>JAGFMF010011702.1:641280-735347 GCA_019455555.1 Galemys pyrenaicus | reverse complement strand
GGCACAGCAGGAGAGGTCTGCTGCACCATGTGGGTCCCCTCTCTGGCCGGCAGCAGGGATCGAACTCGTGCTGCAGTGGTTGTGGTTTGCTTCATAGTGTGTTGCTTAACCCACTGCGCCACCAGGGAGGCCCAGCCCTCATGTTGTTGATGTGATAGATCATTTTGATTGATTTGCATATATGTTGAACCATCTTTGCAGAGCTAGAGTAAATCCCACTTTATCAGTGCATGATCTTTTATATCTACTGGTGAATTTGGTTTTCTAATATTAAATTTTTGGACCTATGTTCATCAGAATACTGGTCTGTAACTTTCTTACTGGGTGTGTGATGTGTGGTTTTGATATTAGGGTAATGCTGAATTTGTACAACATTTTGAAATGGATGGGTATTACATCTTAAAATCCTTAATACTTAAAATACAGTGAAATCATCTGATCCTGGACTTTTGTTCTTTGGGAAGTTTTTGATTAATTTTTTCATTTCTTATAAGTCACATGTTGAGATTTTATATTTCATCATGATTATTCAGTCTTGGAAGGTTATACATTTGTCAGAATTTATCCATTTCTTTTAACTTGTCCAGTATGTTAGCATATAAGTGTTCATAGTAGTCTTTATGATCTTTTGTTCCTGTAGTACTTGTAACTTCTTTCATTTTTTATTTTTATGAGTTTCTGTTTTTCATAATCTAGCTAAAGATACTTAATTTCTTTTTTGGGGGGGGATTTTATTTCCACTTTGATTTTTAATATTTCTTTATATTGACTTTGGACTTTGTTTTTTCATCTTTTTCTTGTTCCTTTAGATATAAAATTAGATTGAGAGTTTTCTTGTTTTTTGAGATAAACCTGTATTTCTGTAAACTCCTAAGTGCTGCTTATGCTGCAACTCAATGATTTTGGTATGTAGTATTTTCATTGTTATTTGTCTCAAAGTATTTTTTCATTTCATTTGATTTCTTTATTGATCCAATAGTTATTTAGTGTCATGTTGTTTCATCTCCACATATTTGTTTTTTCTCTAGCTTTTACATTGTGGTTGACTTTTAACTTGGAACCATGTGGTATGATACTGGAAACCATATTTTAGATGATTTCATCTTAAATTTTTCAGATCTGTATTTTACCCCAATATATCCATCCTTAAGAGTGTTCTATGTGCACTTGAGAATTGTGTATGTTATGCTGTTCAGATAAAAGGTTCTGTACATATTATGGACCTATGGTCTATTGTGTCATAAAAGATCAATATTTCCTTGTTAGTTTTATACCTGAACGTTCTCTATTGTTATTAATAGGATGTTAGAGTCCCCTATTATGTTGTTGTTGTCAGTGTCACTCTGTAGATCCATTAGTATAAACTTTATATATTTTGGTGTTGCTATGTTGGGTACATCTATGTTAGAGACTGTTATATCCTGATGGATTAACCCTTTTATCATTATATGATGTCCATTGTTATCTCGTAGTACAGTCTACTTTAGTCTACTTTGTCTGATGGGAAGATAGTTGTCCCAATTCCCCTTCATATTCATTTGCATGTAATCCTTATTTCTATCTTTTTTAACCTATGTGTCTCTTTACGCCTGAAAAGAGTCTCTTGTGGCAGTATGTATTTGGGTCTTTTTTTTTTTTTTGCCAGTTCTCCTTTGACTGGTGAATTTAGTTTGCATTTAAGGTGATAATTGGTAAATATGTATCATTGTTTTGCACATTATTTTATTTTTGGTGGTTTCTGTCATTTCTCTGTTCCTTTCTCTTGAGTTCAATGGCTTTTTTAGTGGTATGTTTAGATTTTTGTATGTGCTTTTTACCACAAATTTTGATTCTGATTGCCATAAGTTCAGATGTAGTATCTTATGTATATTCTTCCATTTTGAGTAGTTCTGTAGTTCTGTTTTCTTGTGATATCCTTTCTTTGGTTTTGTTATCAAGGTAATAATGATCTCTAAAAATGATTGTGTGTCCCCTCTTTTGTTGTTTTGGAAGAGTTTGTGAGGGATTGGTGTCAATTTTTTAAATGCTTTTTGACATCAACAGTGAAGCTATGTAGTTGTCGGGCTTTGGGGGGGCAGTTTTTAGTTTTTTAAATTATTTCAATTTACTTAATATAGGTCTCTTCAGATTTTCTGCCTTTAAGTCCATGTTAGTGTTTAGGTCTTTCTGGAAATTCATCCACTTCACGAATTTTGCTTTTTTTTTTTTTTTTTTTTTTAGAAATGCCTGTTTCCAATTATTTGTTGCACACACACGCATATATGCATATATACGATTGATTTGACATTGTGCACTTGAACTTTACTACTCTCACTCATCTTAGTATCTCTTTTTTTGATTCTTGGGCTTATGTAGACAATCATGTCTGTTCTGAGTAGAGACAGTTTTATTTTTCCCTTACCAATCTGTCTTTAATTATGTTTTCTTGCTTTTTTGTACCAACTATGTGATGTTGAGTAGAAATGATAAAGCAGATAACCTTGTCGTTTTGCCAGTCACAGAGGAAAAAGATTCAGTCTTTCATCTTAAGACCGTTAGTAGTTGTAGGTTTTGTTGTTGTTTTTTTTTTAAAGATTTATTTATGCATACAAGCAGGGGCTACAGGCCAGAGGTGTGGGGGTGGTGAGAGAATCCACCAGACAGAGCAGGACTTAGAAACACACTGCTGAGGGGAGCAGCGGGCGAAGCAGGAGAGGTTTGCTGCTATGCCACGTGGGTCACCTCCCTGGTCAGCAGCAGGGATCGAACTCGTGCTGCAGTGGCTGCGGTTTGCTTCATAGTGCATTACTTAACCCACTGCGCCACCAGGGTGGGCCCAGTAGTTGTAGGTTTTTAATATATATACTTTCAAGATAGGGATTATTCCCTTTTATTTCTAGTTTGCTAAGTTTTTACTATGAATGTTGGATTTTGTGAAATGCTTTTTTTTTTTTCATCTACTGATGTGATCATAGGGAATTTTTGCCTGTAGTTCACTGATGTGGTGATTTATACCAATTGACTGCATATTAGATGTTTGTTGTATAACTGGAAAAACTTCAGTTGGTTTTGATATGTTATCCTTTTTATATATGATGGATTTACTTTGCTAATACTTTTTGAAGGATTTTTATATCTAAATTCAGTTTGAATTGCTTAATATTTACATAAATATCAAGTACCAAATAATTTCACTTCTAGTATATGTGAACTGTGAAATCTGAAATAATCCTCTTGCTGAAGAAAAGTAGAAAAGCTGAAACAAATGCAAAAGGGAAAGTTTAAAAGTCATCATAGAGGTATCAGTTGGTAAATGTGATATAAAAGACAGGGGAACATATTCCCACCTTCTATTTTAGTTTAAAATGTCATTTTTATAAGATATTTTTGAATCTAGCATAGATTTCTTTTCTCTTTGTTTCAAAGGTAGACATAAATACATTAACCCACAACTTGCATACTCTAGAGGAAAAGAATAAGCAACTGGCAGATCAAATGGCTTCTCTAGAACTTCAGCAAGTCACTTCTGATTACCATGGGGTGGGTATAAAAGGTCAGTCTAAAGTATTAATTAATGATTAATGAGTTAAAAAGTCAGAAGTCAGGAGATGAGTTTTCTTTTTGTTTTTAATATCAAAAATCCTGATTAACTTGCTATATATGACATAAATTCCTAGAGTATTCAAATAATAAAGGATTATTCAAATGAGATATGTATTCAAAAAAATAATTTAAGGTAGCTGTTTAACATTTGCCTACACTGTTGAGCTGTAATGTTGGAAAGCACACATATTTCCAATTTTTAAAAATATTTCCTCCGTCATAAATTGAGGAAGAACCTTGTGTTTTTTTCCTTTGACATTTCCCTCTATTAGGGAGTCAATAAAATGTCTGATTTTTAAAAGCTGCCAGACAAGGTCAATGCTTTACAAATGAATGGTAGAATTCTTGGAACATCCCTCAAATGTAGGGGATTTAAAGAGATGATCATTCTTTTAAGTAGCTAATGTGCTGCCTATATGCTTTTTGAATACTCAAGAATGTTTCTGGATTTATACAAATTATCTTTGTAAATTGCATGGAAGTCCCTAATGTGAGTTTATCTTAATCTGAGCTAAATTCTCTCAAAATTTGTCATAAGCTGCTCACTGCTTCCCTATGAAAAATTACAAAGTAAATCTGAATCTGCTTGTATTTTCAGGGCTTTAAGGCCACACTTTTAGGTTTCCATTTTGACTATGACTTTGGATGTGATCCTTAACATCTCTGTGCCTCAGTTTCTTAGTCTGTAAAAATGGGGATATGTTACTATTAAGGGATTGTTTGAAGATTAATTAATATATTAAGGTTATGTTAGCAGATAGCTACCATTAATTGAATTCTTGCTATCTGAACTCTCTATAAAGTTTTCACTTTCCTATTGGAGTGACAACATGCATTAACTCTAACTCCTAGTTTTCAGACTAACTTTCCCTCCCACAAGACTACAGAATATCCATATCCTTGTTAGTTCATCCATTTGGCTTTGGCCTCTCTGGAAGACTGAGATGCAGTCTTCCTGAATTTTTTCATGTCTGTACTACCAGTGAACAGACCTGTCAACTTCATGTTTAAGTAACTTTAACAGATCCGCCAGTGACTTGTCAATATTGATTTTTGCCTGCTAACCACACCTCTTAACATTTCCCAGTGATAACCCACACCTCAGTTCTAGTTTGTAGTTCCATCCCTCCACATAGAATTTTCTGTGCTCAAGCATTTCTGGAAGTTTTTCAGTTGGCCATATGAGTCTGAGGAACGAAGTTGATATTTCAGAATTTAAAAAAAAAAAATCACACCAATATAATTAAACATGCCATTTGATGCAGGCAATACATTTTTGTACGTTGAAATTAACTTTGAAATTCTCAACACTAAAAGTTACTACCTCCTAGTATAACTGTTGTTTTTGTATTTTGAGATATACATGAATTTGTGTTGAGGATGCCACGGCACAAATTTGAACTCTTGGACTCATGCACTTTTGACACGGTGGGCCCTTAGTGTTTATGGGCTTCAGTACCAAAGAGAACACCCTTAAGTGTGGGGGTCCCACAGCTGCTGTGCATACCTTTATCAGAACAATTACTGCATCTACAGTAAGCTGACCTGTTCTGCATCTTTCTTCTCTCATCTAATGCAAGAATAGTAGTTATAGCCTACCACAATGACTTATACATAAGTGTTAAAGAATCATTGGATAGAACAGTCGTATTTTTCCTGCCAAGACGAGAGTATTAAATGCCATCTTTTGTGTAAAGTGCCCATCACAGGATTACCATGCAGTATTCATGTATAAAATTCTTTTTTCTCAGATTTACTAATTTTATTAATTTTTTTTAAGATTTATTTATGCATACAAGAGCTGGAGTGCAGGCCAGCAGTACGGGGGAGAGGGGCTGGTGTGAGAGGTTTCACCAGAGACAGATTGGTGAGCAGAACAGGCAGATCTGAAATACACTGCTGAGGAGAACAACAGGCTAGACAGGAGAGGTCTCCTGCATGGGTCACCTCCTGGGCCGGGGATTGAACTCTTGCTGCAGTGGCTGTGGATAGCTTCATAGTGCTACGACCTAACTGCTTGCACCACCAGGGAGACTCCAGATTTAATAATTTTAGATTTTTGTTTGCCATTTTAACTTGAATGTGCAGTTTAAGTTCATTACCACAGGCAGTCATGCAGAGGGGCACAGTGAAAAGAGATGGAAACATGTGGAGGTTACTTACCTTGCTGTCTAGTTAAATGATTCTCATTCCCATTTATGAGTTTTAAACATTTTAAATAGTATTTCTGAACACATATAATAACTTCCTACACAAGTAGAATGTCAACTTGAAATAAACAATGGATTAAATGTATTCCTTAAAACCAGTATGACATTTAGTCATTGTACACCAATGCAGATGTCTAAGTTAGTTCCATCTGCTGGGTTCTATCATACTGTTGATAAATATTTAGAATAAACCCCTGCTTCTCGCTTGGTAAATAGTTTCACCAAGATGCCAGTACCTTCTGTGTTTATATATTCTAGTAGCTTTTGGTAACTTTTACAGCGTATGTGGATTTTCAAACTAATTTTGGAAATCATGTGTCTTAATACTGAATCTTAGCAGCTTAGTTTCCATATCTTAGATAATCTTCTGTTTACTACTTGCTTTTCCAAGGAGTGATAGCTCTGTTTCTGTTAAAGCATGTAGCCTTTAGCATTTTCCTTTATATGCTATTTCTCAGGTGATTAATATTAATATTTGTAATGTAATTAATATTAATATTTGTAATGTATTACCAAGATTTTTTAAGCAAAAGTTAATGTTCTGCTTTTCACTTTTCCAAATCTGATTAATATTCTCTCATGAATGTTCTCTAGTTTCTTGTCCATTGAGTCTTTAAGTACAGGGTCTATTTAAATAACCTGAATGTTGTGATTTACATTACCATTTTATCTACCTAACATTTGGAAAACTTCTTTTTGTCATAAAATTGTTTAAGCAACTTGTGTCAAATGCCACATGTTGATTTTTCTTGGATAGTTTTTAGTTATCATTACATTAACATTCTCTTTGGTGGCAAAAAGGGTAAATTGTTTTTAAAGTATTTGAAATAATTTTAGAATCTTTTTATACCTTTGCCTAAAACAGAATTTTGAGAAAGAAAGTTACTTTTATTTAAAAATTCCTGACTACCATTTAAGAGACCAGAACTTCAGAGTTAGTCCCCAGAAAACCTTTCTACCTTCTAAGAAGGCAAGCAAAGTTATTTTTGAGTGTTTAGTATTTATTGTCGCTAGCATACTTTATGTTAAACCTAGTGCTTGGTGTTTTATATACTATAGCTATGCTTCAGAACATAGTGAGACAATGATTTATAGAACTTGAAACTGAATTTTACATTTTTTTTTTTTTGTTATGGTGTAGCTGTTTTTGTAGCATTATTGGTCATAAGCTTTTTTTTTTTTTTTTTGCTGAAGACTGTCACAATACAATTCCAGCCTATGGTGTTGCATTGTGGAATGACTTTACATCACAGTTTCCAAAATAGAAAAACTGTTGTTAAGGAGGATTATGTGTGTTAGACAGAAAACTGATGATTAGTTTTGTAACATATTAGTCTCCTATGTATTAATATCAACTACATTTCACTTAGATTATTTTAAAACTAATACTTAATCGGTCTGAAAACTTCAAAATATATTTTATTTGATTTAATAGCAACACATAGTGATTTAAAACACCCACTGATACCTAATAATCTGGTGTAAGCTATTGTAGTTGAAAGTACACAATTTTAGGGTATATGGTATACAAGGACTAATCACTGTGGCTTTTTCATGTGATTTTATTTAGCCTAGAATGTCTACAATGGTCTTTCATGTAGTTAAGGCAACTACCAAGGAGAAAACAATTCTCCAAATTAGTGTGCCCTCTTATACAATATGTGCTATTATGAAAATATTTTTGAACAGAGGACAAAAAAGTTATGTTGTTTTATAATCTAGTATGGAATGTGTTTTTGCTTTTATTTTGAAACAAGTGTGTTCACAATATTGATATAAAGTGCTACCACAAAGTGATGACTACACACTGGTTAAAATTGTGTGCCAATAGTGAGGAATATCTCCTGTGTAAATTAATACCCCTATAAATGTTGTTTCTTTTTTGTCAGCGTACCCAAAGTTAGGCAAAAAGTTTAAATTCTTTGTACTGAAATGTATAAAAGTCCTCCTGTTATTTGTAAATTAAGCTAATGTAAGCCAGAATAGTAAATTATATCGCTATAGTATACCAACATAATACTTTAGAACTCAAGACTTACTGCTAACAATCCACAGTGCAACTGGCTTGTGTCAGTGATAAGGACTTATGTTCTCAGTCACATTTGCTATGTAGATATTTTCTCCATCGTCAATTTATAAACATGACTTTCACATAAGGGAAATAGCAATATTTCACAGTAAGATATAACACTAAAATTGATGGAGGATGAAAATGTCCATATTTAATTACTATACTGGTGTTCCTGAAATACCAATGAGGTGCAGAACCTAATCTAAAGAAAACTATAGCTTGTATTTTTTCTGACATGGAGGGGAAAAAAATCATTAACAATTGTTTGAGTGATAAAAATGTGCATTTTCATGTAACATAGTACCTGTGATAATGTCCTACATAATACTGTGTTGAATGATCAAAGATGAGTCTCAGAAATATATTTGTTTAGATTTGTTTTAACTATTTGGTATAATAACAGAAGCATCTCCTTAATGTTCAAATGGTTATGATCATGTGCAGCTCCTGTTTTCATTTTTCTTAAACTATTATACAACTATCCCACATTTTGGTCTGATTGCAACTACAAAGGAATTACTGATGCAACAAAAATAGAACAAAAAACAGCAAACTGAGAGCCTTAAGGCACACATTTGTTTATTAGCAGTTTTTATTATTAGCACTATGGTCAGCTATCTAGGGAAAGATTAAGAGGTACCAGAAACAAATATATTACTACAGAAATGATAAGGGTTTGTACTTGTGTTATAAAAAAGGCTAATTCCATACTATGTCTAGAGGTACCAATAATGGCATTTTTTTTCTCAGCTTGCCCAACAACAGATGGATAAGATCTTGGGAAAAATCACTGAAAGTAAAAATAAACTGGCTTATGAAAAGGGACAATTGCAGGTATGAGAATTTATTTTCTTATTTTTGTCTCTCTCTTTTTTATGTACCAGATGTCAAGCTAAATCTCTGGATTTTGAGAAAATGTAGCCTGGTCATTTACTGATTCTGTAGCTTTGAACAAATCTTTTAATCTCCCTAAGTTTGTTGCCTTGTTAAAATCCAGGTGACTTCTGTTCACATACTTTACTAAGCTAAAATTGTGAAGTTACAGCCCATTTGAAGCTTTATCACAATTATTTTGTGCATGGTCATTTACTGAGAATGTAAAAAACTTATGTTCTTCTTGCTCAATTCTATGACATTCTTAAAAAGAAATAACCTTTAAAATTGGGACTCTGAGGCAACAGAACAGACTTGAGTGAATGGGATAATACTATTCTTTTCCTGTCTATGGATTTTTTCTTTGCAGTACCAATAGAATTGGAGACTTAGCATTGAATCAGCTAGCCCTTCCTTAAACCAATTCAGTAGAAACACTGAAATCTAAATTAGGGGTTCTTGGTTAAACAGCAGAGTCACCTGGGGAAATTTTAAAACTCCTCATGCTGAGAGGTATATGTGTTCTGCCATTTACTTTAAAAAAGAATAGTCTAATACATGAATATGACAGAATGGAAAAATAAGTGGTAAGCATAAAAAAATAATGGTAGAATGTGGATGGTGGGTGTACACACATCCACAATACAGTTAGTTTTTTTTCCATATATTAAAATTGTGTAAGAAAATATGGGGGCTGTCCCCATGCTAAGACTTATACCCCAGAGCAATTAAATGAAAATCTCAGGGAGTACGTCATAGGCTTTAATATTTTTTTATGCTCCCAAGTGATTCCAATATACAACCATAGTTGAGGACAAGTAGTCTGATAGGAAGTTCAGTTAGGCTTGGAAGCTATGGAGTTGATTTGATAAGAAGTCTTACTAGAGACTTGCCAAACACTTCAATGTTAATCTCATCTCTGCTCAAGAGGCACCTACCTAAGGGTAGCAGAAAATGACAGACTGATGGATGGCTGAACAACATAGTGTTTCACAAGTATGGTTTTCACTAAAAAGATAGTTATTTGACTACTGATATTTGTGTGCTTTTAATGATTATTTAATGCATCATTTAAGTAAAATCATCTACTCTCTAATGTTCCACAAGTCTTAATTTTCTTGAATTTCCTCTCACCTATAAAATCAGGGAGATAAGCACAGAAGGGTAGGTATCATAATCTTAAAATCAAAATCCTTGACTCACAAAATAGCAGTTGTATTCATAAACCATGTCAATTTGGAGTTTCCATAAGCAATAGAAGCCAAATTAGTTATCTTAGTATATGTAATTGGTTATTGCCTATTTTTATATGTGAATTGAAATAGCATTCTTTACATGATTAGAAAAACTTTGAGATTGCTTTATGTAAGTTTTAATGATTCTGATTTTTTGCAAAACATGCATTTTTTTCTTTTGAAATATATAAATGTATCTTGTTGATAGTGCTTTTTCTTTTTCCCCTAGATAAAAGTTAAACAGCTAGAAGAACAACTACATTCTTTTACAGAAACCAGTTCACAGAATGATCATCTACGCAAGTTAAATAAGACTCTAGAAGGGAAATATGCTCAGGTGAGATTAATAGTTATGAAACAGATTGCTATTTTTGAAATTGATGCTTTTCATACAGCCCCAGAAAGAGATATATTCTGTCATTTGACTCAATTAACATTTTTATACCCCTTATATACAGGGTTCTGCTAAACCATAAAATAATTCATAAAAAGTCATGAAGCAGACTTGAGACATTCAACCTATTTATACTTTATTTGGAGACTTAGGAATATATTCAAATAGAATCAGTTATACCTTTCACAAACAAAATAGATTATGAGCATCACAGGAAGTATCATTATGATTGGAGACATCATGAAATACTCTCACAGTGAAAGTGGTTTTTTAATTTGTGCCTTAAAACTTTAGACAGATATGGGCCTTCCTGGTGGCGCAGGGGTTAAAGTCTTAGTGCTATCAAGCTATTGCCAGGCACTGTGGCATGAGTTTGATCCTGGGCCAGGGAGCTAACCTACATGGCATAGTAGACCTCGCCTGTCTTTCTTGTTGGTCCCTCAGCTGTGTATCTGCCTATTCTGCTCCCTACTCTGTCTCTGGTGAATCCTCTCACCCCCACACTTCTGGCCTACACCCAGTTCTTGTATGCATAAGTAAATCTTAAAAAAAAAAACAAAAAAACTTTAGACAGAAAATACATAATTGACAGCTCACTTGAAAAGATAATAGTGATGCTTACCTTTCAACATGTTGACTATTGAAGCCCAGAACCTTTTGTACATCACATAAACATTTTAACAAATGAATTAGACCAATAAGGTATTTAGGGAAGAAAATAACCCAGGAGTGTGTTACCCAAAGAAAATGATTCAATGATTTAAAAAAAATCTCCAACTATCAATTTAATGTAATTGATAATTACGTAATTTTGTATTTACATTTGTGTATGTATTCCCTGGTAACCAAGGAACTGGAATGTGTTTTCAGGTGGGTTACTGTTTGGGTTCTAACCACTTGACTATACTGATGAGTGATGAGGTCACAAAGTTGGTAAACGGAGGCCTTATTAGATACGCTCTCCTAGAGGGAGTTTGGATTAAGGTCCATTTTCTTCACTAGGACGTACTTTACAAAGTGTTACCTTTATTCTGAAAGCAAAGGAACACATTTTCAAATATAGTTTCCATTGTGGCTTCATTTAGAACATTGTGTTTTCTTCTAGGAAAGGGGCACTCATTGAAAACTAACTCTAGGTTTAGCTGATTTGTTTTTGATTGGTGATGCCTCCAAGAAAAAAGAGATCTCCTGAGAGGCCTACATCTTCAAAATTTCTTGAAAGCTGGAGGCCCCATGTAAACAATGTAAAGGAAAGAACTTCATCAGTTGGCTTGCCTAGTGTTATTCCAAACTCTACACGACGTGTGACCTTTGCACCTACCTTGCCTTCTATGAAATCTTCTCAGGAAATAGGAGACTCTAGAATATCTCTAAAGACTCTTTTGAATGCTATTAAAACCATGGAGGGAAGACTAGAAGGTAAAATAGAAATTCTTGCCTCAAGACCATTAATAAATGATCCACCAAATTTTCTTAAACGGGATTCGGTAAGTGAGATCACAAATGAAATTTTAAGGAAATTTGATTTATAGAATGAGGAAAAGTGTAATAATTCAGAAAAATATTTGAGTAACAAGGAAAATTTTTCTTTGCAAATAGGAAAAACTGACAGTGTACATTGAAACTATTTTGCTATCAAATAATTTTTGTTTGGGATATATTATCAATTTTGACAATCAGATTATTTAAATCTGATTTTGATTTGATAAACCTCTAGCTTAAATTCAAAATGTCTACCTTGACTGGTAAAATGTTTTGATAAAGCCTAATTTTAAAACAGATGTGTAGGGCCTCCCTGGTGGCGCAGTGGGTTAAGCAACGCACTGTGAAGCAAACCGCAACCACTGCAGCACGAGTTCAATCCCTGCTGCCGGCCAGGGAGGGGACCCACATGGCACAGCAGACCTCTCCTGCTTTGCCCTCTGCTCCCCTCAGCAGTGTACTTCCGTTGATCTGCCTGTGAGCAGCAGTGTACTTCCGTTGATCTGCCTGTTCTGCTCCCCACTCTCTGTGGTGAATCCTCTCACCCCCCCACCCCTCTGGCCTATACCCCAGTGCTTGTGTGCATAAATAAATAAATCTTTAAAAAAAAAATAAAACAGATGTGTATTATTAGAAACACAAAAGAAAACTTAGAACATACATCTTTGTTTGCTATTCAAAAATAGAACCCACTAGACTGTCTTCTAGAGTACTGTTCTTTGGACACGTTCTGCCAAGTTTTGCTAGATTTTTCATGTTTACATCTTATAAGCATTGATATTTTAAAACATTGTATACTTTTTTAAAAAGATTTTATTTATTTATGCATACAAGAACTGGGGCACAGGCTAGACGCGGGAGGTGAGAGGATTCACCAGAAACAGAGCAGGCAGATCAACTGAAACACACTGCTGGGGGGAGCAGCCAGCTAGGCAGAAGAGGTCTGCTGCGCCATGTGGGCCACCTCCCTGGCTGGCAGCAGGGATCGAACTCTTGCTGCAGTGGGTGCGGTCTGCTTCATAGTGCGTTGCTTAATGCACTGTGCCACCAGGGAGTGCCCACATTGTATACTTTTTTAGAAAGCAATACAATAGGTTTTCAGAAATATTATTTGGCCTCCTTTGTACTATTCTTGGATACTTACAGAAAAATTTCCAGTATTTTTAAAGATTTCATTTTTGTGTATAACCGGGGTGCAGAAGTGGGGGAAATAGAATGGGCATATCTACTGACATACACTGCTGAGGGAAGTAGCAGGCGAGGTCTGCTGTGCCATGTGCGTTAGCTCCCTGACCAGGATTGAACTCAGGCTGATGTGGTGGGTCTTTATTGTGGTAGCATGGAGTCTTAATCCCTAGGCCACCAGAGAGGCCTAAAATTTCAAGTATTTTAAATGTTAGATTAAAATTATTAAGGAAGTGTAATAATGGTGAGAAATGAGAAGACCTTTGTTGCTATTGGAAGTGTAAAATGTTATAATTTCATCCCATAATTATACTTTTAGGACTTTTCCTACTAGTTTGTACATGTGACATACTTACAACGTTACTTACTGAAGTGTTGTTTATTAAAAAGCGAGACTAGCAGCAGCCATCAGTAAGGCTGGCTTAAAAATGTATTATTAGAAATTGATAATTTCTAATAGTGCTTAGGTACAAAATTAAAACAATTAAGGTTCAGAAAACCTATATTACTATTTGTGTGCAAAAGGGGTAGAGGGATAAAGACAGTCCCCATTATCTGTAGTTTTGGTTTCTGTAGTTTATTACCCATATCAACTGGGACCCCAAAATATGTACAATAATTTGAAAGCAAATACATCCATATAACTTTCATATAACATTTTTACAGTATAATTGTTGTAACAGTACTGTTAATATCTTATGTGCCTAATTTAAGATTAATCTTTATCATTGGTATGTATGTATGCAGAGGGAAAAACAGCATATTTAGAGTTCAGTATTATCTGACTTCAAGCATCCTTTGGAATTCTTGAGCCTATCCTCTGCAAATAAAGGGGGATTTACTGTGTGCATATGTATTCACATGCTTATAATATCCTAAAATGAATCAGTAAGTTGACTGACTGATTTGGAGATGTTGTAACTTTTCCTCTTTGTACCTTAAAAATATGAATGCGCTACCTATTCAAAATTTATGAAAATTTCATTTTCAACAAAAAAGAGAAAGGCTGGTCTTTTTTTTAAAGAGTTATTTATTTATGCATACAAGGGCTGGGGTACAGGCCAGAGGCACAAGAGGTAAGAGGAATCACCAGAGACAGAGTGGGGAGCAGAACAGGTGTGGCAGGAAAGGTCTTCTGTGCCTTGTGGGTCCCCTCCCTGACTGGGTATAGAACTAGTGCTGCTGTGCAGTGGTTGCTTCACAGTGTGGCGCCCCAACCCCCTGTGCCACCAGGGAGGCCTAAGGCTGGTCTTTTGAAGTAGTAGTGCTGCAACAGTAATCTACACAGAAAACCCTTTGATCCATGCCATATAGCATATAAAATATTCAAAATGGATAAAATTATAAAACTTCAAGAATACATGTGATCTTAGATTATACAAAGATTTCTTAGATTTGATCCAACTGATAAATTATGTTCATCAGAGACATAAAGGCAAGCTACACTCTGGGAAAAAATACTTGCAAATCATTTATTTGATAAAAATCTTATCTCCAGCAATCTTATGAAAAATTCTCAATTCTTTCAAGGAAGACAACCAAATATATAAAAAGAATGGGAAAGTATTCAAATAGAATAATAAAGCTGGATATTACTTCTAATAATGGATCAGCATATTTAAACATTTTGTTTTTAAATTACTGTCTTGTTCTAATTGTTGATTTACTGTGCTCTGAAAAAGTCACTTATTTCTTTTTTTCTAAGGTGATATCCATTCTTGAAAAGAATGAAGAGGAGCTCTCACAAACAGTCAAGTGCCGTGATGCAGCCCTGAAAGAAAGCCAAAAGTTGAAAGGGGACCTGGAAGCTTTGGAGGACAGGGAAAACAAAAAGGCAAGGCATCAATGCTGTCTGAAAGTCTGTTACTGAGATGAGGTGCTTATGAAATCTTTCACTAGGCACATTCCTTCATTTCCTTTGCTTTCAGTAGGAAAGACTGAGGATTGGTCAGAAAAGGGTTTCTCTCCCTAAAGATAATTTTAGAAAAACTTCTGATCTTTTTTAACTTCCTGTCTTAATGAATTTTTTTTTTCTTTGAAACACATGACCTAGGTAATACTACCCTCCTACTGATGTGATAATGCTATGATTTCATGTTAACACTAAATACTTTTTACTTAACAGTATGTATGCTTGCCCCCCTCCTACCCCCCCACAGCGCTGCACTGTGATGCATCCACTGTATAGCAGACCTCTCTTGCCTCACCTGTTCTGCCCTCCACTCTGTCTCTGGTGAATCCTCTTACCTCCCGCGCCTCTAGCCTGTACCCCAGCTCTTGTATGCATAAATAAATCTTTAAAACAAAACAACATATATGCTTAATGGTGACAGACATAATGTCCCAAACTTCTTGACAAGCGGGTGCTAAAATTATGCCTTCAAAAAAGGCTGTGAGTTACATCATTCTTCAGGAGCTTACTCTTTCTCATAATGACTTTTTCTTCAGATAAATTCTGATTGACTTGGGATATGTGCCCCTTTTCTGCCCCATCACAACTGAGTAGGATCAGAGCAGGTCAGCCTAGAACCAGCAATAAGCCCAAGAAATTGTTGGTTCCAAAATCCCTACTTAATACACACACTCTAACATGACCATAGTTGGGAAGTACTGCAGTGTTATTCATAGGATCCGAGGTCTACTTTTCATTTTCTGAAAATCACAGTAATTTAAGAAGCCAAATATACTTAATTGCTCTGATCATTCTACCATAATCTGACTTTCATACTCTCCTGGAGTAATGGCACTCAGCAGGGTAATAACTGGAATGGATTAAACATCTTTGTCTTGTCTCATTTTCTATTAGGTGGGAAATTTTCAGCGTCAATTAGCAGAGGCCAAAGAAGACAATTGCAAAGTTACAATCATGTTGGAGAATGTGCTGGCTTCTCACAGTAAAATGCAAGGTGCCTTGGAAAAAGTACAAATAGAACTTGGGCGGAGGGATTCAGAGATTGCAGGCCTCAAGAAAGAAAGGTACCTGAGATTACTTGTATTTTTCTGCTACATTGTAGTAGGAAGCAGTGTGCAGAAAGGAAAAGATGTCGCTTTATATTGCTTCCTTTGTGGAAAAACTGAGAAAATGATGTTTAAAGAACTACCAAATTAGGGGAAATGTGGTGTTAGAAATTATAAGATTTCCAAAAATTCCTATATTTTGTAGTGATGTAAAGGAGCATGTATTCTAGAAATTGTATTTTTACCCTTGCTATTTTCTACACCATTTAAACCTGCCCTTGGCTCTACAGAATAGTAATTAGGATAATTACTATTTTCTAAATAATTTTCTACAATTAAAGCTTAGTGCTTACTTTGGTTTGAATTAATTGTCCAATTATTTCTATATTAATTATTAGAGATGAATCATTCTGAAAACTACTTCTAGCCATGGTTTTTTGTTTTGTTTTGTTTTTTTCATATAAGAAAGTTGTCCTTTTAGTTTAATGAACAAATGTTATGGGAGAACAAGTTAGTTTCATTTTTTTTTTATACATTATCTCAAGTTTGGAATGGTATGAAAAATATTGCCCACTATTCACAATAAAACTCTAGATAACTATTGTATTTAGAAGCAGAAATCTCAACAAACCAGTGCATATAGAAGTAACAAATTAGTTCCATTTATGTAATAATCATTTACTGAAGAATTACTAAATATCAAACACTTTTTTTTCTCATCCTGAGTAATTTGATCATGGTCACAACAGCTAGGATTTAAACCCTGCTATTATAAGTCAGACCTCAGGTATGAATTCAAAGCTCAATTTTTAGCTATAAAATGCCTTCATTAGCATACTTTAACATTTCCCATAATATCAACTATAATAATTGGTAATTTAAACTTATTGCATAGATGAGCCATGTGTTACTTCCTGTTTACCTGCTATGAATCAGAAATGTATTTGTACTGCTATTGTAAATAACCCTGTACTTACAACCTTTGTATCAAAATTTGTACCTATTTTGGACAATAACCTTATTGCCAATTTTTTTTTTTAAATAGGAAACACAGAACTGGCAGGTAACAGTTGCCAGTGTACTTGTGATTTCATATAGAATGAACAGAATCTTGGTTGAAGGAATACAAAGGTAGTATAAAATACAGAGTCTAAAAGAGCATTTGAAAGTAGAGCTTATGGTGTTAGATATTAGCAGACAGAACAGGGAAAAATGTGAGGCTGTCACAGAAAAGCTAGCTTATTACTAAAGTTAACTTTTGTGGGAATCTATTGGTGAGGCTGCTAATGTGACCCATAATGTGATCAGATTTTCAAAAACAGTATTATATACATACAGTACATAATACAATTTATTATTGTTTAATTTCCACAATATGCTCATTCTCATTTATCTGACTAATACTGACAGTACATAAATATTCTTTGACATTTGGCCAGGGCACCAATATTATACAAAGATGGCTGCAAAATAGTTAAGACTTTTTGATACAGATTATAATATTATAAGCCCACAAATTAGTCAATTTTCATTGCTAGCCAAATGTATGAAGCTGAGACTACTAGTTGTTGGCAGACAACTCTTACATATTTTGAGCGCCCACATATGCTATTTGAGCTACCTGGAAGAAAAGTACTCTTTTCTATAGTCATTCTTTCTATGTGTTTGCCAATTTTAGGGCTCTGAATCAACAGAGGGTGCAGAAACTAGAAGCAGAAGTGGACCAGTGGCAGGCCAGAATGCTTGTTGTGGATGCCCAGCACAATAGTGAGGTAGAAACCAGTTTTATAGATGAAAATTTTGGTAGTTGGTTTACTGTACTATCAGTATTCTGGAAAAATGGAATAAAACAATCTTAAATTTCCTTTTCATTCAAGTGAGTTTTGGGTATTGGGCCTATTAATCACTTACTGTCAAAGCAGGGGCACAATTGCATGGTCTACATTTCTTAATGCAAATGATTGCAGATGTTCTAAGGGCTAGAGTTAGTCCATTATTAATAAGGAGATACAGACACTTCAAGCACATATCCATGTGATATGCATATCCATAAAACACATGAATATTTCATAAATAAGGATTAACAACTGTTCGTTATATGCTTTTCTAGAAAAACCTTATCTATGGAGTAACACCAGAAGGTTATAGGATTAGGAAGGGGAATTTAGTTAAAATTTTTTAAATTACAATAAATTAAGTTGGCTCTATTTTCCGAAGTTCTCAGTGAACAATGCAGCATAGTCTTATAGTGCCTTCTAAGAGTCTCTAGCAATATTTTAAATTCTCAAATATTTCAGGCAACTTAGGTGTTGTTAAAACAATTATTGGGAAACAGGGCCTCACAGTGTAAGGAATGAATATGCAGTGTCATCTGTTTCTTTCATATGTTACAGTGGAATTAAAAACGCTCTTTCTTGCAGATGGAGCCTCTACAAAATGCTCTTGATGTAGCTAGAGAAGACAATAGGAAATTGGCTATGAGTCTGGAGCAAGCTCTCCAGACAAATCATCATCTGCAAACAAAACTTGATCATGTTCAAGAGAAGCTGGAAAATAAAGAACTTGAGCGGCAAAATTTGGAAACCTTCAAGTAAGGGCAACAGACACATTGACTTTAGGAAAGAGCCTCAAGGACAGTAAGCTGGCTTGCTCACATAAACCAGATAACCCTATTCTCTCACTTTAAGCTTGTACTCCCAGCAGAGAAATATTAAGAACCATGCATAGCTGAGCATCAGCAGAATCTAGGTGAGCCAGGTATGCTCATTTGGATGGTCTTTGTAGCTCTTCCTGCATGTCAGCCTTTTTCTGTACATGAAGTAAGACCAATTTTTAAAGTATTGATTTGGCAGGTACACTCACATGTTTCTGTCAAGGCTTTTCTATCAATATTTTATGTTTCCTTTAAAAACATGATTTGGAAAAGTCATAATAGCAATGGAGATGGGATGACTCCATCTAAGCAGGTGTTATACTTATTTTCAGTTTTGACCAGAGTTTAGGTTAAGCCCACTGAGTTCAGGGGAAGTTACTAAGGTTTTATCCTTAAAAAGGATAAAAAGCTGCATAAGGGTAGATTTGATGGGTAGATAACATTTCATGAAAACTTAAGCACATTGGCCTTTATTCCTTTCAGTTAGTGAACAAGTTACTGTAGGAGAAAGGTACAAGCTAAAGCAGGAAAGACGTGTTTTGCATTTGTGTGTATTCTGATCAAAGATTGGTTAAAACAAAAGAATGGGTTCCACTCTAGGTTGCATCTCTATACTGAGAAACTGTCTTTTTAGAACCAGGTAAATATTTTTCTTTTCTATTAATACAGTGAGGTTCATCTTGTAACATGTTTCTAGTTTATAAATCAAACTGTCACTTTTGTGACAATTGAACATTGCCCTCTGTCTTTCTTACCGCCAAAGGTGATTTATTGTGTCTTCTTCAAAACAGAGAACGGATGGCTGAAGAATCCAAAATAGAAGCAGAATTGCATGCTGAACGCCTAGAAAGTCTAAAAAAACAGTTTCAGACTGAAAGAGAAAGTGTAAAGAAAGCAGCACAACGGGAAGTGACTGAGGTATGGAGTCAAGGGACAAAAAAAATCTCTAGGAGAATGTAAACCAGCAAATGGATTTCAGAGAATGACCATGGTTGTTTGTTGGTTCTTCTAATCCCCCTTTGATAGGTGAGACAGATACAGTTGAGCTATCTCTGCACTATTTGTAAATTTGACCAAAAAAATTTGACATATAAATTAACTGACCAGCAAAGAAATGCCTTGATCAGAGCACATGCATTGGAAACATAACTGAGTAGGACAGTGGAATAAGGAGACTGCCATCTGATTGACAGATATCCGGTCATCTGTCCCATCCATTCACTTCACACATGAAATAAATGTTTACTGTATTACCTTTGTTAATTGTGACAATAGGAAAAACCCTTAGAATCTTGGATAGCTAGAAACTGTTTTATGCTTGGGTAATAGAAGGGAACCTCAAAGAAAATACAGGATTAAGATTGGCAGGCTGGGACAAAAGCATTAACAAATCTTAATTACAAAAGTGAACAGGACATAGCAAATGAAAAAATTTGCTTCTACCAGAGCAGATGACCTTGACTACTAGAATGCTGGATGTGATGTGTTAGGTAAAAGTAGAGCACGATAAGTTCCTAAGGGGATGGTACAAGCATACTTTTAGGAAGTTTAATTTGACAGCAGCAGAGACTAGCAAGTAAGAGTAAGGATTTAGAACAATTTTAGGTCAGCGGTGATTAGGACCAAGCAAAGTAATTGTTGAAAGTAGAGAAAGAAATAAGTAAAAAGACCCTTTTAGAAAAACCATGAGACTAAAACTGTTGTATCCTAAGCAAGAAGGATAGAGGAATAATCCTTAAAATAATCCCAGGGTTTGTACGGGTAGATATCATTATTTTTGTAGTACTTTAAAAATTAAAAAGCACTATATAAGTACAAAAAATGTTACAAAAAGTACTGAAATTTGTTATGCTTAATCATAAAGTTAAGTATCTCAGTAAGAAGTTTAACAATGGTTTAGGTATGTTTAAAGAGTTTTCCGCCTCTTACTAGTCATGTATGCAAATAACTTCTGGGTCTGTTTCCTCAGTCACAAAATAGAAATCATTACAACAATTTAAGTTTAAGGTTTAATTGGAGAGCAAAAAAAAGTGACAGTTGGAAAAAGTAGTCAGTTTTAGACAAAATTTTGATTGAGGAATATATAAGAAGTTAGGTGGATATTCATAAAGATCAACACTGACAAGAAGTTGAAGAGTATAAATAATTTTGACTTCACCTTCTCAGAACGAAGATGCCTCTTCGTTCTACAATTATTTAAGTAAGCAATATATCTTCCTACTAAAAATACAAGGCAAAACTATAGAAATACCATCAATGAGTCAATAACTGACAAGTATTTATATAAGCTACCATATAATTTTTCAGTTCTGACATTGCAAGTGACATTAAGTAAAAGATTAAAGCATGGTAATAATTACTGAGCACTCTACATCTTACATGAAATCTATACACATACTTTTCCAGTGATGTGGTTTAGGGAAGTTTATGGCTACAAAGTCATGCCTTAAAAAGTAAATGTTGAACATGTATTTATATATTTAATCTGTCTGTTGTTCCAGTCATTATAGTCTCACTTTCCCTCTTTAAAAAGAAAGTGTCCATGAGAATACCAAGGAGGGGGAGGAATTAAGCATAAGCCTCTTGCTGAATGGAAGGTAAAAATGTTCTAATTTTTCATTGCATGCCGTAGCTGAAGAAAGCCCTTGATGAAGCCAACGTCAGATCAGTGGAGGTGTCCCGGACCAACCGAGAACTGCGGCAGAAACTTACGGAGCTAGAAAAGACACTGGACAGTAACAAGGAGAAAATAAAGAATCAAAAGGCTCAAATTAAGCTCCACTTATCAGCCAAGGCTAATAATGTGCAGAATATAGAGAGAATGAAGGTGGAATGAGAAACCCTAAGATCTCCCCTTACTTCTTATTATGATAAGGATCCAAATAGGCAGGGTCCAGGGAAGATGATTTCAGAGCACTAGTTGGATTATGTATTCTCTGGGAATTACATAATCCCCCAAGCGATTGCCTTGGGGGAGCAACTTTTTCCAGCAGAAATTCTGCTGTGTAAACGTTTTGAAATTGGCATTCTCAGTAGCAGTGGGCCCGATGGGAAGGAGAACCAACCAGAACTGATGACTATGGGTCTTATCTGGGATTCTTTTTGTTAGCCCTTAGGCAAAAAGAGCAAGTGAATTTTTCTACTGATCATCATCTTATTTTATTTCCAGCAAATAGAAACAGAATTGAGACAAATGGAGCTAATTAAGGATCAATATCAGAAAAAAAACTATGAACAGGTAGATTATTTCCACACACTCTCTTTACCAATTGCATTAAGTCCCAGACTTGGTCAGGTTCACCAACTATCTACCTCTCTGTGTCCTACCAGTCATTGAGTATTCAGAAATTTGTATCTGAAATGACCAACCTGCAGAAAGAGATGCAGCTGTTGGCCAAGAGCCAGTATGATACCTCAGCACGGAACAAACAGCAAGAACTGCGACTAGAGACAGAGCGGAAAATAAGACAGGAACTAGAGAATCGGTGCCAGGTAAAAGATTATCATAACATGCCAAATCCCAGCACCAAAATTTTGTATATTGGGGGGAAAAAAAAAATGTAAGTTGTTCATCTTAGTCCTTATAGTCTCTAGGAAGCAGCTTATAGATTTGAATAAGGCACAGATTCTGGTACCAACTTAATAAGAATGATACTTTTTTCTAAAGAACAAGCTAAAATTTACAGACAAAAGCTAATTGCATAAAACTTTCAAACTGAATTTCAGGAACTTTATGCTGCTTGGGTCTTCCCTGTAAAAGATATCTTTTGCTATTGTAGGACTTTGAGCTATTTCCAACATAATAAAAAGCATCCCTCCCATTCTGGAAAGAGATGTTAATTACTTTTTATCACAAAAATTGTTATATATACTGTAAATTAAACTGAAAATTAAAATTTTATCTTGTATTTTGGTAGTTCCTGAAGCTATAAAGTATCCTGTCCTTACTGTCAAATTTGGTTTCCTATTCATTACACTATGACATTTTTGTAGAAAGATTTGTATCATATTTTCAGGAATTGGAAGAAACTATCAGGCACTTGAGGAAATGTAAAGAGGCAACAGAGAATAAACTGAAAGAGGCCAGTGCAGAATCAGAACAGGTAAGCCAGATCCATGGATATAAAGGCTTAGACACATTTCCTCAAACATACCAAGAACCTGTAACTTAATAAATTTTTAAACTGAGATTCTTTGCAATGTTGATTGAAAATCCTGAACTCACTACACATCAAAACAGGCAGGAAAGGCTGAGACACAATCCTGTCCCCTCTGCACAGCAACTCAAATTGGAAACAAACTCAAAACTTGGAATTTCTCCCTAAGAACAGTGAAATAATTTGAATCCCATATCAGGTTCCCCAACTCTGCACCTGAGATACAACTCCACAGGACTTGCACCCCTCAGACTTCATCTCAGGACTCAATACAGCCAATTGAGGTTTCTAGACTATGTGGAAAGAGGTTCATTTGTTTATCTGAAAACATTAGCATGAAGGGCAGACATCTGATTTAACATACATCTTAGGGCTGTTGGGTACCATCTTCAGACTTTCCCCCCAGGATAGTTGTCATAATCATTTTGGTACCCTGGTTTTTATGGTTTCCACCCAGTGGATTTCCCCTTCATCACCTGACTTGTGGGAACCAGAAGCACAAGTCCTCCTGGCCTCTAAAGATAATAAAAAAACAAATTTTGGCAGCTCCTCCCCTTCCCTTGCCCAGGGAACTGCACAAACAGACTTGAAACATACATCCAGTCTTCGTGAGAGAGAGTAGCCTGTCTGCTTCTCCTGGAGTGGCAGGATTGGCATTTAGAGCCTTTAGAGCACCCTCCCTCTACATCATAAACAGCTTATAAACTTCTCTGGAGCCCCAATTTTACAGCCTTAACCTCAGGGAACTCACTTCCCTCTAGTGACTAATGTGCTTACATTTGTCGTCCTATAGTATTTTCCCACTTTGAAAACCAGACCCTCAGCAAATAACTTTAAATCTGTGTGTATCTAGGCATACCTTCAACTAGGGGGAGCTTAGATAATCACAATGGTTAAAAAGAAAATGAACTCGCACAGGGCTGAATGTATGTTTCAACTCCTCCTAGTCACTGATTCCTCTAATGCATAGAAACCAAGAGATACTCAAACAAAATGAAACAGATGCTTCATGACAAAATGTTAGGGAAGAAACTTAATGACATGAAGATAAGCAGTTTACCTGGTAAAGAATTTGAAGTAATGGTCAAAAAGATCCTCACTGAACTCAAGAGAAGATTGAACACAGGAGACTTAAGATATATGTGTGTGACAAAAAGTGCTAAATAGATGTGAAAACTGAACGTTGCAACAACTTAAAAATATACTACTACAAGCTTTTACAGAAGAAATGAAGCAGGAGGAAAGATGAGAGCAGTGGAACTCACCCAATGAAAGCAGAAACAAGTGAAACCAGCTTAATTAAGGAAATGTTGTACAATGACTAGTGGACTAATGTTCACTTTTAAAGGGACCCCAGAGAAAAAGTAAAAGAAATGATGGCTGAGAGCATCCCTAAACCTGGAAGGTGAAACAGAGGACCCCAAAGATAACTATACAAAGACACTTTTAAGCACCAAAAGACTACCTCTTACACAAGGAAGCCCCCATAAGGACTAACAGAAGACTTTTTAGGACAAAGGGAGTGGCATCATATTTTCAAAGTACTGACTTCCAAGTTACTCAGAATTGAAGAGATAAGCTAATGGAGTTCAATAGAGATCATCCTTCAGCCTTAAATGTCATTGAACCAGATGAACTTCCTTTATACAGAACATTCTATCCAAAAGCAATGTTAAATTGTTTTGTAATGCATTCTAGGATGGGTCTCATATTAGGTCACAAAAAAAGTCTTAGTAACTTCAAAAAGATTATAATTATATCAAACATCTTTTCCATCTATAATGGTATTAAACTAGATCTAACAAAAATTTAAAAATATGTGGAGATTGAATAACCAAAGGGTCAGTGAAGAAATCTAAAGAGAATTTTTTAAAAATACCTTAGTATAAAAACATACCAAAATTTATGGAATGCAAAGTTCTAAAGAAGGAAGCTTTTAGAACTACATGTATCAGGAGAAAACAATTCAACCTCTCTCTATATATATACAGGGAAGGAAATAAGAGCATAGTGAAAATGAGAGAACATAAATAAAATTAAGGGGTAGTTCTTTAAAAGATAAACCTAATTATGCCCCCAGAATGGCAACACAGGACATTCCTTGATTTACTCTCCCTCACAAAAGGAGCAAGTATCAACTATTCTGTAACAGAACACCACTGAGAATCCTGCAGCACAATGGAGAGGCTAACGCACTCCCTGCCCCTCAGAGACCAACACAAACTATATTAGAGTGGTATTATGGTGACATTAGTTTGCACGGTTATTAGCCCAACCAAAAACCTGTGGGAGAGTAGTTTAGAGGTGGAGTGTAGGACGAGATTCTTGACACAGGTAAAACAAAGGACCTCGAGAGACTCCACCATGGGCCAGGACTCCATTAAGGAAGATGACAGAAATTTTTCTATCCCACACCCTCCCCCACCCTTGTGATCAGTTTTAGTTCTGTGGAATATACCAACAGGCAATAACCAAGTCAGTCTGAGATCTGGCAACCCAACTAGGAGGAGTAACAATGGTGCCACAGGTATAAACCAGGCTTCTCCTGGTGTGCCCGCAATGGTAACACTTCCCCATTTCACAACAGTAGCTCACTTCTCACCATCCCCTACTTGCCTGCGGCACATACAACAGTAACCAAAAATAAATACATTTATATATATATATATAAATCAAAAGCATCACCTATTGGAAAAGAGAGATAGTACTTAATATACAACAGCAACTTAGAACTTAATAAAAAGCAAGGAATGAAAGATGGTAAAGAAGCAAGATGGGCAGATAGACCACCAGGCAGGTTGAGGCTACACGGTAGTACAAGAAAACAGCTACAAGAAAACTTCAGAAAGCAAAGACATGGGTGCTTATCTAATGGATAGGGAATTTAAAAGTGCTATCATGAACCTCAGAGACAAATGAAAACTCAGAAAACTAATTACGTGATCTCATGAAGGACAATTCAATTCAGGATATGAAGAATTCAGTAAATGAAATCAGGTTCTATAGAAAGCTATGGAAATAAACTTAGACCTACTGAAAAAAATGAATCAGTAGGCCTGAAGATAATAGAAATAATTTAAGTAATTCCCAAATCTAGGAAAGAAACTGAATATACAAATCTAAGAAGCTGACAAAACATTTGTCTATCTAGATACACACATGTACATTAAAACAGTGACTATCAAAAGTCCAAGACAAAAAATATTAAAGGCAGCTAGGAAATAAAGGCATGTAATATTAATTTGCTCCAAGCAGGCTATCATCAAACTTCTATGCAGAAACTATATGCCAAGAGAAAGTGGAATGTCATATTCAAAATACTGACAAAAATTTCATTCAAGAATGCTCTCTGTATCCTGAAAAACACATACGAAATGAAGTCTTTCCTTTAAAAGAAATGAAGAGATCTTTTTACCAAAAAAAGTTAAACTGAACAAGACAATAAATTGAAAATGAGGTAAAACGACAGTGGCAATCAGGCCCCCTTATGTCAATTTAAATTTAAATGAACTGAGCTCACCAATCAAAAGTTACAGATAGCTGATAGGATTAAAAATCAAAATCCTAGTTATGCTGCACACAAGAAATGCCTTTAAACTGTAAGGACAAACACTGATTTAAAGGGATAGAAGGTGATACTCCAAGCCAATGAACTACTATAGTTGTATCAATGTTAACCTAGGTGTGAGTGAATAAGATGTTGAAGAGCTCTTTCCAATCCTGGAAACTTCATTCATGGTGTAAGTGCCCTGTATTTTACCATTATTTTGCCTTAACAATCTATTTTTACTGTACCTTCTCTCCATAGGTTTAGATGTGCAAATACCATTGTATTATAATTGTGTACAGTATTTATTATAGTAACATTTATAGGCTTATAAGCCAACCTATATAGAAATAGTCTAAGATAAAGCCAAGTTATTTACTTATACCACCTATGTTTGTGTAAGTAAACTCCCTTATGTTCATGTAACAATGAAAGTGCCTAAAAATATATTTTTTAGATGGCATCCCAGTCATTAAGTTCTGAATGACTATACAAATAAGGAGTTTGAGTCAGTAATCAAAAACCTCCCCCCCCCCACCGCCAAAAAAAAAAAACACACAAAAACAAAAGCCCAGCACCAGGTGGCTTCACTGCTGAATTCTGTTCAAAATTCACTGTTTGGTGAATTCTATCAAATAATTAAAGCAAATTTAACACAAATCCTCAAAGTCCCCAAAAATGGAAAACAGAATACATCCAAACTCACAGTACAAGTCTATCATTACTTTGATACCAAAACCCAATAAAAATGCCACAAGAATGCTACAAGCCAACATCCCCGATAAACAGATATAAACTACTAGCCAACCAATTTACGTATATATTAAAAAAGTCATGCATCATGGTGAGGTGGGATTTATGCTAGGAATGCAAGGATGTTTGAACATTCACAAACCAATGTGATAGAACACATTAGCAAAATGAAGGATTCACACTTACCATATGATTTATCTAAATACAGAAAAAAACTCACAAAATTCAACATTTTATGATAAGAACTCAATGGTTATCAACATCCATTTATGATTAAAACTCAACAAAATGGGAATATACATCAACATAGTAAAGTTCATGTATGACAGGTCAACAGCTAACATCTTACACAGAGGTGAAAGGCTGAAAACTTTTCCTTTAAGATCAGAAACAAGACAAGGGTACTCCTGGGGCAGCAACAGCAGTACAGCCCCCTGTAAGACTACTGGACAAGTGCAGGAGTCACACCCAATGGAAGCCTCACCTGTGGCAGAAGCAACACAGACTCTAAAAAGCTCCCAGAATGAGTTTGGAAGTGGAACCATACCCATCAAGAGCCCCTCCAAGCAACAGACTAGCCCTGAAAGCAGATAATGGAAGACAAAAAAAAAAAAAAAAACAAAACGGCCTCCCTGGTGGCGCAGTGGGTTAAGCAACACACTATGAAGCAAACTACAGCCTCTGCAGCACAAGTTCGATCCCTGCTGCTGGCCAGGGAGGGGACCCACATGGTGTAGCAGAACTCTCCTGCTTTGCCCACTGCTCCCCTCAGCAGTGTGTTTCAGTCAGTCTGCCTGTTCTGCTCCCCATTCTGTCTCTGGTGAATCCTCTCACCTCCCGTGACTCTGGCCTGTACCCCAGCTCTTGTATGATAAATAAATCTTAAAAAAAAAAAAAAATACAGCAAATGGCAAGTTGAGTCCTCAGGGGAATACACCACAACAGAAATAGACTAAATTTCCAGAACCTAGGTACAGAATTAAAAATTACCTTGATAGAGTCAAAGAAATGAAAGAAAACAGAAAAGCAGATCTAAAATTATACTTCTCAGAAAAACAAATGAATGCCCTGAGAAATAAAGTTAATGAAAAGAAGATTGAAACTGAAGTTTCAGTAACAAAATAACAGAAGAAATGTGTAAAAAGATCAACAGAGGAAACAATTTTGGAGAAAACTTGGAAGTAGTCAAATGGAAAATCAAATTAATGACCTTAAAGATGAGAATGTAGACTGTCACTAGGTGGAAGAAGATTAAAAAATGAAGAAACACCAAGAATTACCTTTCCAATGAGGAAAGGCAATACAATAAATATGGGTATCCCCAGAGTACGATAAAAGAGAGACTTTATTTAAATAATACAGGAAAACTTCACAAATCCAGAGATGAAAATAATTATACAAGTCCATGAAGCTAAAAGAACAAAATTCAGGTAAAGAAAGACTATTGAAGCTGGTTATGGGCAAAATAAGATAACCTATAAAGTAACCTCAATCATGCTAACATTAAACTTCTCTGAAGAAACATTATGGGCAAGAAGAGAATAGAATGACATGATCCAAATACTTAAAAGGTAAAAATAAAGCCAAGATTACTCTATCCTGCAAAACTCTCCTTCAGATATGATAGAAAGATAAACGCCTTTTCAGACAAACAGAAGCTGAAAGAGTTTGCAAACACTACAAACCGCTCCCTAGAAAATGTTGAAAGGAGCACTCATATCTAGACCAAAGAAATATACACAAAAGCTGAACAAGGAAATAGAACCAAAATATTTAGGAAAAATAGCAACAGGGCCCACCCTGGTGGCGCAGTGGGTTAAGCAATGCATTATGGGGCAGACTGCAGCCATTGCAGCACGAGTTCAACCCCTGCTGCCAGCCAGGGAGGTGGTCCACATGGCACAGCAGACCTCTCCTGCTTTGCCCACTACTCCCCTCAGCAGTGTATTTCAGTCAAATCTGCCCATTCTGTTCCCCACTCTGTCTCTGGTGGGTCCTTTCACCCCCCGCATTCTGGCCTGTAACCCAGTTCTTGTATGAATAAAAAAATAAATCTTAAAAACAAAAAAAAAGAAAATAGCAGCAACACAGTTTCATATATCAATAATTGCTCTAAATATAATTTAGACTGCTCACAATTTAAAAACATTCAGTTAGATTAGAAAACAGAATCCAACCTTCGACTAACTAGAAAACTCACTAGAGCTTCAAAGATAGACTTGGGCTCAGAGTGAAGGATTGGAAAACAATCCTAGAAGTGAATGGTACCTAAAGGAAGTCAGGAGACAGCCATACTTAGATAAAATATTTTCCAGCTAAAAGTAACAAGAAACAGCAACACAAATGTTTAAGGGAACAATACAATAGGAAAACATCAATGTATCTTCACCTAAAAAGGAGTATCAAAGCATGTAAGGCAATTACTATCAGAATCTCAAGCCAGACATTTGGGGAAAAAAAATATGGTAAGGGTCTTCAACACTCCATTTTCACCAGTGGATAGTTAACTAGACAGATAAGTACACAGTAGCCTTAAACAAGCCACAAGACGTAAGCACTGCACTCCAAAAAGCTCAATGCACATTTTTTTCAAGTTCATATGGGACATGTGCAGGATTGATAACACATTGGATTACAAGACAAGTATTGAATTCATGAAGACTTAAAATAACACCATGCATATTTTCTAACCATAATGGTATCAAACTAGAAATCAATCACACAAAGCAAGCAGGGTAAACCTCTAATATGTGGAGATTAAATAGCATACTAGGCAAAGATTATTGGGTTAATGAGATCAAAGATCATTCAAAAAATACCTCAAGGCAAATAACAATAAGGATACAACCTTTCAGAATTTATAGGATATTGTAGAAGTAGATGAAAAGATGAGAATATAGCAATACAATCTCACATCAAGAAAATAACTCAGATAACTTCATTTCTCACCCAGTGTAACTGGAGAAATAAAAACAAAACCAAAAGCCAGTAGACAAAGGAAAGAAAAGAGCAGAAATAGAAATTAAACATTCTAAAAGATCGATGAAAACAAAAGCTCATTCTTTGAAGAAAAAAATCAATAAACCTCTAGCTAGGCTCACTAAGGAAAAAAGGGAGAAAAACTCAAATAGAATCAGGAACAAGAAGAGAAGTTACAATATTGCAGAAATACAGAGGATCATAAGAGACTACTATGAACACTTATACACTAATAGTTTCAATAACCTAGATGGGATGGACAAATTCTTAGATTTATACAGCCATCTGATACTGAACAGAGAAGAAATTGAAAGCCTAAGTACACCAATCACAGGCAAGAAATTGAAAACAGTAATCAAATCTCCCAAAAAGGAAAAGTACCAAATGGCATCACAGGTTCTACCAAACCTTCAGAAATCAGCTACTACCTGTCATGCTCAAACTTATTCCAAAAAGTGAGGAAGAGGGAATACTTCCAAACACAGCATTACTCTAGTACCAAAATCAAAGAGAACACCAAAAAAAGGAAATTACAGACCAATTTCTCTAATAAAAACATGCAAAAATCTTCAATATATATTTGTAAACCAAACCCAGTAACACATTTAGAAGGATTACACAGCATGACTAAGTGAGATTTATACCAGGAACTAAAGGATGGTTCAAAATGCAAAAATCAATCAACATAATTCACCATGTCAATAAAAGGAAAAATAAAAACCATATGATCATATCAGTAGATGCTGAGAAAGTATTTGGTAAGATTCAGCATCCATTTATGATGAGAACACTTGAAAAACTGGTGAAAAGATGACAAATTAATAGCTAATATTCTCACTGGCAAAAAAAAAAAAGTTTTTCCACTAAGATGTGGTACAAGACAAATTAGGCCCACTTTCACACTACTGTTCAACATAGTATTTTACATCTTAGCTAGAGCAATTAGGTAATAAAGGGACATAAAAGGAATCCAGATTAGTAAAGAAGCTATCAATATTTGCAGATGGCATCATAATATACGGAGAACACTAAGGAGTCTACTGGAAAACTAATTGAAACAATAAATCAGTTCAAAAAGTGGCAGGTTACACAGTCCATATACAAAATTGCCTTCCAATATCCAAAAATGAGCTAGAAGATGAAGAAATTAAGAAAACAATACCATTTAGAATTTCACCCCCACCCCCAATTAAATAATCTAGGAATAAACTTAACAGAGGAGATGAAGGACCTATACAAAGAAAACTGTAAGACATTGTTAAAAGACATAGAAGGATACAAAAAAGAAAGAAAGCTATTCCCTATTCATGAACTGAAAGAATTAACACTGTCATTGTCAGAATTTCCATCCTATTCAAGTAATGCACAGATCCAACATAATCCCTATCAAAGTTTCAATGGCATTCTTTGAATAGAGCAAAAAATACTGAAATTCATATGGAACTACATATGGATAGCCAAAGCAATCCTGAAAAGAGTAAGAGTGGCAGTATCACACTCCCAGACTTCAAACTGTACTTACAAAGATATAATAGTCAAAAGAATATGGTGCTGAAACAAAAATAGACAAAAACACCAATGAAACAGTAGAGCCTAGAAATAAACTCATACCTATTATATAAACTGTTAATCTGTGACAAAGGGACCATGAATATACACTGGAGCAATGAAAGTCTCTTTAACAGTGATGTTGGGAAAATTGTATAGCCATATGCAAATGACTGAAACCAGACTAGTATCTCACACCATAACAAAAGTCAATTTAAAATGGGTAAAAGACTTGGATGTAAGACCTAAAACCCTAAAATACAAAGACAAAAATTTAGGCAAAACACTCCATGATAAAGGTTTCAGAGAGGCCTGGGTGGATTCATCACTAGCAGCAAGGAAAACAAAAAATTAAACTTCTGTAGAGCAAAAGAAACTATCTCAAAGATGACATTCTGTTTAATGGGAGGACATATTTGCACAACATATCTCACAAGGGACCAATATCCAGTACCTGCAAAGAATTCATACAACAAAAATAAAATCCAGTTGAAACGTGAGGAGAGCTAAATAAGCACATCTCTGATGGAGACATAGAGATTGCCAACAGGCACGTGAAAATAAGTTCATCATCACTTACTGTGTAAATGCAAATCAAAACCATAGTGAGATACCAGCTCATACCAGTGAGAATGACCCATATCGAAAAAACCAAGACCAACAAGTGCTGGCAAGGAATTGGAAAAAAAACACTCTTAGATTGTTGGTGGTAATATAGACTGGTCCAACTCCTATTAAAAACAGTAAGGGGTTTTCTCAAGTGATTAAAAAAGGATATACCATATCACCCAGCATGTAAACTCCCATGTATCTACCTGAAGAACACGAACATCCATTCTATCAGAAATATGCACTTCCATGTTTATTGCAGTCTTAGTTATAACATGCAAGCTATGGAAACAACCTAAGTGCTCAAATAAGGATTAGTGAGTCAGGAAGATGTTGTATATATACATGGTATGATACTACTCAGCTATCATAAGAGTTCTTGCCATTTGTGGGAACATGGGTGGAGCTAGAGGGGATTAAGCTAAGTAAGCCAAAGAAGTCAGAAAGAGAAAGACAAATAGCCAGTGGTGTCACTCATATGTGAAATATAGGGAAACCAGAGAGTCTGATCAAGCAAACCAAGAACCATAAAAAACTGAATGTAGAATTGAAACTACCATAAAAAACTGAATGTAGAATCGAAACTACCAAAGGGGGGAGATGAGAGCAAGATGGGGAAGGAGCACAATGGACTATGGTGATAAAATATCAGTATCTTGGTAGTGGGTGCAGTATGGCAACAATGCCCGATGAGGGATAGCCCATACTTGTAATACACAAAACAACATAAACCATTGTTACTGCATTTAAGAATGAGGGGCCTTCCTGGTGGCGCAAGGGGTTAAGCACCACACTACGAAGCATCCGCAGCCACTGCAGAAGCATCCGCAGCCACTGCAGCATGAGTTTGATCCCCGGCCAGGGAGGTCACCCACATAGCACAGCAGACCTCTCCTGCCTAGCCTGCTGCTCCCCTCAGCAGTGTATTTCAGTCATTCTGCCTGTTCTGTTCCCCACTTTGTCTCTGATGAATCACTCCCCACCGACACACACACACACACACACACACACACACCTACCTCTGGTCTTTACCCCAGCTCTTGTATGCACAAACAAATAAATCTTGTTTAAAAATAAAATAATTTAAGAATGCAGCTGAAATAAAATACATATCATTTGCAGTCATCAAAAAGAATAAAATACCTGGAAATATAATCAAGAGGGTGAAAGACCTATATACTGAAAACTATAAGACATTAATGAAAGAAATTCAAAACAACATAAGTAGAAGGTATTCTGTGTTTATGGATTGGAAAAATAGTTAGCATGTCTATACTACCCAAAGCAATCTACAGAACCAATGCAATCTCTTTCAAACCTACAAACAATCTTAAAATCTGTATGGGACCACAAGAGAATATTTAACCAAAACTTTCTTGGAAACAATGTAAACTGGGGGCCACACACTCTGATTTCAAATTGTTTTACAAAGCTATAATAATCAAAACATCATGGTATTTAGCATGAACAGACACATAAATCAATGGAATAGAATAGAAAAACCAGAAATAAACTCATATTTGTATGGTCACTAAAAAGAAACGACTGTCATCAATAAAACTATACAGCTACATGCAAGAGTGAAAGTGGAAAATACACCATACATAGAAATTAACTTAAAATGTATTTAATGTAAGATCTGAAATCATAAAATCCTGAATGAAAACATGAGTTTGTTAGTCTTGATGCTAAATGATAAAAATATTATTTAAAAATGATGATAAAAATAATCAAGTGGAACTACATCAAACTAAAAAGCTGCACAGCAAAGGAAATAATAAAAAAATGAAAAGGCAGCCTACTGAATGGGAAAAAATATTTGCAAATCATATGAGAAAAGATTAATAATCCTGCCAAATACTGTGAACACCTCATTACAACTCAATAGAAAAACCACAAACAACCTGACTGACATTTTTCAAAGAGAACAGAAAATGGCCAAACAGGCACATTATTACTTGATATTAATAATCATGAGGGAATGCAAATCAAAACTACAATGAGATCACACTTCATCACATTTTTGGGGTATTATCCCCCCAAAAACCCAAGTAGTAACAAATGTTGACAAGGATATAAGGGAAAAGGAACTCGGGTACACCGTGGGAATGTAAAGTGGTGCAGCCACTGTGGAAAGCAGTATGTCAGTGCCTCAAAAAATTAAAAATAGAAATTCCATATGATTCGACAATTCCATTTCTGGATCTTTATCTCCAAAAATACTAACTAGAAGGGCACATGCCACTGCCGTGTTTATTGTGGTATTGTCTGCAATAGCCAAGATATGGAAACAAACCCAAGTGTCTAAATGTTCATTAATAGATGAATGGATAAATTGTGATACACACAAGCACATGCATACACAATGAAATTTTATTCAGTCATTAAAAGGAAATGAAATCTTTCCATTTACAACATTTATAGACCTTATGGATAGACATTATGCTAAGTCAATAAAAAATGAGCTCATAAATACAGAGAACAGATTTGTGGTTACCAGAGGTAGTATTAGCAGATAGGCAGAGGGAGAAGGGAGTGAAAAGATACAAACTTTAGATTAACAAAATAAGTCATGGCACGTAATGTACAGGATGGTGAAAACACTTAATACTGTATTGCATATTTCAAAGTTGCTAAGTATCTTAAAAGTTCTCACAAGAAAATAAAGTGTATGGATGGCAACTGATGTTAACTAGATTTGTGGTGGTGATTTTACAATACGTACATATATCCAATCATGTTGTATGTCTCTATGTCAATTATATACCTCAATAAAAAATAAAAAGATTCTGTACCTAATGACAGATAACAGAATGGTCAAGTTTTGACTAAATCTGAAGTCCAGAGCCACAAAGTATAAGACCAATATGCATATGGATTTCAGTGCATTAGTTTAGTTTGACATGAACTAATAGATCTTTATTCTATCAATGACCAGAAGTGTAAAGCAGGGCCAGTTTATTTTATTTTTTATTTTTCTGTATTCTGTTCTAATCCTGCCCTTTTAAAACGTATTTAAAACTATGCATTTGTAGAGCTAGAAAATATTTTGAAATTACCCTACAACCATCCTTCATTTTCCAAATAGTAAATTAAACTTAATGTATGACAGTGAGGTTACTGTCAATTGGTCATGTGGGTTTTTAATATTAGGTAAGAAGTAAAACTAATACACAAAAAATATGCCTTGCAATTCTTTGTTGTAACTTTTGATCACATATGTTCAGATAACAGCTAACCTGGAAGAAGCTCATCGCTGGTTTAAGTGCAGGTTTGATGGCCTACAACTTGAGCTGACAAAAAACCGGTTGCAGAGGCTTCCCCGGGATGACAGGTGGTCAGACGAGGTAGGGTTTTAGATGTGGCTGTCTTAAATGATTTTGTATTTGTTTCTACTCGCAGATTTCTGAATACAGAATTTCTCTCTCCATCCAGTTACTCTCTCTGCTAATCTTTAGATTTCTTTATTACTTAGAAAACCAATGAACTAGTTTCTTAAAAGTTCTACCTCTCCCAAACTGTGTAGATTAGAACCATTTCTCTTGATCAGTAAATGATCTTGATAAAGACAAGTTAGGTCATCAAGCTCTAATTTAGTTTTGAACAGTATTTGTGTTTTCTTTCCAACAGGACCAAGGTAAAAAACATGATGTAATGCCCGGCCAGTCTGCCCTACATCGATGGGAAAACAAACAGAATCTTAGACTTACATCCAAGAAATATCATTCTGAACTAGACAAAAAGTGACATTCTTGACAGATGATCGCCTTCATTTATAGCTGTACAACCATGATTCCTTCAACCCAGCAACGAGGGTTGCCCCGTTTCCACAGTTTTCAAAACATGAACTCTTTCCTGTGGGCTGAAGACTCTGGACCTGAGTTCACCCTTTTATGAATTCTTTGATGTCAGTACAGAACCATCCCATCTTTTTTGTCCCTTTCCCCACTTTCCATCTAATAAATTTATATAAATTTGTTGTATAATAGGAAACACTGTTGTACGATGCTTGGCTATTTTTTTAAAACTGGAATTTTAGGAGTACAGGTTCCTACCTCTTCAAATATTTGTTACCACACCATACCCACTATTGAAGTACCATTAACCTTCTAGCAGAGTCCATTCGACCCCATCTACTACCTTTTGCTCCCCAAATGCCCAACTCCCACCTATAATAACTTCACTTTTACAGGCAGAATCTAAAGGTTTGTTTTAGATTGTTCGTTTACTTTGTTTCTTTATAGTCCATGAGTGAAATCACCTGGTCTGTCTTTCTCTTTTTCATTTAGTTCACTTAGCTTTATATCCCCTACAGTTCCCTTCATGTTTTCACAAATGTCAGGATTTCATCCTTTTCTTCAGTTGAGTAATATTCCACTATGTATAAATATCTCCTCCTATTTATGCAATGTACTTTTTGGCACTTAAGTTGCTCTTTATCTTCCTTATTGTAAATAGTTCTGCAATAAACAGGACTGCATACTGCCTTTTAATATATGTATATTCTTCAGATAGATACCTAGGGCTGGAATTTCTAGATCATATGTGGATTTTCAATATTTTGAGAAAACGCCACAAACTTTTCCATGGAGGCTCGAACAGTTTCTATACCCACAGTGTACAGGGGTTCCTTTTTCTCCATGGTCTCATCAACATTTTCTTCTGATCTTTGGAGTATAGGCCATTCTCACAGGTATGAGGTGATATCTTGTGGTTTTGCATTTCCCTAAAAACATAAGGGGCTAATGGGACAGTACTAAGAAGAGCAAAATTTATACCACAGGGATTCCAAAATAAGAAAAAGAGACAGAAATCTGACTTGAATAATCAGAAAACTTCCTAAACTGGGGAAGAAACAACCACATACAGGAAGCTCCAATAATTCCAAAGAAAATAACCCCAGAAAAATGCACATCAAGACACATAACAATTAAAATGGCAAATACTAAAGATAGTAGTATATCATAAAATCAAGTAGACAAAAGCACATATAACTTCAATAAATTAATGAATTCAACTTTTTTCTTTTGCTAGTGTTTTTGGATACTTGCCATTGCCTTATCTCCAAATTTGCCTATGCAATCCTCTTCTTCATCCAGTTTACTACATTTTTTAGTTTAACTATTTTCTTTAGCTTTATGATTTCTGCTTAGAAGTTTTTTTTCATATTTTCTCTTTCCTTGTTATTCTTCTGTTCATCCACTGTTCCGTAATTTAAATGAGCATCTTTGAAATCTTCCAGTAGTTTACTTGGTCCTATTGCATTGGGACTTCTTCCCCCAGGATTTGTCCTGATTCATTAATTGAGGCTAATTTTTCAGTCTCATTCTGTTTGGTGCTCTGTTTAGTCCTGTGGGTTGGGCTAAACAGCTTACCTTCCCAGTCCTGGTTAATGGTTGTGTGTTAGAATTGAAGGCTGCAGGTATTAAGCCTAGGGTGCTGGCTTTGAATGCTACGCTCTCTGTCATGTATAGGCTGAAGCCTCTTCACCAACCAGAATTACTGGAGCTTAAGATCTGGTGCAGGAAAAACCCAAGCACCCAGCCTGTATGGTTGGGGCCAAGGATGTTGGACATGAGGAAGTTGCTGCTACAGAATGCCAACGACACAGGCCTACCTGGGTGCTATAATCAATTCAGCAGAAGGAGCGATCTGCAATCACTGTCATCTCAAGGCTCATTACATACATTGCTTTCCCAGAAGCCTAGGGCTGCAACTAATACCTCAGCTGCAGGCTAACCCTGATCTCTGCAATTTTTGCAAACAAGAGTTTTTCCCTGAGGCTGATGCAACAGGATAATGGGGTGGGGGCTTCTAGAAAAGACTGTTCTTGTTCTTCCTGCAGAGGTTTTAGCTTCAACAAATATAAGTTATTCAGTTAAGTCTGTACCCCTTTCATCAATCTGTTCACACAAGTCCTATGGTTTCCCAGAGGACAGCGCCCCCATTTTTTACCAGCTATATGAGTACTCCACCCACTCCAGTGCAGTTCCACGCTGCTAAGACCTTACAAGGTTACAAGGCTGTCAGTCCCCAGCAGAAGGCTCATGCCCCTGAAGTCTCTCCTGACCTTGGGGTCCAGCAGCCCACTGGTGTTCCTAGTGGGACTGAGCCCCAGGTTTTCCTACCTTTTCTGAATCGTTTCTATCACTTTCCTCAAAGAAATACTGATCTTGGGCCCTCCCTGGTGGCACAGTGGGCTAAGCAACGCACTATGAAGCAAACCGCAGCCACTGTAGCACAAGTTCGATCCCTGCTGCTGGCTAGGGAGGGGACCCACATGGCGCAGCAGACCTCTCCTGCCTAGCCCGCTACTCCCCTCAGCAGTGTGTTTCAGTCCATCTGCCTGTTCTGCCCCCTGATCTGTCTGGTGGATTCTCTCGCCTCCCCGCACCTCTGGCCTGTACCCCAGTGCTTGTATGCATAAATAAATAAATCTTTTTTTAAAAAAATATCTTCAATTCCTCAGTTCTTTTTCAAAGGCAGTTGCTCCCATACAGACACAGAATTTTTTAAATTAACTTCTCAATGAAGTATTGTTTTTTTCCAGTTTTGTTATTTTAAAAATAGAGGATTGTATTCTCCCCTCAGGTGTAGTCACTATTACTCTCCCACCTCCAAAGCACCTATACTCCTCCATCACAGTCCATGTTCTCGTCCCATCCCCACAACCCAGTTTCACCGCTTCAGTCCCCAGCCTCATCCCCACACACCTAGCCAGTTTTCAAGGGCTAACTTTAATGTTTGTCCCTGTCCAGCCCTTTGTTTGGTTTTTCTATATTCCTCATATAAGCGACACCATTTAATAGTTATCTTTCTCCTTCAGGCTTATTTCATTTAGCATGATCCCTTTCAGCTCCATCCATGCTGCTGCAAATGACACGGAGTTTATCTTTTTTTGATCACTAAATAGGATTTCATTCATACAGGTTTCATACAGGTTTTTTGTACCTGTGAAGAAGCAACTCCAGGATCCCAATATGCTGCCATTTTGCTTGGGACTCTTGACTATTTTTCTAAGCACATTTTATCAAAAATCATTTAGTGAGATACTACATAATATGGCTACTAAATGATACGATGCTTTGTTTTTACATGTTCTAGTCTAACATTTATAGTGCATAATCCTCGGAAGTGAATCACCTAAAATATGATCAAATTTCTTCCACTATCGTTTCAGCCTACACCCTTCTATGCTAGGTAACTACCAGTGCATCTTTGATAAGAACAATACCTAAATTCTTACATAACTCACATATTGTTTACAATTTCCTTGGACATTTACAAAGAAGTTTATTAAATACAGCAATACACTCTGCTCAGGCAGACTATAGTTGAACAATTTAACTCTCCATTACTCCACAGAAAAGTTAAAATTGATCTTTTTATTTTATTTATTGATTGGTAGGTTAGGTAATCCACACTTAATATATGTAAATGGCTATCATAATATATATCTGGCTTATTTTATATTCAAATAGTGGTATGCTGAAGATACTATCAGGACCTAAATAAAATGTGCAAGTACAAATTAGATGACCAAATACATGACTATCAGAGATTTGGTTCTACCACTCAATATCTGTTATAAAAGAAAATGCTGAATTTATTGCTTATTTACACAGTGAGAGCTATGTCAGTCAGAGAGTGTCCTCCCTGGGCAGAGCATATGCTCATCTTATGTAGTTCTGGGAGAAACATGGGGTTCAAAGACTGAAAGAGACTGAAGCTGACAGCATCTGTGGCAGTGTGATTATTTGGGTGAAACTTGCTTATTGATTGGTATTCAGGTAAGCATTAGAGTACCGACATTCCTATATATCTGACTTTTAGAAGTTAGGAATTCACTGACAGGTTGGTAAAAGCATGTTCTAAATCACGGTGATATTGATTAGGTTTAAAATCGGTTATGAGAGCTGTTTTTTTACCTTAGCTTCAGAACAGCCGGTCTATCTCCCGCCTATTGAGAAAGTAGGGACATTTTATTCTTGATGCCCCTTTAGGTCTTCACAGATTAGGACAGTGGCTCTGTTGGACCATTTAATATTGTACAGCAGACATCAAACAGTTTTTCAACCCAGATAAAATGTCTGGTTCAGAGACATCTCTGGTTAGAAAAAGAGAATTCATTGCAATTTTATTACTCATATTTATTTTGATTAAAGAATTTCAACTTGTTTGTATCTCCAAGGTCTAGACTTATTTACTGGGTCAGTCAAAATGAGTGAACATATTTCTAGTGATCTCTTCCTCGAGTTGTCTAACTCTTCTGAGATCTGTCCCTTTGAACTGTTTGTAAGAAGATATAATCAACTGAGAGTACTGGGAATCATAATCTTGAAAGAACTGATCCTAGAGCTCTACAGAAAAAATTAACCTTGGTCCCAAGCTGGAGCTGGAATCTTTAGTCCTGAATTCTACACTGGGGGATAAAAGATCCCAGTTCCTGCATGAGAGATGATCAGACATATATTACCTCTGATGGTTACATGCCAAGAATATTTATATCCTTCTCATCTAGTACAAGGACATTTCTTCACTTATGAATTTTCTTAAAGGGTATCCTTACTGATATTGTTATATACCTTTATATCATTTCTTAGATTGGTTAAACTAAGCAACAGCTGGGAAGAAGGGAATTATAGATTGCTAATATAAATCTTATCATAAACTTTAAAATGATTAGCAAGGGGGATATGATACCTGAATCAAAACTTTAAACTTAAACCAATAAAGACTAAGACGAAATAGAGATTATATAAAAGAGATAAAAGAATATTGCAGAAGCTGTCTATTTCATCTATTTCATACAACCTTCTGCTTGTTTTAAGGTCCTGGGTTAGAGTCAACTGTTCTTAGGTCATCTGCACCTAAAAGTTTTCTAGAGAACTGCAGGACTTCTAGTGGGTATAGCTTTGAAGTTCTGCTCAGGCCACTTGCCAGAGAATTGGGAGTGAGATGAGCAATATGGGTTTTGATTGAAGGTCAAAAGCTTGTAAAATTTAAATTATGAATAACTATTACAGTTTAATGTGTCCCTATATCATTGGACAGATGGAATGTCCTTGATAGAAGACACAACATCAAATGACTCTTTCTTTCACTTTTGTTATTGCTGCAACTTTTAAACAGGGAAATGCTCCCACACATCCAGAAAATAAGTATACCACTATCAATATAGATTTAGACCCATATATGGAAACAACTGTAGGAAATCCATTTGGATATACTCAATGGCTCTTTCAGTATGGCTCCAGTCCCTATCTCATGATTACAGGTTTCCAAATTAATTTAGCTGCAGGTGAGGCACAATCTGGCCACATCTTCGACCATCCTGAAAGAGTTTCCACCAGTGTGTAAAGTTGTGACAAGTCTTCCCCTATTGTGATAGGTTGTTTTATGGAGGATTTAAACAAATGTCCATTTGAAGTTTTTCTCTGGTGTTGTTAGGGAGCTCATTCCAGTTCAGTTAGATCTTATGCTCAAGGAACTTATCGCATCAGTCCCAGTATTTCTTTACAGAATTTGAAAAGTAGGGAAGATTTAGTATCTATAAAATGAAATTCTTGAACTTCATGGATTTACTTTTTTGTTCTTGCATAAACATCTTTGCGTAAGGACTTTAGAACAGCCCATTAGTGTGATGATTCATTGAAGTATTTCTCTATTTAAAAAGTTTTATTCTGTAGCATTTTTATAATGTCTGTATTATACTAGCATCTATGGTTACATCTATGGTTAGTCTCTTCATTTGTGATATCAACAGTATCAAAGTATGGAATTATTCATTTTTATTCATTTTAAAGAATACCAGAGGATGTTCAGCAATGCCTGTTCCTGTGGCATTTTAAAGAAGTGAATTATGCTAAAATCATTGCACTACTAGAGTGTATATTCATTCTTCTAGCAATTTGGCATGCCTTAGAGAAGATACTGTTGAGTAAATTAAATAATTTGATTTCCGATAAGGAATTAAATTCCTTGAGAGACATCTGATGATATTATATAATGAGCCTTATATTGTCCCTATTCATTTTTAATATAATTCCCATCAACAAACATTATTAAGTCAGAAATTGGTTTTGGAGTGTATAAATGGTCTGTTCAAGACACAGATGCATACATTTTTAGTTACTAAAGCACTATAATGAAATTCTCTTCCATTGAGTAAGAAATGTTAAATTGCTAGGGTAAGCCAAGACTTTCGCTTCTAGCCAAGGTGGAGTAATAGCAACCAGATTACCCTCCTACCTGAGCAACCAAAAAACTGACAAATATGAAACCATGGCTTTTAAAATGCAGAAAGAACAGTGATGCCTGAGAACAAGGGACTTACACTGACTGAGGGACTTACACTGACTGAGTGGAAATCAGGGTGGCACACAGGGGATCCTCTGACTAAGAAGGCAGAGGTGAGAGTCCATGGAGACAAAGGCTGCAATAGTTCCAGTCCAGAGCAGCATGGAAGGACAGAGCTGCAAAAAGGGAGGATTTCAGCAAGCTCCAGAGGGTCCCTGAGTATTCAACTGTGTACTGGTCAGCACGTGCTCATGGGCTACCTAACACTGGAGGTGGAACATGCGAAAGGCCTAGAGGTCACAGTGCCCAGTTCCCACCAGCCGGATTTAGAGGCCTCATGATTTACATAGTATTAGGTAGTATATACAAGAGGAGATTGTCTTACAGAAAATAGCCCTAGAGTGAACACAGCTCTGGTCTCAACTAACAAACCTTTAAAAGCAAGACCTTAGGGCCTCCTTGGTGGTACAAGGGGTTAAGTCTCAGCACTATGAAGCTATCAGCAGCCACTGTAGCACAAGTTCAGTCTGGGCCAGGGAGGGGACCCACATGGCACAGCAGACCTCTCCTGTCTCGCCTGCTGCTCGCCTCAGAGTGTATTTCAGTCAATCTACCTGTTCTGTTCCCCACTATCTCTGGTGAATCCTTTCATCCCCTCACACACACCTCTGGCCTACACATCAGCTCTTATGTGCATAAATAAATAACTCTTTAAAAAGTCTTAAGGTTGTAAGCAGAGAAAATACATGAAGGGAGTCACTACAGAAATTCATTTATGCTGCAGAGAGCTGAGTAGGTGAGAAATCTATCCTCTTATATTGACACTCATATCTTTATGCACAAGTAATTAACATAAAATAGCCACAAGCTGTCAACTTCTTTCTGCAACTTTTAAGCCTTCTTTAGTAACCTACACATGGAGATCACCAGGTAGCTAAAGACAATGGCAACTGCATTACTATCTACCTCCCTGAGTTCCCTTCACAAGCAATATGAAACAAGAAATTAAATTCTACATAGAACTACGCTCTCAGCATAACTTGAAGACAGACTGGCAAATCTTCAAAATAAGTAAAAAGAGAAAAATTACCTAAAGCCAATGGATGCTCTCGCACCATTTTACCCCACTCAAAATCACCCAAGACTTTGCAGCAGACAAAGGTAGATCAAGAATAACTGCAGGGAAAGACAAAAAGTAGTGAGTAAAGGAATCAAAGGTTGATCTGAGACTGTTACCACAAAGACCAAAGGCACACTGAATCTGGAAATATTAAGGAAAAAAGATGTCCAGGCAGATCAGGGCATCAACTACTAGAAAAGAACTTCAAAGTACACATGAATTAAAGAATCAGGCATAATTTAAAGATGAACTCCTCAAAATGCACAGCTTGTAGAGGAGAAAAAAGGAAAATGCAAGGAAAAGTCCCTTTTAGAAATGAGATTAAATTTAAAGAAGTGTAAAAATAATTCATTACTATACCCACTACCACCAAAACTCAAAATTCACCAAAATTCAAAATCATGGAAAAGTACATGATTTTGCTGTAATGAGAGTATGATAAACTAAAAATAGTTCAAAATAACCCAATACCAGAAACATGGAGAAGAAGAAAAGCCACACTAAGCTACTGCAGAAAGAAAAGAAATTCCTACTTATCAACTAAGGAAACTTTTCCAGTAAGCAAACATGGAGGTGAAGAAACTAAGAGTGGACATTCCAAACAGATGAATTTAGATGAGCTTTTGAGGACATGAAAAACCACTGTGAAACCTTCAAAATAAAGTAAGGACAGAAATGGCAAGTAGTCAGAGAAATAAGAAGAGTTGTTTAAACTCAGGAAAGAACTGCAAAAAAAAAACAAAACAAAACACGACGTTATCTCGGAAATGAGGACCAAGTTACAAGGTACATGTAACTTGCAGAGTAGATTCAGGTGACAGCGGGAGTCATTTAAGAAGGGCAGGAAAATAACCAAGATGGCAAAGATGGCAAAGAAGCAAAAGAGGTCAGAAAAACCAAAGCAGCAGAGGATCAGCAAAGAAGGAAAACACACTCCCGTGCTTGGAGTCCCCTCAGAAGAGAAAATAGAACAGAGGCTACCCTTTAAACTCTAGCCCAAGAACATGTTCCCAAAGTAGAAAAAGAAAGTCTGAACACACGTCTGAAAGGACTCACAGGGTCCTGGGGGAAATCAGTCAACTTTGAGACTTATTCTGATAAAACTATTAGATTTCAAAGACAAAATAGTCTCAAGGTCGAAAGGCAAAAGTATCCAATAACTGACACAGACAAGAGAGACTGGCTTGCACGCTTGCGAACCCACACCAGAAGTGAGCAGGTAGCAGCGGCGCTGAGTGGAGGCCCCGAGGGTCCCTGGCCTCTGGGGTGGGTTGACGCAGGGATGCGAAATGACAAGTTTCATTCCCTTGGTTAGATGGATTATCTGTCATGGCTGACTTTAAGAAAGGAGAGTTGGGGAGGGGGGGCAGGGCAGTGACCTAACCATGTAAGTTCTTTAAAGGCATTTTCTCCATCTTGTGGCAGAAGGGGCAGCTAGAGATTTGGAGCTTAAGGAGGATTTCACATGCCCTTCCCGACATAAAGGAGGAAAAGGCCTTTATGAAGAAATAATCAATATATATGACTATCCAGCACAAGTTTGGGCAAGACTGGCAGATTGCTCATCCTGCAAGCCCTGGTTAGATCCAGGAGGTTTATTACCTACCTGGACTCAAAGATGCCAGCCCAGCTCCGCATGTCCCTCATGCGATATGACACCGAAGGGGACAGACGGCCGAGCACAGGCAACGGCACCCTGCTTCTGAGGCGTCCGAGCCCTGCTGTGGTTAAGTAGTTTTATAACCTGCGGCAATCCCAAGGTCTCAGACTGCATCAGAATGCAGGCGACAGACACAGGTCCGCTTCCCTGGCAGGTAGGGCCGGGACGAGAGACCTTGGCTCTCCTGCCCTAACAACCAGGAGGGATAGCAAATAACTCTGCCAAGGTGCAGAATGCCTGTGCTGAGGCCTGGCCTATGTGGCCAGGACGAGGGTGTCGGGGCCTCACTGAGTCATGTCCTATGAAGAAAACTGCAGAAGGAGCAAGAGGACAGCGTGTAGAGGGTGCTTCAAAGCACCAGCAGAGGAAACTTCTTATCTCAATAGTTTTGTCAGTGAAAATGAGAAACCAAAAAAAAGACAAACTTAAAGAAGATGCAAAACAGGGAGCAGGGGATGGTAAAGAATGCGACTTAAATGGGGCATCTTTATATTTAGCTGTAATTTGTAAAGGTGGAACAAAGTCACGAAGTACCAGATTGTAAACAAAATCCTTAAGCACACAACAAACCCACGGAGGCTTCTCCCTCCCAGCTGTCCCGTCTGGCCCCTGGCCTGCCTGGCATGAGCCAGACAAGCCCTGCCCTGGGGCCTTCAGCAGTGCCCATGGTACCTCCAGGTGCTGGCATGATCTGTGAGACAGCTTGAGCCCCTCACGTGGGCATCTCTCTATAAGGCCTCACTGTGGGGTGGGCAGCCACTAAGCAAACACTAGAAGCTGCTTTCTCTGAAGTCCTCCTGAAATAACAGTGGGTGTGCAGGTGGGGTGGGGAGAGGTGGAAGGCCCCAGTAGCATCTGGACTGCACTTTGCCCACAGAGCAGACGATGGGCCCACGTTCCCGGGAGGGGGCCTCACGCTGCCCGGTTACTCCTGAGTGAAAGTTTCAAAGGTTGGTGATTTCAAGACCGTCTTTGGCAAACTACCTATAAATCCCATTAATTCTCCATGTCCCTAGTTCTCTGAAGTGGAAGAATCAGGAGAGGAATCCATTCAAATTCAGTGCTGATTAGAAATGATATGTTCCACACACTTCTCCGAAGTACTAAAGAAATGGCACTTGGCACTTGTCTAGTTCATATTCCAACGACTCAGCGCTCAAAAGCTGAGTCTCCGATGAAGCCCCTCCCAGGAAGGGAAGGCTGTCCTCTCCTCACACCTGCAGCTCGCACCCACACCCATTCCTCACATGCTCGTGTGCCTTGGGCAGTGCAGGGCATCCTTAACTCAGGGCAATGTGAACTGATCAATCTAAGTTGCTTGTTCACAACCTGCGTGCACTGGGACATTATATGCTCATCTCAGGGTATCCCAAGCAGAACTTCCTGTTTTCAAGCCACAGAAATGTTATTATCATTCATAGGAGACTTAGTGAGTCAATTACTTGGGACCGGCAACTCTTGGCATGGCTCCTGCTGTGACCCAGCTTTTTGCCAGTCCAGCCCCAAAAAAGACTTGAAGTCACTTTATGGTCTGGAGTCAAGTGGAGATGGAGGTGAATGGGGAAGGGGCTGGGAAGAGCTGCCTGGCTTGGCCTGGCACCAGTGCATTCCCTGATAGCCCCTCTGCGAGTCCCAGAACCAAGGGAAGGGACCTTTCAGCAGGTAGTCTGCTCCCAAAGCAAGGCCTTCTGCCAGGGCAATGAGCTCCAACAGTGAGGCCAACATCTCTTCCTACACCTCAAGGCCACTTCTACACAGCTACCTCCACGCGTTGTGCTAACTGACCTGCTTTCCTGCGCTGTTTCCTCTGAGCCTCAGCAGTACAGCCCCAGCTTCCCCTTCTCCATCATAATTAACAATAAGAATCACCGGTGTTTTACCTCCTGCAACACCAAAAGTTGGCCCCCAGATGCCAGTACTTACCTGACTCTCTCCAGCTCCACTGCCTTTAAAACACACAATAAACAAGTCCTTGAGTCATCTTAGAAAAGACTTCTTAGCTTCACAAGACTAAAATTATTCATAAGGCAAAGTCAAAAACTTGCTGTGAGCCACTTAAGCTGTCAGGCACTGGGAGCTGCGTAACCACAGTATTTTTAATCCCTACATCTCCAGGGAAGGTGGGAGAATCATTAACTCCTTCAAAATCCACCTCTGCCTCCACTTCCTGAGAAGTCACATTTTCTAGAAAGGCCTCTGTCTGCCCCAGCGCCCCCCGCGCCCCAGCGCCCCTTAGCCATGCTTCTGTCCAGGTTATTTCCATGATCTCCTGTTTGTTTCCTACTTCTGTCAGTCCAGATGGAGATGCTTTGCCTTTATTGGGATCTTCCCCAAAACACCACTCATTTTCCAGCATCTTCCTTACTTTCCTAAACACAATTCAACTTTCTTTTAAAGCTTAACGTTGACCATAAAAGAAAAAAAAAAGATAGATTTGGTCAAACCAAAATTTAAAACTTGACTCTTAGAAAAAGACACCAGTTTTTAAAAAAAGTAACAAAGACTTCATTCAAATTAAAGAATGCCTTGTTCAAAAAACGGGCAAAAGACATAACAAAGCAAATGAAAAGAAAAAAGCCAGATTTACAGACACATGCGAACACACAGCTCAACCCCACCAATCTGCACATCCAGCGATCATTTCTCACTTACCAGTCTGGAGGTGAACGCGGAGCTGTAGGCGGGCGTGGGGAGCCAGGGAGCCCCAAGAAGAACGGCACAGCCCTGTGGGCGCGACTCCGAAGCGCGCTCCCAGCCCCGGCCTAGGCATCCTGCGAGGGGAACGGGGGTCTCTGCGCACGAACCACCTGCAAGACAACGGACGTCCATGCTGTGTCACGCCTGCCACGGCCCTTGCCTGTCTTAACACGCTCGCCAAGTCTCTTTTCCCAGGTCAGGGGCCGTCCCGAAAAAGACTGGGAGACCCACCCTGTCCTTTAGCACTGCTGGAATCACCAGGATTTATTTAGGCTGTGATGTCTCCCGGAAAGAGAGTCAGTGTGAATTTTTCTGCACTCACCCGAAGTCCGGTCTGGAGCACGACTCCGAAGTGGTACTTTGCACCCTTTTTCATGTTTCGGCGCGCGGGTAAAGCCGCACTACTCGTGGGGCTCGCAGCCGCTCGGCCACACGCCCGCCCGAGCGCTCCCGCGGAAGGCCCCTCCGGCCGCGGAGTTCCGCGAACGCGCTGCTCCCTCTAGTGGCGAGAGCCGTCACTACCGCCTCTTACCGCCTTCGGTGGGACATGAGCAGCACCTGGAACCCAGAAGCTGCAGGGTCATGCCTCACCCACCGCACGAACTTAATTAACTAAGCAGCTCGGTTCAAACAAGGCCGAGCTGATGCTGTAAGGCCGGTTACTAGAAAAATACTTCTTCCAGCTGTCAGTAGGGGTGCAGGTATGCTTCAAAACACTCGTTTTCCTGCATTCAACCTCCTCTGAAACTAGGCTTTGCAGTTAAGTCTCCAAGAAAGCGGGGTCACAACTGAAGTCTTCAGAACTGGCTGTGTCCCGACTGACTGCCTCCGCCTCTTCAGCGCAGCTGAGGGTCATTGAGTCCAAGGGTCTGTTTACTGGCTTTGCCTTTCTCTCTTCACTTCAACGCCCCTGTTTTGAACATAGAACACCTGACTGTCTTCACAAAAATACCTAATGGTTCTGCTAATTCCTACTCTAATCTTTACTTGCTTGAGCCTGCAAACAGGATAAACTTGGGGTGTGATCTTCAGGCAGTGATTAGAAACTTTTTATGCATGTTATAGTTATCTTGATCTCTGCTAGACATTTTGGGGGATCAAGACAGAAAAATGGACAGCAAGGGACACACCTTAGGGATCCAGCTGATAAAGTGGTGGAAAGGGCAGAGTTTTTTGGTTGATTACCCAAATGTGGAGGGAATACTGAAATATTTTCTACTCAGCTAAAAATATTTTAAGCTTAATTTTTTTGGGGGGGATTTAAAAGTTAATAGCTGGCACACTGTTACAACAACAAAATGATGTAGTACAATTCTAAATTTGTAGAAATACACTGACATCTACTGCATATAAAAAAATCACTGCTGGAGTTTGTTCCTCCTCCTATTATTTATAATCAAGCAAAGACCTTGAAATACAAGCAAATTTATAAGAAATGATAATGGCCACAAATAACTTGTAATGTAGACTGTTTTGCAAGGTCTAATTTTCTCATCTCTTCAGTTTTCCAGTTTCTTTTTAAAATTCTGTTTCCCCAACACTTTAATTTTGCGACTTTAATTGTGTAAAGTTCTCTTATGCTCTGACTATTCATTTTATAGCATTCTTCTGTTCATATCTATGAAATTTTCTCATCTAGGGCTATTACAGTTTTTCCATTTCCTGCATTAGTTCTGTTCTGCTTGAGTCTCCCCACTCCCCATTTGCTCTTAAGCATCTGTTGTTCAGAGGCTTTCCTCAAAAGTCCAATGATTTTCAGCTCTGCATTCCCGTGGCCAATAAGGTTTCCTGCCTAGACTGGGGCACACTGGGAGGGCCGAGGGGTGGTGGTTTCCTGGTCAGGACTAGGTCGTTCCACAGGGCATCCCCCAACTGTCGGTCTCTATAAGTGTTTTTTTCCGTTTGGCAGAGTTTTCCTTAGAGAGGAGCCCATTAATGCCCCCCTTAAAGGTTATTCACCTGGCTGCCAACTTTCTGGCAGTTAAATAGTAGGCTGAGCTTACTGTTCAACACGTAAACTTTTATTTACTCTGGTTCCAGTGTAGCACTGTTCCTTCAGCTCTGACTGAACCCACAGATCCTGAGTCAACAGCTTTAGGGGGAAAAAAGAAAACACCAACCAACCTACCATGTTCTGTAGGGCAGAGGTGTTGTAACCTGCAGGAGACAGAAAAGGTGACTAGGCGGCTCTCCCTGCTTTTAACAGACTTTCAAAGGCCCAGCATAGTCCCACCTCTCTTGTCCCAGAGACTAGTGTGTGAGCGACTCAGGGCTGGAATCTACTGCTTCTGGCTGTCTCCCCACCACCTCCTGTGAGCACTTGGTTTTCATTTTCTCTGGTTTCTTTAGTGACCAACTGCCCATTTGCTTTTTAGTTTCCAAACTGTTTAGGCATCAGCTTGTCATCATTCTCTTTGGTCTTGAATTTACACGGTATAGTTGGTCTGCTTTTGTTTTGGGGTGTTTGTTTTTGAAGTCTCTGTGGTTTCTCTTAGGACCAGCGGAGTGGTTAATTGACTGTCTCCAGCTGTTAACAACTTCAAGAAGAGCCTCAGCTTCTGCGCAGAGGTCATGTTTTTCTCAGGGAGGCCCCCAGCCAATGAGTGAACAAGGTAAAGGCAACTAAGGTTAAGCTCCTCCCTGGTGACTCCCAGATAATGAGTAAGGCTGGAATTCAGCACAGTCATATCGCCCAGCATGAGTTTCCCACACACACACCAGGATCCACCTGGGTTGACACAGGCTGTCTTGTCCACACTGCATTGCCTAAGCCAGCCCCCCTCATTCCCCAGTTACCAAGACACCATTTATACGCCAACACTTGCTTCCTAGAGAACCGAACCAGCATAGCTTCCAAATACCAGGAAGAGGACATGGCTGGTCCAGCTTAGGTCAAGTTTAACTAGCAGTGACCAGGAGGACTTGGTCTTTATTGGGAGCCAGTTCCAAAAAAGGAAGAAATGTTAAGCCAGTTGCCATCCAAAAAAAAAAAAAAAAAGACACTTGCCGATGTTTGTATGGATGATAAATGAAGGACAATACTAAGGAAAAAACATGCATTAGTTAGGGAAAAAAAAGATGTCATTTATTCTGAACGTAATCAGAGTAGGAGTAATCCCTTACAAGTAGGAACTCATCTTAAGAGCAATCACTCTCCTGTATCTTCCCCTGACTTGAAAATATCAGTCCCTTTCCAATTTTCTATGTTCTAGGCTGAGAATCTTGATTTCCTTTGAGTTCTCCATATTATTTTAAGACACCATACATTTTCCTATTTGTTATCTCCTGAAGAGTCAGTTTGACCACTTTCTTCTATTTTCATTAAACTTGCCTAACACTACATTTCACTTGAGAAAAACATCACCTTGTCAATTCATATTGTTTAGTCTTAGCTAAAACATCCAAAGAATTTTCACTGAGCTACTGGTAAACTGCTATTGACAAGACGGTAGGCATACTGTGCCTGAAAAAAAGTATTTTTAAAAGCTGATTTACCTGCCAACCTTGCCCTTACATTAGTTATAATTCAGAGGCATTATCCCTGGTGATAACATGTCTTTCCTTGTGAAAATAGCTAAAAAGCATAAAGCTAAATGAAAGGAAGATGGAACATAGTGGATCAGTTAAGACTTTTTGGGTACCAGAAAAATCTCAAGCTAGTTTAAAAGTAGAATTTATTCTAGAATTGAGGCTATCCTATTGAAAGAACCCAAGAGTAAGAATGCAAATGGACTGAAAATGGACAGCTGGGTAATACAGGGAACTCACGAGGGCCGCCTCTGCTTTTCAATGCACAGGCCTTGTCTTCCTTCTCAACAGAATGGGTTAGGGAGTAACTGGCCCATAGGGAAAGCAGAAAATGGTCTCAGCTTGAGTTCCAATCCCACAGAAAGTCTCTATTTCAATTAGAAAATTCCCAGGTAGGGAGAGAAGAAACAATTGGTCCAGCTTGGTACAGGAGCAGACACCCTGCTAACCTACTATGACTGGTAGACAAGAATCTTACTGCATAAAGTGACTATTAGGATCCAAAGCTGGGGTAAGCTTTGCAAGTAGAAGTAACAGCTTTTAAAAATATGCCCCCAAAGATATTCTCTACTCTATAAGGGATTTTAATAGGTTCAAGACCTGGAATATAAACTTATGCACAATTTTTATATTGTTATTCTCAACTGGAGCAAATACTTTCCTCTGAAAGAACATTTCTGAGCAAAATGTAGCTTGCTAGTGGTGTTGAAAGTGCTATTTAATCTCATATATAAGATGGAGATGATATTACCAGTAACACCTAACTTGTGGGTGATTCTCTGAGAATCTGAGATAATGTATCTAAAATACCTGGCACTGTACTTAGCACACAGTAGAGTATTAACACGCAGCAGATGGTATTTAAGTTAAATGCTAAAAAAAAAAACCCCGCCACTCATGCAATATTATCTTTTTCTTAGAAAACTGTTTAAAAGATATATTGTTCCCTCCACTGCTATTCAGCAGACAATATTTAATTCTAGAGGGAAACTCTGAACACAAAATACTCAATTCCATAGGATACCAAAACACAAATCTAACTTATGACATCATCAGAGTAAGATTTATCATTACCTGCAAATGACATGAAATAAACTATACACATAAGCATGTGACACAATTTAAATATAAAAATAAACTTTATTATATATATACATATACACACACAAACATACAGAGTGGACAATTTACTTATTACATACAAATTGTTTCTCAATTAGAAAGTTATATATACAGTATAAAAAGTGGTTAAGAATTCCTAAAAGCCCCATTCTATTTCTCTGATTCTAATCTCATATTGCTTCCCCCACATCTGGACTGGGTCTTACAATCTTTACATATACTTGTTTTATCATTTATTTTCCCCTAAAAAGGAACTCTAAAAAGCTGTTACAAAACCACAGGCTATCTAGCAAATGTTATCTTAGATATAAGAAGATAAAATATTTGAGTTAAGGGTTTTTTTCACTTCAACAGTAAGACTTTATTCCACACATACCATTCCCCGATCTAGCCTACATTCCTCGGCATCCTGAGGTGGAAAGCAAATCATGTTATTGAACATGATCCTCTCTTTTCTATTTTGTTGAAATAAAGTCAGAAGCAGAAGCATTGATTTTGTTTTGCTTTGGAGCAAGATGTTCTGAATTAAGCCCAGTCTCCCAGGTCTCAGTTTGTTTAGCTAACGTATGCAGGTGAAAAGTAAAAGATGTTATCAATTATTTGTCTTTCCACCACATAATGATTCTAAGTAATTTTTTTAGAAGCTAGATGAATTACACAATTGTGCTGACCTAAGAAAAGTCCTGATTTGTGTCTCCTTTAATAAGCAAATTTATCTGGAAAAAAAAAATGTCCACACAATAGAAATAGGGCACTAAGGCATGGATGACTGCGATAATGTGATTTGCAAAAAACTTGTATTTGGTCATTTGAATGACCAAAATATAAGTTTCTTATACATATTTCATTTTCATTCACAGCTCTTATCTCACACTCCCCTGGAATCACCTAAGTGTTGTGATAAAGGAGTCTTTTGTTGTGTTCATGAAGGTAACTTTTGGAAGATACCCAAGGATGGGGTTGGTTACCAGGGAAACCAACTTGAATAGAAGGTGGAACTTCCAGTCCCAGCCCTGACCCCTAGGGTGGAGGGCCTAGAGGGTAGGGTTCAATCACCAATGAATGGTCAATGAATTAACCAGGCATGTGTATGGAATGAAGCCTCAATAAAAACTTAAGGTTGGGGGAGGGGCGGTTTGAGAGCTTCCAGGTTGGTGACCATGTAAACATTTGGGGAGAATGGTGCCTCTAGAGAGGACATGGAAGCTCTGAACATTTTCTCCACACCTTGTCCTACTGATCTCTTCTGTCTGATTTGTTGGTTCATATCGTTTAGTAGCCAATATAAACTGGTGATTCACTGAGTAAATAGGTTTCCTGAGTTCTGTGAGCTAGTCTATCAAATTAACTGACACCTATGGAGGGTGTCCTAGGAACCTGATTTATAGCCAGTTGTTCAGAAGTACAGATAGTGACCTGAGCTTGTAAATGGCATCTGAAGTTTTAGGAGGGCTATGGGGACCTCTGATCTATAGTTAGTTGGTCAGAAGCATGGCCTTGCCTATGATTTGCACACAGAATCTAAAGGACAGGGTGGTCTTGGGAGACTAAGCCCTTAATCCGTGGAACCTGTTATCTCTGGATAGAGAGTGTCAGAATTGAGGTGAATTCTTGAACACTCCACTGGTGACTTGCTGGTTGGTATGGGGAAGCCTCAGCATCCACACGCACATTGGGGATTGGGTACAGAACCCCAACACCGCAGCAACTGACAATGATGATGCATGTAGAAATATAGCAAACGTTTCGTATTTGTACTGAAAGATCACATCTCTCTTACTTCTGTACTCTAAGCACCTATCATTGTGCCTCGTATGCCACAGGTGTTTAATATATAGTATGAAATACACAGATGAGTAAATGAATAAAGGAAAACATTAGTGTATTCAACTCCAAGCTGATAATAAAGCTATTACCGTTCATTTCAGCTTTAAGGGTTAATTTCACTAAAAAGTGCTAAAGGAAAATGGCAAAACAATATATAAATTTTGTAGAAATGATACTTTTGCATATCAACTAAAAGATCAATGTCACATATTAAAAATGAAATACACAGAGACAGAAACTCTTGGCCCACATACAGCACCTACCGAAAGCTCCTTTTCCAACTGAGGTGTTTTATATAGAACAGTAGGTATATAAGAGCTTTTGAGCCATTCCAATATTCCCACTGCTCTGATAAATAAGAGACAAATTATAGGCAATATCTCTTCGTAAGTCTAACTGGTCAACTTCTATACCCTAGGGAGAGAAATACATGAATAAATTATATTTCAAGCTGAAAATCAGGACAATTTATGGCAATAAACAGTTTCATAAGTGTAAATATTCAAAAATTAATACTAAAAACACTGCAAAACTTTTAAAATACCTTTAATCCAAATTTTTATCAGATAATGCTGATTCAGTTAATCATTATAGTAAACATGCCATTGAATATTTTTAAATGTCTAATTAATAACTTAAAATCTTACCCACAAAGGAATAACCTCCAGAAGAATTAAGGAATTGAGTTTAAAAAATACATTTAAAAAAATGCAGTTGAATAATAGTATCTTGTGTAGGAAAGAACCTTCTCAATATAATAGCAAAGTAGAAAGGTAAAGATTAATAGGTATGACTTCATAAAAAAAAAAAAGTAAAACCTTTACATGTAAAAAATAATTATAACAGAAATAATCAGTTGGAAAAAATACTTGTACTATATAACAGAAAAGCATATTAAGACAAAGTCACATATTAAGACTAAGTCTGAGGGGAATACATCAAATTGATTATAATGACTAACTTAGAGGTATTATTACTTTTAATTCTATTTAAATGACACAGAGTGAACTCAATGGAATAGAGTAGGTCTATATATCTAATTTTCTTCAATACAACATTTCAGAATCAATTAAAACATCTGTAACAATGAAAAATGATACCTACAAAGTTTAAAGAATAAAAGTATTTATGAAATAAAGAACACAGATGTGTATATATTTTGTTAGCACAAGTATAAAAGACCATATTCATTTGTTTAACAACTAAATCAACTTGAACAAGGATAAAAAAATGGTTGTGAGGGAATGTGGGAATTATGAATAACTCAAAAATTTAACAATAAAAATACTTTTTTTCAGAAATCAGTAAAAATAATATTAAGCAAAATGACATTAATAATGGTCTTTCATCCTTGGGAAGAAATAATAGTTACACTTGAACTTGGAAGTAAACAATGGTCTATCACTCAATACTCAGGCTTCCTTATCTACCAGCTCATATATACCAAAGGGGCTATCTTAGGAAAACTGCAGTGGGCATAAAAACCACAAGCTGCTGATTACGTCACAAAGAAACGATGTCAAAAATCACTTACTTCTGAACATATTTACATAAATATGTTGAATAAGGAAAATCACAGATTTTATTATGTAAGCTTTAAACTATTTTACTCTTTGGACCACAACACTGATCTAATTGCACTTCTCTATAAATGAAAAGAAGTGAGTCCTCCAGTTTTAAAGTGAATCATACGATACCTCGACCACTAGTGGAGGGAGCTCCAGAGCCTTCTGATAATAGTGGATTGCAAGATGAATCAGTCCCAGTTGGTGAAGGCCACGACCCAAATTGTAGAATGACTCCTGGCAAGGTCCACGTAGACTGAGGTAGCGATTAAGAAAGGAGAAGCCCTACCAAAAAGAAAAAGATAAGCAATATTTCACTCACCTGACAAGTATGTCTTGAACCCACTGTATGTGCCATGTGCTGGGAATGCAAGTATTAAAAAAAAGAGACACAGTCCCACTCTCAAAGAAGTTATGTCTGTAATGTAGTGGCATATCACACTATAGACAAGAATGCCTCTGAAAGGTACTGTAAGTCAAGGACAAAAACATTCACACAAAACAAAAACAATTACAAGCTGTCAAACAGCCATAATCTTAAGAACAGAGGACACTAAGTTTGAGTGTTAAACAGAAGGATCTAACCAGGCATTGCTTCTGAAGCAGTATGAAATATAGTTATCTGCACATTTAAAGAACATAAAATGATGAGAAATCCAAATAAATTACCTGCACGACAAGGGCATGTCTCCTTAATACATACTTCTGAGACGCCATGTGAATAAAGGTCAGGCCGATACAGAGGCTGTAGAGAGGGTCATATGGATAGGAGCGAAAGGCTTGCACATACTGTCCTGAAGAATAATCAGCGGTGTCAGATGGTGTCATGGGATCACAGTCCTTGTTTTTTAACACCCACTTAAATATATATTAAGGCTAAAAAAGTATTACTAATATTTAAGATATGCACATGTACATTCTAAAATATCAGGGAGATATACATTAATTTGAATTGTAAAATAATCACTAATATAATAAAATTCAAAGGATTGTCCCATAAATGTATCCTGACCATGAAGATTAATTTTGAGCAACTGAAAGTGACTTTATTTTAGGCACAGCTAGCCAAATCCATGCAGAGTAGTACTGCCACATAAACAACCTATCAATTGTAATCACAAATCCAGCATATGGTCTAAAATATATGGTCTAAAATAAGGAACAATGAGAGAATGTGTCTTTTGGTGAATTCTTTTGTAAAATTAATCTGTCTTATAAATTCAAATATAATAGATCATGGAAATGTGAAAAAAGAAGTTCTGGCTTTTAGACTATGGGTCCTGTTTTTCCAAATATAGTAACTACTTTGTTTATCCTGAAAAAAGTGAAATATATCTAATATAAACTAAGAGGTTTTGATTTGTGCATTCTGTATATTATATATCTCATGTCAAAAGTCTAACTACCTGAGGTACAATTTAGCCAAATTTTTCTTCTAAAAGAATGATCCATCCATCCATCCATCCATCCATCCATCCATCCATCCATCCATCCTTCTATTCCTGACTTCTGTTCCAGAAGGAACAATACCACAACTCTCTTTAATAATCCAAATGGTACTGACATTTGGACTTCCTATTTTCACTTTGTATAAAAGTTTCTACATATAGAAAAATCTCTATTTTATGTTTTCTTTTTTTAAGATTTATTTATTTATGCATATAAGCACTGGGGTACAGGCCAGAGGTGTGGGGGGTGAGAGTATCCACCAGACAGAGCAGGGGGCAGAACAGGCAGATGGACTGAAATGCACTGCTGAGGGGAGCAGCGGGCACAGCAGGAGAGGTCTGCCATGTGGGTCCCCTCCCTGGCCAGCAGCAGGGATCGAACTCGTGCTGCAGTGGCTGCGGTTTGCCTCATAGTGCGTTGCTTAACCCACTGCGCCACCAGGAAGGGCCCTATTTTATGTTTTCTTAACATTAAACTAACAACTCTAAAAAGCAGACACAATGGAGGAAGGTTTCAACATTTGATATTCAAGGTTTTTCGCTGAGCAATTATAAAACAATAGCCATACACATAGATGAAGATTGAATAGCAAAATGACAGTTTACTCAGAATAAGTAAGCTTGGCAACACTAGCTTTCAGGCAACAGGAACTACATGCCTCATTTTAAGTTTAAATATTTGGTTAGGTATTTTTCAACTTGTTTGCTTGTGATTCCTTATTACAGAAATTTCTTACAAATGATTAATAAATTTTTCTTGCGTTTAATTAGAATTAATAAGCATTATACAAATAGTCTTGCTTTAAAGACTTGTCTCCTAAAGGAATGATCTACCAGCAAATCTTACATTACTTTTTGCACTATTGTAAATTAAAATAAAAGTAGCAAAGCATCCATAAATAATGAAAATTATTTTAAAAATATAAACAAAAACACACGAAACAGCTTGCCTACACAGGCACAGTTGATGACCTTTGAAATGAATTGTAAGACCTACTTCAGTCTTTAGAAACCAAAACTTCGTAAGAAAAACAAATACTAATTATTATCATTATTAACACAGCCAGGCACTATCATGCTAGGCATTGTTTAAGTACTTCATATTAATTTAACTTCCTCAATAACCTATTGGGTCGGTTATAGTCTCTCCATCTTAGAGATAAAGACATACAGCAGAAGGAGGCAAAATCACTCAGTGCAGTAGAGTTGGTATTCAAACCCAGGCAGTTCCACTCTCGAGGCCAGGCTCTCAACCATCACACAGCCCACGCTTAGCAGTGTCACATGTCAGGATACTTACCAAGGGCGTGCTTAAAACTACCAGACACAAAAGCATTGTGCCCATTTAAGACACACAGGGCATGGTTATCTGGGTTTTTCAGCATTAAACGAAGACAGAAGCGATGATGTCGCACATCTTGGGAGTGCATGGTTACTTGATTGAAAATGTTCCAAAGCTGGGGTCTGTTGACATTTTCCATCACCATTATCCTAGAATTATAAAAAGAAGGTGAGGGTATAAAATAACACAAGAAGAAACTCTGTCTGATTCCTAAGAATCAAGCCTTTCAGTGCTGTCCTACCAATGAAATGTACCATGTCCCAGAAAGAAAAATGTTTATTTAAGCAAAATCACTCATACAAGTGAAAGATTTTCTTCAGAAAATGCTGCTTAAGTTAATATTTCTAATTCTTGTTTCTGCTCTTTCAGCAAAACTGTTAAACCAAAACCCGTATCAAGTAATTAAGTTTTACCTTTCTTCTTCCTGTTCACTACAAACACAATACGCGTGCCAGGCATTATTAAAAGATTTTACATATATAACTCATTAGCCCCCACAATAATCTCATAAGGGGGTTGTATCATGATGTCTGTCTTCTCAGTGTGGATACTGAAGTACAAGATGCTAAGTAGTGAGAATGCATGATTTCATGTCCTGCCTCTGACAAAGACTGGTGAACTAAATTAACCAATAAGCAAAAGCATTAATTCTTGAGCATGAGAGACTTAAGTCAAATTAAATATACATATTCTATCAAAGAAGTTAATTAAAATAAGTTATTGGAAAAATCACCTGATATAGTTATATGCCTTTCTGAAATTTTTGTCCAGAATTGCAGCAGAGAGACCAAAGTATTCCAGTTCTTTGCGTTTTTGTCTGTCATCATAAAATGAGTAATATTCTAATGAAGAATCCACAAGTAATTCAGCCTCCTGAAATCGGGATAGGTCACATAACGAGTATATGGCCTTTAACAGAAGATTCCACCAATCATCTTTCGTCAAGACACTTGTGAGTACGGCAAATATTGCTAAAATGAGACCAATAAAAACCAGTCAGGATACTGTATTTCCAGAAATATTAGTGATAGAAAAAGACACATGTTCAAATTTAAGATTAAATTTAGTAAACAACATCCTATGGGCCTGAATTCTTGCCAACGTTCTTCTGACAAAGATGAGACAGGGAGAGCTGCTTATCTACACTCCCTACACTCTCTTCTGTTCTGCCTAACAATTTGCAACCCCACGTAAATCTCATTTCTAATTTGCTCTCTACAAACAGCTATTTCATTTTTGTTTCTCAAGTGCTAGCTGGGACCTGTGGTCCGCTAAGGCAGACCTTGACAGGACTGAAGTCAGACACAGGATTCTGACATAAAAGGCATTCAAATGTTTGCTCAGCAAAGGCCTTCAAATTGATACTTTGAGATTCAGATTGTTCTTAATCTTTTTATCTGTCTCAAATAATTTTCTTCTCATGCCTCAAAAATTTCTTTTCCTTCAATAATCTTCTCTTCTTTATCTGTCAGAAGCCTCCCTTTATTTATAACCTTTGAGAAATTATCAAAAGCTGTAACTTTTTTTCTAGTCTTTGACCTAGTAATTCTTTTGGGGGAATTATCCTAAACAACTAGTTAAAAATGTGGATAAGTGAAGCATGAAGATGCTCACTACAGTATTATTTATAGAAGAAATCCACTAAAGAACCATATATCAAAAAATGAGGCAATGACTAAATAAACTATAGACTACTAACCAATAGAATATTATAGTCAATAAATATATATAATAGCTGTGAAGAGAATACAGTCACATGAAGAAATGTGAAGTGAAAAATTCAGGGTACAAGGAGGCATGTAACACAAAGAGGCCTTGCTCATCCTCTCCTGGTGTGACCCCCATCATTAAGAAAACAAAACATCAAAAACCTTGAGTCTAAGAAAAACCAATAATGGACCTGAAAGAGAAAACAGACATGATCAGATGTGGAAAAAATATCTTATGGGAATGTTAAGTCTAAAGCCTCTGTGTGCTGCAGAGGTAGAAGACCTTGTGATGAGCCTGGAATCAATGAGCTGGACAGATGTCAGGGCTCGAGGCATTTGCAGCCACAGGAGCAGCTCAGGCCTCCTTTCCTCTGACACTTCTCCCTTTAACTCTAACCTTATGTTCTTATAGTATGCTTAAAGATTCAACTCTTCTACATTCTAAAACTTCTGCTAACTGCACACTACCATCTCTGTTATAATGATTTAATACATGTCCATGGAATTAATTAACAACGAAACAAAAATCTATAACCAAAAATCTATATCCTAGGTCTTTTCCAAACTTCTGAGTGATAACCTCACTCCAAAATATCTGAAACAATTCTAGCTAAAAATAGAGGTCCTTCAAAGTTATACTACTTGAGCCTAGGTCAAAAAAACTTATTTTCAAAGCTTCTCTGACTACTGCTACATTTATCAAATGTGAATTTAACAGAATGGAATATATGTAATTGAAATGACTGGACAAATCTAACTTTCACAAATTTTCTAATTAAAAAATTGTGAAGTTTTTCCATTTTTTCACAGAAAAATCCAAGCAGATGCTTTCCTTTTAAAAATGTATTTAGGGCCTCCCTGGTGGCGCAGTGGGTTAAGCAACGCACTATGAGGCAAAACGCAGCCACTGCAGCACGAGTTCGATCCCTGCTGCCAGCCAGGGAAGGGACCCACATGGCGCAGCAGACCTCTCCTGCTGTGCCCGCTGCTCCCCTCAGCAGTGTACTTCTGTTGATCTGCCTGTTCTGCTCCCCACTCTGTCTGTGGTGGATCCTCTCACCCCCCCCCCACCCACCTCTGGCCTGTACCCCAGTGCTTGTGTGCATAAATAAATAAATCTTTAAAAAAAAAAAAAGTCAAAAAAAATAAATAAATAAAAATGTATTTACATGTAGTCTTCCCTTCCATTCTTTTTGAGACCAAATAAATTTAAACTTAAGGAGTTGCATTAGAAATTTCACTTTCTTTCAAAACGCATATTTTTAATTAGATTATGCCAATGTTACTTCAAGATTCTTTCAACTCAGTGAAGTTTGGTGTAATAAAATGTAAGGAAATACCTTTTGCATCACAGTTCGCTGTTTCTTGGTCATTGTTGTCTGATATTTTGTCTCTTGACACTTTTACAAGGTAGAGATGCCTCTCTCCAGATTTGGAACTGGATATCAGACAGACCTGGGCTCTATTCATTGCTACCTGAATTAAAGATGGTTATGTGAGAATTTTTTAATCACTTGAAAAAAATGACAACAGTCTTCACTGAATTGGAGCAAAAAAAGAAAGGTGTGAAAATGTTTCAGGATGCAGAACTGAATCCACTTCCTTATCATCTACATCAGCCCCCATAGGGCTTCTGCAGAGGGAGCAACTGAGTAGCACATAAGGATGCCTATGGCTTCAATAGGTTTGATTCTTGCCAACGTTTCCTTCAGTGCTGGGTAGCACTTGGTTGTCTTTGATCTGGAACAAGAGGCCTGGCATTCCATTCTGCAGGGCTTTCCCAACAACCTTGCCTCATGCAAATAAATGTCTGGCTTATTCATAGTCATATAGCTTTTTATAGATTCATAACCATAAAATTTTGTAAAGAAAATCTATGAGCCTCAAGTAGCAGCACAGGTATGCCTGAAAGCTTCTTTAATAAGGGCAAAAGAGACCAAATTATTGTAGGTATATAACCTTTAAGAGCAGAATGAAAAGTTTATTTTTCTTCTTACCAAAGAAATTTTGGTTTCACTACTCAGTAGAGAATATGAAAGTAAGTCGCATTAACTGTATAACATATACACACATCCACAGCCATTCCCTCGCAGAAAAGCCAGACTCAGAAAGGATGCCTATTTTTCAAAGTGAACAATAAAATAAGCACATAGTACTATTTACAAGGTCAATAACTGACACTACTACAGTTTCCAGTTTTCTAAATATCTACTAGCAAAAATTTTATTTACTTAATCTACAATCAAGTTTACACTTTCACAGAGAACTTTCATCTACTTAAAACTAATCTCTGTTTTGTATTTATCTGACTTCTACTTTCATAAGTTTAATAGACTAAAAGTTATAAACTGTAACCTATGTGTAATTTAAATTCTGAACATTTAAAAAGTAAAAAAGGCTAATACAAAAAAAACCCCCCAAAACCAAAAAACAATCACCCACCTTTAAAAGCATGGCTAACATGGTAAGTAAGGTATCCACATAACCATACATTTTGCCTTGTGAAAACAACAGAGTAGAACGATGAAGCAACAACTTTAGTTCCTAAATAAATAAGTAAACAATAGTGTAAATTGTTCTGTTTGCTAAGAACCACTGTTTTAGAAACCAAACTTTAAAATATTTGCTTTATTATCTTTCACAATAATTGAGATCCACTATTTTAGAACTATAATTTGCAATGTCTAATGACTGGCTGAATCTTCTGACTCAAATAATTTTCCAAAACACTGAGTTCAATACTCTAAAATAAAGCTTTTAGATATAAGCTATCAAGACATCCTTAACTAAGGAAAGTTATAAAATATAACTCAGCAAGAAAAACTTCCTTCAGTGTTACATTTACCTGCTGTGCAGCATTTGCATCTTGTGCTAAAGTATCTGGATCATACATTGGTTCCAGCGCTTCCAGAGCTTTCTCCGGACGACCCAGCTGCTGCTGAAGAGTAGAGAGTGAAATTCTTGCATCCAAATGGAGGGGGGCCAGATCAACTACTTTGCCATAGCTTTCAGCAGCACGCTCCATATAGCCCAAGGCCTTTAAACATTCTAAGATGTTAAAATAAAATTTAAGTATTAACCACAGAGGGATCAAAATTACTTTTCAATTTTTAAGGAACTATTATTGCAATACAAAAAAGAAAAGTAACAAGAAAATGTATGACTATTTCTGGAAAACCTTTTAAACTCTTATTGACTGATCAATCTATTAATTTCTCTAAATTCAAACTATTGCAAGAACATAATCAGCACTATATACAAACTGGGGTTCTGCTTTATTCATTATGCTTTTAACATTCTCCTATTTCTTCATCTGTATTTTAGATGGTTATAATAGTCAAGTAACAATTGTTTATTAAATCACATTACTTGACATTTAGATTATTTCCAAATTTTTATTCTAATAAATGCACATCTTCATGTACATAAGCCACAGTTCACAAACTGGCAGACAAACTTAACTCACATAACACAAAACACATCTTTTAGACAATAAATTATTTACATTTTTAGAACCCTGGATCTTTATGAAATTCAAGCTACTGGGTTGTTTCGAAAAATCTTTATTTGGCTGGCACCAGCGGGTCCTCCCACTCCCGCCGCACACACTGAAACAGCAGCACCTGTAGACAGGGCTCTCTGGTTGCCACTGCCTCCAGTTCTCTCACTTGCCACATATTTTTCTTACCTGCCAGGCTCTCTGAGTTAGAGATCCAAGGTATTAGCTACCTTCCCTCACTTGCCTCTCTCAGTTTATCACATTAAGATAAATTCTCTTAAGTGAGGTCCGTGCCCATTCCCCAGAATTTGTGCCAATCACTATTTTCTATCATTTAAACTTGAAAATGAATCCTTATTAGCAGTTTTTCTTCCTCTCCTAACAGTCACACCACTAATCTAGGCCCTCTTCACCTCCCTTTTCAATGCAATTATCTCCCAAGAAAGTACTTCTACCTCTAAATGTTTTCTCAAATCTCAAGTTTTTCAAATCTTTCCTAACAATTATATCTTTAGGTTAAACTCAGACAGTAAAGGAAGATTTCTAAATATGGAAGGTTCATCATGATGGCATTTCTCACAATTTTATTTTTTACTTTGAAAGATATTTAATATGTTACAAGCATTAATTTCCTTTACAAAGCTTTCTTATATAAAGATTTCTATTTCTTTTTATTATACTTAGATGATTCACAGGTTTTATCTTCTACTGATTTTAAATTACATAGGCTCAAAACAGAAACAGCACTTATCAGCATTATGATCAGAAATTGACTGGATTTATAAAGTATCTATTAGTAATAGGAGCAGTGTCAATATCACAGCCTTAAGAAAGCAATACAACCTTCAACTCTAGGCTCTTGTCTTCAAATTTAAACACTACAAATAATATAGTCTTTTATGAGGGTATTACATTTGTATTCATGTTCACTCACCCAACAATGAAGTGTTATCTTAATCATTAAGTGTTCCCTTTGCTATTTAATATTTGTGACAGGTTCCTATCTCCCAAAATGTCAATTAATACTTGTCTAGTCAGAAACTATTTGCTATTATATAGTATTTTAAGAACCATTAGAACTTTCTGTCATCATGCAATATTTTAAACATGCAAATTTTAATGCATCTTTAATGTTAATTCAACGGGAAATCCTATTACATGTTTCTGGTTTTTGTACATTTCTCTAAGAGCTTTTTCTTGATTTTTTTTCCTACGTTAATTATTTATTTCAGACTATTGTGGACTTAGATACAATGAAACAAAAATGATAAAACCCAATCTTGAGCAGACTTACAAAGAATGTTGAAAATATACTTTTCCTCAAAATATCATGAACTATAAATCCATAAAAAGTCTTCAAAAATTAGATTTCAAAAGTCTAACAATCCATTACTAATAACCAAACTTAAGAAAGGTAAAAGACAAGTGTGTAAACTATTTCTAACAGGGACTAGTTAGTCCTTCTATTTTACTCTGGTTACCATTAAATGAATCATAGCTTCAAAAGCATTAATGAGGAAAATTACCAAGATGATTTAAAATATTGGCTTTTTAATACTGATTTAAAGTACTGCCCTACAACCAGGAACTAGAACACTAGCTTTTCACAATAATTATAAGATACCACAAAAGAAGTATTACCTGCATGCCGAAGCCAAACTACTGCAAGGTTGTATCTTTCTGAGCAGACTAGTGCGCTAAGGAGGGGGAGTGCAGAATTATATTCACCAACATCCAGAAAAGCTTCAGCAACATCTAGATAGAGGTCTCCCATATCTTCTGGATTCTGTTCCACTAGTGTTGTCAACAGAGGCTAGACCCCAAAATAAGAGCTTGAAGTCAAATACTCATTATAAATGTGCTCAAGTATGAATATTTCCCTTTTTAAAATATGTATCAGTTTTGTCAGGCATGCCTGTAGAAGGAGCAAAACTTAAAACAACAGCTCTATATAATTGTTTTTCTGTTCACTTCTGTATCTCTATTAAAAAGAGCTCATACTTCATTAACCCATCAATTTTAAGGCCCTACTGGAACACAGACATTGCAGGACCTTACACAACACTAAACTGCTCGTCCCTCAAATGTGGATGACGCTTACTTACCTTCTCCCTTCCTTCGGTCATTATTCACATGTCACCTTTTCAGTGAGGCCTTTCATGCCCACCTGAATTAAAATTGCATCTCCTCCACCCCAATATTCTCTATTCTTCCACTTGATTTTTCTCTCAAGTGCTTATCACCAATTAACATTGTATTTATTTACTATATTTATTTACTATCTATCTAATCCCATTAGAAGAAAAGATACTTGAAGACAGAGATTTGTACATTTTATTGTATACCTTATACTAAGGTTAGCAAAGAAGATAACCCAATTTATTCAATGAAATACTTGATCCAAAGTTGACAAAAAAGGATATCAGAATCATCACCAACTGTCTAAAAGGCACAATCTCAAATGCTGATCTTTAGATTGCTCTTGTTTTAAAAGAGAAACAACTTCTTACAAGTCTAGTTTCAAAACACTTTTAAGACACTCACATAAAGATAATCTGATGCTTGCAATAACTTCCTGGTTACTAAGAAATGTGAAATCTAGGGTCAACTTAAATTATTTGCCATTTAAAGAAAACATTGTGGACTTAATCTGAAGTGTCTCAAGATCTTAACATCACTTACATTAAGTGGTTCCAGGATGTTAAGATGTACGAGGCAAACCATCAACTTCACCGTGATATCTATTGGCACACCATCAGGGATAGCGCAGGTAACATTTTCATCATCTGTAGAACAAAAAGTAGTTCGTTCTTACATCAGGTTTAGAATATGAGGCAAATAAAGCAAACTATATCTTCCATGCAAGAGATTATATACTTCAAAGTAAGCAATTCATTGTCAAATCTAAATTTAGCCAAATCTGTTACTAGGTTCTTATACTTTCTTCAGTCTGTGTTCCAGTGGCCATTGTCTTTTCTATTCTTTTCCTAATACTTCACACTTATCCAAAATCTATTACATAAACTCCCACACCATCTATCAAAGCTACAGAAAACTTGAAAGATATAGATGATAATCAAGGATATGTGAATTTCTCTTTTTTCTTCTTGGATACAAAGCCTTTTTAAAATCTTCAGTACAAAGAAACTGAGAAAAGGATAAATAATGGTGTGTTATTTTCTAAAAAAGCAATATGATTTTTAAAGTACTAGAAAATTAAAGGAAGTTTTATCTACACAAAGTATATATTCTGTAAAGTCTAATAAATTCCAAGTAAGTTTACCTGCTTCCATTTCAGAAAAACCTTAAGGAGAGGGATGTCAGAAATATATCTTAAGCAATAGAAAATTTTAAATTATATTAAAATGAAAAATTTCACCTTTTATGAAATTTGGCATATAAACTATAGAACTGCCTAGAATTATCTAGTCATAGGAATATCTGGACAAGTTTAATTAAGACACTATTTGTTATCACTGAGCATCAAGACAGTAACTGACATCAGAAAGCCAGGTTAAGAAATTTATTCTGTTCAATTAGAACCCTAATGAGTAAATTGACTCATACTAGACTATACATTCCATGAGGACAAGAAGGCTACTTGAATCAAGACTATACCCATAGCAATTTCTTCTGTAGACAGTAGCTATAGCGAACATCTTAAAAGATACAGTGTGAACAGATAAACAAAAAAGTTCATTTCAGACCAAATCACAAAGATTCAACTTTATGTCAAAAATAAGGCACATATGTGAAGTCATATAATTCAAGAAGGTTGAAATAAAAGAACAGAGGTATTTCAGGCAAATACAAAAAGAAAGTAGTGGTTACACTTCATTATCAAATAGGGGAGAAATCAGGTCAACCATATTTTAAAAGGCAAGAAGGGTACTTTATGATGCTACCAGGCAGTATTTCTCAAAGAGTAAACAGACCTATGGCAATTTCCAATTCAATCAGATAAGTACAGACACTGTACTTAAAGAGTAAGTATTCAAACACTTGAATGGCAACTTGATAATACTAAAAAAGCAATGTTATTTATTGCTCCTACAACTTAAACAATGCCATTATAGAATCTTTTAAAGAGTTTGATTTTTAGCCACTAACAATTTATTCTCCTGATTTTAAGTCTTTTACATTTATAAGAATTAATAAAATTAAGTCTCCAGAGCAATGCTTAATACACTAATAAATGTTCTTGTTTTAAAAAAAATACATGTAAGAAAAACTATCTTTGCTTACTCTGGAAATATTTAAATCTGAGTCTTCCGTACATTCTTTTTCTTTAAAGTTCTTTCAATTCTAAGATGCCACAGATTTCTGGTACATCTTTATTTTATAAACTAAGAAAGAAAAACACTACTATTTAAAACTCTAACAAGTCACTGACTTATGTTAAGATGTTTCCTAATTTCAGAGATGCTAAATCATTATGAAAGTGAAGTAGAAAGGAAGTGGACAGGAAGCAGGGATGGTTTGAAGGAAGGAGGTCAGTGGAACAAAATAAAATATACTAAGGGGCCTCCCTGGTGGCGCAGTGGGTTAAGCAATGTACTATGAAGCAAACAGCAGCCACTGCAGCACAAGTTCGATCCCTGCTGCCTGCCAGGGAGGGGACCCACATGGCTCAGGCAGACCTCTCCTGCTGTGCCCGCTGCTCCCCTCAGCAGTGTACTTCAATTGATCTGCCTGTTCTGCAACCCGCTCTGTCTGTGGTGAATCCTCTCACCCCCCACACCTCTGGCCTGTACCCCAGTTCTTGTGTGCATAAATAAAATAAAAATCTTAAAAAAAAAAAATACTAAGTAACAAAATTACTACACCTACAACCAAAACTTGAATTGTGCATTTCCTTAATTTTTACCAGAACAAAGGATTGCAATAATTTCAAAATCAAATATATTTTTTTAGATGATAGATCTTAAACAGAAATATTGGCTACAAGAAAACAAATTGAGATTCAGCTCTGACCTGAGTCACGTTCAAAACTGGCAGTCCTTCAGATAGCCTAGTCAATGTTTTCATAGAATTTTAATTCTCACTCCTTACTCTATTCATTCACTCCACCCTAATCATCTAAGATCACCCCCCAAGCAAAGCTTACTATCGGATCCCCTCCATACCACATAATGCTCCCACACCTATGACCTCATCCTGAAACACACTTACCCATAAGTGTCCGCTGAAACTGTACCTCTAGGCACCTCCTCTGATCTTGGTATACTGTCCTCCTCTATTTTCCCATAATGCCAGTTTTACTACAGGAATTATCACACATCTCCTCTTACAATTAAATTGTATTCACTTCACTTAAACTCCTCCCCACTTCCTTGAGAGCGGGCAATGTCATACTTAGGCAAATATTCCCCACATACTTAGTACAGAGCTTGATATGAACCTGTTATTAAACTGAGCTTTTCATTCCCCAGTAACTTTCTACTTCTTGGGCCTTGCTCTATATGAAATTAGCATAAATTGACTAGTATAAACTAGTTATTACTCTCTATTGGAAGGATCATTTAAATACAAGCGTTTTTTGGTTTTGAGTAATTACGTCTTAACTCAAGGAATTACAAAATAATGGAATTTCTTAGGCATCGAGAAGTTAGAAAGGGATCTATTTTGAAGTAGATAGCACTCGTTACCAAGTACCTTCCCTGCTCCCCCATCACCATCAAAAGCTACATGGGTTAGGGGTGGAAGGTACACAAGAATTTTTTTGCAAGAACAGGGATATCTACTCTGCTCCAAAGAGGATCACTGAGTATTTCAAAGAACAGGTTAATGGATGCGGGACAAAGAAAACTGCTATGCATAGGGACAAAGCAAGTCACACTTCAGGTATGATTTTCTAACCTGATTCCTAATTACATATTTTAAGTTTTCAAACAATGTAAGGTGGACACATTATTATCTATTCTTTACGTGAATGCTTAAGTTTGAAGCAGAATTTTTTTTTCAAGAAAAGCATCTGAAGTCTTTTTTTAAGTAAATTATTTCAGATCTAAAGGTTTCTGATAAGGTGTTTATTTAGTAATACATTTTTTTTAACATAGCCTAAGAAGACTGTGAATAAATAAAATTGCAGTGTTTAAATGGATATATACTGAGATATGAAAGGGATAAAATAATGTTTTCAAGATTCCTCGGGAGTGAATACACACAGCAAAACAATGAAATCTCTCAGCACAAAGATTGTTTCTGGGGAAAACTTGTCATGAGAACATTAATTATCAATTTCAAATTTTCATATTACGAACAAGAGGATTACATATGTCTCCCCATACAAGGGGACTACAACCTTTGTTCTCTTCTGAATTGCCTTCTTCTGTAGTTCTTTTTTCCAGCACAATTCCAGAAAAATCTGTAATTACCTAAAAGGATGAAGGAATAAAGAAAATAACACAAAAGTATACATGGAAAACATTTCCACACTGCAAAGACTTGCAGAGTTAATTTAAATAATCCTTACAACACACAAATCAGCTATGAAAAAACAAAATATAAGTTTCTTTAAAATAACACTGTGATATATTAACCTTTTAACATCACTTTAATATTTAACTAAAGATTAATGCTTATAATTCCTCTGTACCAAGCCATCTATTTTTCTCAACACCTTAAAAACTGAATCAGAGCAACTGAATCACAGTCTGCCTGCTGAATCCTACTATCTTGAAGTATAGACAAACCTGGCACCTTTGCTAATGGCTACACCTTTAATCATGATAATTATATTTCATATGGAATTACTATGGAGTCTAGAAATATGTTTCCATACACACTTTAAATATAAAATTTAGCATGTAACTTAATATGTAAACAACCAAATGAAAACTCAATTTATAAGAACTTCTAGGACAGAGAAATGTGTTCAAAATTTAAGAGTTCCTACCTCCAAAGCTTTGTCATATTGTTTGTTAGAAATGTATAGTTCAGCTGCTATATTAACATCTTCCATAGAGACCAAACCTTGGTGTTTTGAGAAAGCTTCTTCAATTATGTTAATAGCTGAATTAACATCATTGGCTTCATAGTAACTCCTAAAAAAAATAAATGGCAAAATTAAATAAGCATTTACTTAATTCAGGTTATAAAACCCATTTCCTTGCTTAATATCTCTATTAACTATAATTTTCATTTTCTTAAAATTTTGGAGAAAATATTTCCTTAAAATCATAACCATAAGCCGATTTAGAGAAGAATGTACAATGTCAGCCTAACAACATCATGATGTCAAACATTTCACTCTCCCAAGCTGCCTCCCAAAATTCCAGCTCATTCTCTCTGTAACCCAATATAACAGCATCTATCTATAAAGGACTGAGCTACCTTCTACCTATAAAGGACTGATCCTAACACTTTATCATGTTTTCTGTACACTTCCTGTCCACACCCTCCTCCGTCTCCATAGCCCAACAGTATAATCACTCCCTTGTACATTTCCTTAATTCTCCTGTCCTTATCACCCTTTATCAAAATCATCTGGTAAAACTCCAACCCTGGAAAAGCTATATACCTACTATTCATCACCACCTTCCCAGCTAACTATACTGTCCAGACTTATACTAAATTAATGACCACTAGCCTCAACTGGTCCATGGTGCTGATTAGTTATGAGGCCCAGTACTGTCCAGTACTTTTCAAGTTGAATGTACATACAAATTAAGTGGGGATCTTGCAAAAAAGCATATTCTGATCCAGTCGAACTGGGTCAGGGCTGAGAGTATAAAACTGACAGGGTCCCAAGTGATACAAATACTACTGGTCTGTGGAACAGCAAATTCCCAAGGACCGAAACAACTAATTCACATCTTCTCTACTCTTGTCAAAGCTCCAACACTCTCTAAAAGACTCAGTCTCAACTGATGACCCTGCTCCTTATTTTATAGAAATAATCAAATCAGATAACCCATATACACCCAATACATGACTACTATCTATATCCAAGACCAAGTCATCTACTCTATCCTTTTATAGTAAACTTACTTAATCCCCAATTAGATCCCATTCCCTTCAATCTACTCAAGGGTATCTCTCAACTAATTGTGCCCTCTCTCATGAAAATGTCCCTTAAATGTGGATAATTCCCATTTGAAATACATTTTTTACCTCTACACCCATTCCAATTACTTCCCCTTTCCTCTGATCTCCTTCTAACTTTCTCCAGAGTTACCTATACTCCAAGACCTTCTCATTCCATAGCTAATGTCAAAACTCAGTCCTCATTTTGCAGTCTCTGTCTGCACTATTTCACACAGATAATCATCCCTTCTTGAAGTGCTCTCTCCAATAAAACTTGTTCCATCTGACTTCACTCTGTCCGTTTTCACTTCTTTTCATTTTGTCACATTTCCTTCTCATCTTCCTGACTTCTAGTGTCTCAGTGTTTAGTCCTAAGAATTCCTTGCCTCTCTTCTCCTCCCCCTCACCTCTCCTTAGCCCTCCACTCTCACTCTCCCTAAGTCAAAACATCAGAAATCCTGTGAACTTAGCCTTTTAAAAATATAGCCAGAATTACTTCCTGCTGCTTTTACTCTGCTCTCTGAGTAATCATTACCCTTTCATGGATTATTGCAGTTACTTCCTAACTGATTTTCCTCTGTCTGCCCTCACCATTCATCAATATGTTCTCAAAAGAGTGGCCAGAAATGATGCATTTACAATTTAAGTTAGATCAGGCCACTCTTCTACCTCTATTCACAATGCCCCAGTGACTTTGAAACTCATTAAGAGTAAAAGTCAAAGCTCCAACAATGATCCACAAGGGCTATGTGGATATCTCTCTGACTTTACACCCTTGACCTCTGGGATGCGTTCATTAAACCCTCAGCTGTCACACTGTTCCCTAGGCAAATCTTTGCTCTTGCCATTCCCTTTGCCTGTGTAACGCTTCCCTAATACCTGCTCCCATACTTCTTTCAGTTCACTTTCTGATCAGTATGAACATAACAGAGAAATCACCCTATTTTAAATAGTATACCCCTATTCCTCTACTTTCTATCTCCCTTTTTCTGCTTCATTTGTTTTCAAATCTCTTATCAGCATATGATGCACTGCATATTTAATTGTTTATTTAGTTATTTGTCTCCAACTACAATATAAAGATCCACAGGGCAGCAAATTTTAAACTCAATCAATACTGGATACCCTGGAGCATTTTAACAATGCCTAGTACATAATTTATATTCAATGAATATTTCTGGTGGGAAATTAAGGATTGGGAGAAAGGCTAATCAAAGTTAAAGTAACAGAAAATATTAGCATTAATACAAATGGAAAATAAATCTCTTCTCAGAGCCCATCTAATACTTTACAAAGCAGAATCACTAGACAGAAAAAGATCTAACAGAAGATAACCTGGGAAGATCCTCAATGATCATCACTCATCAGGGACCAGCTTAGGGTTTCCATGCATTAACAAATTTCCTAAAAATCCTTCTAGTATTCCTATAGAAGCCATTCTTAAGAGGGCAGAAGGTGATTTCACAACTGAGCATCTTCATGATAATGACCATGGACTTAAAAGGGTTAACCCTAAGACACCTAGATCAAGAATGTTATTCTGGGCCTCCCTCGTGGCCTAGGGGTTAAGTCTCAGCGCTATCACCATAACAGCCCACTTCAATGGCCTGAGTTCAATCTCCAGCTCGGGAGCTAACCTACATGGCAGAGCAGATCTTTCCTGTCTTGCCTGCTCTTCCCTATAGCAGTATATTTCAGTAAATCTGCCTCCTTTGTTCCCCTTTCTGTCTCTGTTGAATCCTGTCACGTACATCCCCCCACCACACCTCTGGACTATACCCCAGTTCTTCTGTGCAGTAATAAATATTAAATGAAATCTTTTTTTAAAAAATTATTCTTAGACTGAATACTATGTAGTAGATAACCCTAGAATAAAGAACACACTAAGAGATTACTTAGCCAAAATGTTTCTGGCTTTGTTTTGCTATATATATCAGAGAAGAAATAGCAGTAGAACATGATTTAGCATGTGGCAGCTATTAAGAATTTTTGTATTAAAATATTGTTCTAGTAATGGCTCAGGATGAAATGATTATAGCAGATCACAAAATCCTTCATTAGCATATATGCAAGAAATAAAATTAAAATACGATTACTGCAAATGTATATAATTTCAACTAAGTTATGGGAACCTGGGAATTTAATCATCCTCTCAGAACATGCCCCATTTTTTAACCTTCTGAGCATTTGAAATGTAATCATATATATAAAGTTTTCTAAACAATCACACAACTGAATTGGAAACAGAAAGTTAATGGAAAAATAAATCTGTACTTAAACATAATATAGAAACACAGGAAAAAAATTCTTGAACCTCAGTAAAAAGAATATTCGACTTCAAATACATGAACTTTGATTTCTAAAATAAAATATTAAGAGCATTTATACATACTTTATACCAAACTTACTTTGCCATATCTCTAGCCAACTGCATAAAACGTTCATCAGATGGAGACAAAAGGTTCAAAATACGCCTATAACCATCCATTGCCATTTTATGATCGCCCATCTGTTCATAAAGACTTGATCGTACCCACAAATAACGGACATTAGTGGGTTCATATTTAAGTGCTAAAAAGAAAAAAAAATAAAAAAGAAAGATTTTATCACAAAAAGGGTCTCACGTAGGTGGATGTGACCCATCTTCTTTTCAAATAATATAGTACACATTCTAAATTAATTCTTCAGTGGAACCAAACAGGTTATTCTGAAATAAATCTACCTTGTAACTTTTAAGGAAAATCTTATAACCAACTCTCATCGTGGTAGGAAACTAAAGATTCTTATTCTACCAACTTGCATGCTGCATAAGTTCAAAACAGAAATAGTGCCTGATAAACATGTAAACAGAGAGACTAATACTCACCTCAGTTATAACAGAATGAAAGGAATAAATATATTTCCTTTCACAACATCCCAGCAAGTAAAACTATCAAAAAGCCATACTATGTAACATTTCATCAAGCAAAATGAGAAAAATGTTTGAATTACCTTTTGTGTAGCAAAAAATAGCCTGCTTAATATTGTCTTGTTCCAGAGATGTTTCTGCCAATCTGACCCACTTATCAGTATCACTGGGATTTAAATGTGCACTGATCAAATCGAACTGCAGTGATTTCTCCATGTCACCTTGGTCTTCATATATCACAGCAAGAGTAGAGAATGGCTCATTAGCCAGAGGAGCTAAAACAAATTAAAAAACAAATTCTATTGACTGAGGGAAGAAGCTTGAGCTAACGTTAATCCCATGGTTCAAACTTAAACTCTTTTAATAACTCTAGTGGAATTATACAAACTTGAATTTAGAAGAAATACTAAACTTATTTCTTAATTTAAAAGATTTATTTATTTATGCATATAAGAACTGGAGTACAGGCCAGAGGTGGGGGGGCGGGGAGGGGGAGGCAAGAGGATTCACCAGCAACAGAACAGGGAACAGAATAGACAGAATGACTGAAATACCCTGCTGAAGGGAGCAGCAGGCGAGATAGGAGAGGTCTGCCATGCTATGGGGATCAAACTGGCTGGGGATCAAACTCATGCTGCAGTGGCTGCGGATGCTTTGTTGTGTGGTGTTCAAGCCTTTGTGCCACCAGGGAGGCCCCGAAATACTAAATTCAAATTTGCTTTACTTTGGTGTCACATATTTTTTGACATTTTTAATGCATTCTTTTCTCTAAACAAAGTATAATTCCATGAAAAATCCTTAACCTCTATCAAGCACCCCCTTATAAAATACCCCTTTGTTAAGGTTAAATATGATTCAGTAACTCAGAAAGTTCATCTCACTAAGCTTCAGTCACATTGGGAGGCTGAATCTTCATGACTCAGCTGACTCCCCTACCCAAGAGCACAAAATGAATGGACAAAGGACACGTAACCAACACCTAAACCCAGGATACTGAAGTGTATGGTTAATCTGAATTTCTGAAATAAATGTTCTTAGAATGGGGCTGTAAGATTATGATGGATTAAAATAAAAGGTAAATGTCAACAATAAGTAATTTTTATAAACTAAAGAAACAAATACGGGGAAGTAGAAACCAATCAAAATATCCTGAAGGAAAGGGAGAATCTGGTTAATCTTCTTTCTTATGGGATAAAAAAATGAAAAATAACCTAAAATTATCCTATGATTAACCCAGGAAATTTACAAGATTTCTAAAATTACCCTAGTTTAAATGAAATACCAAAATAGTGAAAAGATAAATGAAAAGTTCACACTATTCCAACTACCCAACCCACTACACAGGGCATAATCACTCAGCAATGCCATCAAGAAAGTGAAATAGGAAATATAAGTATTCAGTCAAAAAGTTACTTCTGGGATAGCCTTCATTCTGTCTAAGAGCTGTAGTTTAATGGAAGATGCCTAATATATATGTCTTTCACCAAAAGGTAGATAACTAACACTACAAAAGTCTAAAACCCCTAAAATAAAAAGTTTTAAAAAAAAAGTGTGTAAGAGTTCAAAATTAATATTTCACTGAATCATACTCTATAATTTTTTAATTATAATACCTACTGTTCAAGATGAAAGGTCACAATCACTATTTTCATAATCACCCCTGAAGACCCAAAAGTGAGCCTCCATTTATCTGAAAAGTCAGGCTATTAAATACCAACAATCCCACAGAAAATACCTTGTCTTATGATTTCCATGCACATCAATATTGCCTCTTCATGTTCTCCTCGAGCAAAGCGAATGTTGGCTTCACCCATGAGGCCTCTGAGAGCTCTGGGAAGTTTACTCCGAGGCCTTTTCTCCTGTACAGAAAATGACATTTTAATTAAAATACAGTAATGTCTTAAATTTTAATTCCTACCATATTAGTTAACACAGACCTGAAATTTTCCTTAAAAACTTTTCTATTTTATAAATTCAGAACTTGACTAAATGGTTGCAATTCTAACTGTTCATTAACATTAAAGTTTACATTTCAAGAAAGTTTAATATTCAATTGCAGGAAAGAAATTATTCTACGATACTCTCCAAAACAGAGCATTTCAGGGGGAAAGAAAACTTCCTACAGTAGAAAGTTTGAACCATGGTAAAACAGTAAAATATATACCCCAAATTGGTATAAAATTACTGAATTACTAATTCAAATAACAACAAATGGAGAACTGGATGCTGCAAAATGGATTTCGATGCCAGGTTTATTATGATATAACCTACTGAAAACCCAGAATGAATAAAAAATTGAATTGAATTACAAATTTCAAGTTATGAACTGGAACTTTTAATAGCAAAACTCTAGTACATTTTTTAAAAGGTTTATTATTTATTTATTTGTGCATACTAGAACTGGGGTATTAGTCAGAAGTGTTGAGGGGGGTGGTATGAGAGGAGCTACCAGAGACAGAGTGGAGGAGCAGAACAGGCTGATCTACTGAAATATACTGTTGAGGGGAACAGCAGGTGGGACAAGAGAGGTCTGCTGTGCCATGTGGGTCAGCTCCCTGGCCGGGAATCGAATTCATGCTGCAGTGGCTGGCAATGGATTGATAGTGCTGAGACTTTAACTCCTGTGCCACCAGAGGCACCTCTAGTACATTTTGATACAGGTAATGATTAAGGTAATGTTTACAGTTAATAAATTTCTAGAAAATGAAAGGTAAGACATTGGTAACAACAGTTTTCTAATATTTCCTTTTATACAGCTTGAATTCTTTTCTGAATATAAAAGATTTCTTTTCTCAGTTACTGTGTCTTTTTTTATATCTATGAATACCAAAATATTTTTATGTCTATGAATACCAAAATAAATAATTTACTTTCATCATTTTCTTGGTTTCACGATTGAGAACCATCTCTAACACAAACACATCGCCTGCAGTGGGTTGCTCAGTTGTTTCTTCCTCTTCCTCCTCCTCCTCCTCCTCCTCTTCTTCCTCATCATCTTCATTCTCTCCAAGCATAGAAGCAAAGACCTTGTGAACTGACTTACTGACTCCATCTGAAGTTTCTCCTGAAGGCACCATGAGATTGAAAAAGTAAAGAAGCTTTAAAACATTCAAGTAATCAAAAGAAAAATATATGTATATTGGAATATAAATTTCTACACCAGCAGGATCAAACTTTTAAGTAAAATACAAATGAATACTCCCAAAAACAATGAAAAAAAACTGTCTCAAAGGTACTTATTTATTCTTGCTCAAAATGAGCTACAAATTCAAGTAACCCCCATCTACCACTCCTTTTTTTTTTTTTTTAGGAAGGGCCTGATGTCCACCTCTTAGGAAGTAGACCCAGGCTATTAGAACTTCTGCCCTCTTTTCCAACTGAATTGCTTGGCAAAGTAAAAAACTGTAACCCCATTTTTTTTCTCTTCTTTGCCCTTTCTTTCCCACTTGGCCCAAGGAAGTAGTAGTAAAGTCTGTTTAATTTCTGTTCACTCTATAAATATGTGTTCTCTGTGCAAATGATTATTAACGTAAAAGGGAAAGACCCTGCCACTATTTCTATCCCTTAGAACAAGAAAGTTTAATTTAATCCTCAGTCAAATCTTATACACCAAGCTACATTCCAACTGACAGTACAGCATCCCAGGTAACACGACAACAGTAACGGATACCATGAACAATTATCAGCAATCTGACTACTAAAAAGGTATATAGTTACAAGAAATTAATAAATCTGCGTATGAATGCATCAACTAGGATCTGGTGAGTTTTAGCACTGGTGCACTAAGTTTAATATCTGGAAATGTAGAAATGGGACTAGATGCTGAAATGAGCAAGCTTACATGGATATTTAAAATGTGTGTGAAGATCCCTCTGAGTAGCCAACTGGCCTTCCACTCTAAAACTTCTATCTTATTCTTTAAAACTAAAGGTATGGTTTGGAAGCAACTTTACAGAGAAGAGTAATTTCTACAGTTTGAAGGAGTATACTCTGAAATTAGTAAACAACTCAGAGTCCAGTTTTTAAAAATGACACTAAAAAGCTCCCAAACAACACCATTGAAAATTTCTCCCACAAAAATCTCCCCAAATACTATCTCCACATTCATTAATTCAAGAAATTTATTGAGAAAGATAGACCAAGCATCGTGCATCTTATAAACCAACTTATAAACAACAGAATGCAGATGAAAAAACAGACTGCAATGAAAATAATGTTTCATTCCATTGTTAAGTATTCTTAATACACAATGCAGGTTGCCACAAACCTTCATTGATAGCTTTATCCTGGGATTTGGTAGAGTCAATTCCTGATGATGATGGAACTTCAGAGTCATTTGGGTTCTCTTCAGCTGCCAATCTTGCTTTTTCTTGAAGACTCTGTATTGAATATGAATTAATGATTTCTAAAACTAAAGCAGATATAGTACTCTCCAGTTGGACATTTGCATCAGTTTTTATTTCTCTAAAACTTGAGCTTTACAAACATATACGGTAGTTGAAATCTAAATTTGATAATTGTTAGAGCATTTCGGAGGGTCTAGGTCTCATCTTTCAGGCAGTACTTTGTAAAAAACCATTAAAAACAAAATTTGATGATTCCATTAATCTACACATTGTATCCAAAACCTTTCAATGAAAAAAGATTGGGCACTATTGGTCACATGTATTAGGAAAGAATCTAGCTTATTTCAAAAGGTAGAATTGCTCTTATCTTCCCTCTAACTTCAGATAAGAGGATATGTTAGATATTTCTTCGAAAGTTTGAAAAAAAATCTATCTAAATGAAGACCTTGTTAACAAACAAGAAAGTTGGATCACATTACTGGGGGACTTCTCAAGAAACGGGAGCTCAGCTCTCCATAGAGAAACTGAGAAGAGTGGAGAGTTGCCCACCCAAAGTCACAAAAGGACTTAATGGAAAGGCTAGGACGAGCTAATAGATACTCGAGTTTCAGACTCTACTCCCCACTGCTAATTTAACCAACCAGCATTAAAACTATCCTTAAGTAAAATTTTACTGTTTGGCAAAAGAAAAACAAGGTTACTGCCAATGCAAATGCTTTGTGTGTGTTGGCGGGGGGTGGGGGTTGGGGGGCGGTTATTTTTTCAAAAGGAGCTAAATACAGGGATGAAGGGTGAGAACCGCAGTTTTGGTAAGAATGGAGCGAAACTGCTGGGAGTTCCCCGCCCGCCCTAAAACAGAAATAGAGGTCACCTGGATCCCTCCCACTTGTCTAAATGTATTAGGGCAACAAAGCAGGGAGGAGCATCCTGGTCTAGTATCGCCTCACTTTCTTTTCGTGTGCCTTTCTCTCTTCTCTCCGCCTTTCGAACTCCTCAAAAGAGATTCTCCCCTCCAGGTAGTCGATGAGCTCCGGGCTGAACCCCGACATGTCTGCGTGCTCAAGACATTCAGTTCCAGGCAGCGGAATACAGAAGCGGAAATGCACTTCCTCCTAGACACGACCGGGCGTCCTCGGGAAACCGGCTCGGCCTGCACCGCAGCTGCCACACTTGGGTTCCGTAGGCGCGCTTGTCCTAGCTTCCCCTCCCCCGCCTAAAACCCCACCCTAAAGCGACCCACCTTCCCTCCACCCCTACTCCAGGCGCGGGGAGGACCCAGCAAAGGGTGGGGGAATTCTGCTGGTGACTCAGGCCTTTTGCTTATTAAGGACTTGAAAAAGATGTGCTTTGAAGATTTTTTTTGTTAATTACCCCAATTCGTTTCCTTTTCTGATTTTTTTTTACTAGAAATTTAATCTGTACTTCAGTGGCTCTTTTGTTTTTCTTAACCATATGCTTGCTTTAATTTCCAATTCTTACTTGTTATAGAAAGCTAGAGACCTTCCCTAATTTAGCTCTGAATCTCATGCCCTCCAGTTAATGGCACCATCAATTTTCTATTCTTGCACAAATTCTCACACGTTCCTCTGACTCCTGAGTCTGTAAATAAGTTTATCCGGACTTCATGATCCACCTCTAATTCCCACCCAAGTTTTCCTTTCTTAACACACTTAAAAAGAATCAAATAGTTGATATGATTAGCAAACACTGTTGCCAATTTACTATAGCTCTGTAATGTGCATACTACAAACATTTTTCAACAATCTTTGTGGATGTTGAGACTAAGTGGATGTTGTTATTCCAAATGCCAATATCTAGTAAGTATAAGACACCGCCCCTTGTCTGCAGGACACACCTTCTAAAACCCCTCTCCTCCACTTCCCCCTCCCATGCCTGAAAGGACAGATAGTAGGAAACCCTCTACACACTGTGTTCTTTTCCTATGATCAAGTTTATAAATTGGGAACAGTAAGAGGTTAACAATAACAAACAATAAAACAGAATAATTATAACAATATACTACAACAAAGCTATGTTAATGTGGTCTCTCAAAATATCTTATTGTACATAGTATTTTTGGTCCACCATTCACTGTAGGTTTTAAAGAGTATGGATTAGGGGGAACTAGTGTAGAGCAGGATTTGAACCCTGGTCTTTCTGACTCCAAATCTCATGCCTGAAATTATATGATATCTTGCCTTCCTTGGGTGGAACTGTTTTTCACCTCCAACAACTCCCTGGTTTATTCTTTATCTTGGATTATATTTCGCTGCCTATCCTACTCTAGACACACCAGCTGTAACCATCTTGAGAACAGCACTACCTGATGAATCTGTGAACACTCCTCTGTAACCTAATGATTTGTGTTCAAAATGTATATAAATAAAATTGCTTGGAATTAACACTATTCTTTTAGTGGAGGCATTCACACTCAGAACAGGGGTGTTGAAAAAGAAAAGGAAAAGCAGTCACTGGCACTTGAGTCGAAATGGACAGTAGTGAAACCCTCCCTATACTCTACCAGTTCTCAGAATGGCTATACTTTATGAAAAATAGCTCATCAATAATTTCTTTAATCTTTTAAATAGTAAAAATAAATCTTGACATTAGAAACGGCTTCCATTACTATGAATAATAGCAAAATGGTACACATTTACCTCAGTTCAACAAGTACTTATTGAACACTTGCTAGGCATTGTGCTAGGTACTGGAGAAATAAAAATGGCATAGATATTATCTCTGTTCACAAAAAAAATGGCATAGATATTATCTGTTTTCCTCCAAGGAAAACACACACATAGAACTAATTACAACAGGACACATTAAATGACTAGATGCAAAATCTGTCATTGCGCATTTTATTTCTGTATGCAGTGTCAATTATCCACAGAAAACTAGCTTAGAATGTATAGACTAGTGATAACAAGGGCATCAATGTTTACGTTATACTGCAATGTAACTTTGGCAAGAATCACAGGAAAGTGATGCAGCTCCCCAGAAAGACACAGGAAAAGTGACTATTCCAAACGAGAATATAAGAATATGAGAATCAGCATAATTCAGCTAGAGCTAAAGTTGGGGTAGGTGGAAGAGTTGGTTATAAAAGAGGGACAATCCACTTATCTCTACTGTCCTTTCTTGAAGGGGTTGTACATCCACCTCTGACTAGTAATGTCCACCTCTGACTAGTAGCAAAGAACACCTCCCAGAGACCCTAGTAACTGCTAGGATGCCATGTTTCTTTGCTTTCCACTTCATTTGGATATTTATCACTTATTCTCCCTTCTTATGAAACTAAGGCTGGGAAGTATCTGCAGCAACATATGCTAAAAATGGGAATACATCTTGTTTGATTTAAACTAAAACATCTTGACTATAATGAATTACAGTAAAAAAAAAAGCAACATTTCTTTAGAATAACAATTATGATAATAACATAAATAAGTTTAAAAACAAATTTAAAGGAAACATGTAATTAAAAAAATCATCATCTCCTTTGAAGGCATGGTGTTTTTGTAGCTCTTACAAATACATGCCATACTCTAGGTTACTATTTATAATTAGAAAGTAGAAAAAGCACTCCAAAATGATGCACATAAATCAGATATGTCCCAAAGATAAAGCTATTTATATGTAAATCTGGAAATGGAGAATAAAATCATTACAAATTGACAAAGGTGGAGGGAGAAAAGGTTAGCCATGACCATAACTGAATTTTTCTAATGAGAAGCTTCATCTGTTGTTTTTAAACAGTCGGATACCTGAAAGAACAAGCAAATATTATAATTAACAGAAAATGAAGACAATACAAGCAAAATAAAGACCCAAAGATCAACATATTTCAACCAAACTCTTTGTGTATTCATTTTCTAATCAGATGTCAGGACAGGAGAGCTTATAATTATGAAATATTCTCCAAATCAACTTTCATAAAGTTGAATAATTTCCATTATATTACAGTACTATCAACGGGGTACTTTCTTGGCTTTCTACCCTTAACTATTGCCTCATTCTATGCTCACACAAAACTATGTATTCTGTGATATTTCTCTGATACAATCTATGAATTAGAGTTTAGTACCTGCATTTCACAGTTGAAACTAAAGTTTACAAGCAACTTGTATGCATCCTGTCTCATATGAAACTAGGTACTGTAGTACTAATAACTATTCTAGTTTCTGATAGCCTAGGGTTTATGTGTAAAAACAGTTAAGGAAACTCTTCATTAATATATTTTTTAAAATTCTATTTTATTTTCTCATTGTAGGACAGTTTTCAAGTGCATATGCCACTTGATAAATTTCATCTTCTGTTTGGAATAACAATCTTTTTCTTTTTAAAAAAAATTACTGTTTAAAAGAATAGTCAAAATCTTTTCACAAATACAATGAAGTGCAATGATGGCATACTTCCTCCCAATTTCATCCCTATGCTTGCTGAAGAATAGGAGATTTATTTATACAGTTCCTTTTACTATTCAATTTACAAAAATTTATTAGGCAATATTAATAATGTATTTTCTTATAATGCTCCATATCTGTTTTTTCTAAATGGTAGAGTTTTTTTTAATAGGAATGCTGAAGAATAATAATATTCAAATCTTAGAGAAAAATTTCTAACTTTTTTCTATGAGAAAAAAATGATATTTTTATTAATATTCTACCTTTATCTCTAGGTGAAGCAATTCAAACTCAAATATATGCTTAATACTTTCTCCCAAAAGGAACTGTTCTTTTAACTTTTATTCTCCATTTAATCCAACTGTACAAGTCAATTTATTTCTTTATATGTGATTTTCCACATAGACGTTTTAGCATATGTCCTGGTTTGAAAAATATGTTTCCTACATTAATAATCCTATTAAAAGTGATAATCCTATGTTAATGTAAAACTATGCTAAAAAAATCATGTCTTTTATAACCAGATGATAAAATATTTGAACCACATCCAAATTTTATCATTGGTGAGAATCATTTTAACTGAGGACTTATGTCCATTAAAAAAAATGAAATAATTTTTCAAATAAATTCCTTCTAATCTTTTAAGTTGTATGTCTTAATGAATGCTGGGAAAAAAGAGAACGTCTTTTACCTGTGTGCAGAAGAAACATTTATTTAGCCTTTGAGGTAATTTGGAAAGGAATTTTTCTGTTCTTCATAATCTGCAAATGCAGAAGCAATAAGTTCTGACTGGAAAGAGAGAGGCCTGGGATTCTCATTCAAGGAGAAAGAGCTTGGAAACCTGCCAAGATCAAGACCTCTTCCCTTAAAATATGCCTGAAGGGTTCTGAAAAACTGAAGAGGAAAAAAAAAAGTTCAATGCCATATATAAACATCAAAATAACCAACAACAAGTATTTTCCCCTTGAACCGAGCTAAAGGCTAATGTAGAAGGCAGGAGGTAGAAAATCCAGAAATGAAAGTACAAATACTGGCTGCTTCTCCCATCCCCCTCCATTACCCTGCACCCTGCCCTGTTGAAGGTAATTCACCATGGTTGGGGGAAATTAAAAGAGGAGCACCCATTATTCCACAGCACAGTGCCCAAGGGCTCATTGAAAGCCATCTCTGAGAACCAGAGTCAGAGGTTAAATTGAGCTCCATATGGTCTGAGTCTGGACCTCCCCTTCACTGACAGTGAGCTCTCAGTCATCACTTTCTGCAACGTCTTTCTCTCAGACATATTTTGTTTCCAACTTACCTCTAGTAATCGAATACGTAGAAGCTGTGTGAAGTGTTACTAGGTTGCCTTAATCCTATATTATTATATTTCATATCACTTTTTTTAGGAAAATTATGTTTTGATATGGCATATTTCTTCTAGTTGGTATAAAAGAGAATTTTTACTGATATTTTGAATTCTATTTCCTAGATAACATTAATGTTGAAAATATTGCCTAATATATTAATAAAAATGCAGGACCACTTTCAGTTTTGGCGAGTGTATTTTGCATATGTTGGTTGGTTGGGAATCTGTTTTATTACCAGCTTAATCTAAGCTTCACAAAAAGCATTTATTGATCTTCTACAAGTGTAAGTGTAGATAAAATAATTTACAAATGTGATGTGCTATGTGTGTATAAGCTAATTTCTGAAGATAAATTTGATTATTCTTATAGAACCAAAAATGTCAGCTGGCCACCAGAACAAGAGGACACCAGTCAGTAGGATAGCAAAACCCTCATCAGAGTCTGACAGAGAATTGTAAACTCTCTCCACTGTTCTCCAGCAGAGTGCAGTGTATGTCAATCCAGAGAGGTGCCAGTTTCCCCCTGCAGCAGTGCACATCTTACCAGATCTCGGTTTCTGGGGTTGTTAAGTGGCTTCCACTTCTCTGTATTTCTCAGTGTGGCTCCATGCACAGGCCCAAGTAGCACCAGGGCAACACACAGCAGCAGGAGTGCTTTGGGCATGCTGGGTGAAGCTGGGTGAAAGGACGAATTGGGGAAATGCCCATCAATGGTCAGCAAGAGAGTAAGAGAGGAGAGAAGGACAAAAGCAAAATGAGAAAGAGGAAACAATGTTGAAGGAAGAAAAAAAATGGCATCTCATTTAGCCTGTATTTTGCAGTCCTCTTTTTCCAGATTCACTTGCAAATGAGGTCTCCAAAACCCAATTGATTAATTTAAAGGAGTCCATGATAAGAACATAATACTGTGATGAGACAAGCAATTGTGAATTGTAAAACCTAGAATTGTAAAAGTGCTATTTTTACCTTTGAAAATTTGCATTGCTATCACCAAAGAAAGAGTAATTCTTAAAAGAAAAAACACTAGAATTATTTATGCATAAGCTCCCCCTTCCAAAAAGGGAAAGAAAATTAATAACCTCAGATACCTCACACTAAGAAAGGCACCTTACACACATTTCTAAGACAGACACATTGCATCAGTATAAGTAGAGATTTTCTCCTATCCCATGATGTGAAATGGAAATTAAATACATAAAAGGATTAGTAAAGCTTACCAGGAGTTTGGTCTTGGCTGACTCTGGTTGGTTACCCTGTTTACAATCTGCAAGGTGATTCTTGGCTACTTATAATCAGTAGATTGTAGGTGGGAGTCACTGACGTGAGCAGGGGGAGATCAAAAATAATGATTCCATTTTCATCCATGGCACAAAAACCTTGAGAGTCACATCTTCAGTCTTCTTCGAGGGTTAACAGAGAACCTATTTGTATTATAAATACAGCAGCCTCTCTTCCAACCACTAAATATTTTGTGTGGATTTATAAAACAAACAAGATACTTCCACACCATAAAGTGGCTTTCTCCCTTTTTACTTTTAAGAGAGAGTGCACATACAGTAGCTGGGAATTTATGATGATTCTTCTACCTAATAGAATGCTCTTTTGGAGTATCAGCTTTTCAAATTAACAGCATTTTTTGAACAGGAAATTTGATTGCTCTTTTGACCTACACCTTGTATTTCTCCTGAGAATCTAAAGAAGCTTTATAAGTTTCAACTAGTTGCATGGTTTAACATAATATCCCTTCAAAATAGAGCAATAAGGTAACATGTTTCATGGAAAAAAGAAAAATGACAATACCTAAGGCATTTCCTTGTTGAATAAATACCATCTGGAGAAAATGGTAGGGTTAAGAAATCGGACTTAATGAGTTGTGAAGTTACTTTGATTCCAGTAATTCAGACAATCCAGGACAAGTTCTTTGTTGAGAAGGCAAGCCATCTAAATTGGAAATAACTATATATGGCTATGTTCTCAATCTTGCTATCCTGATCTTAGATAACTCACTACAAGCTTCATTTGTTCATTCATTAAGCAGACTTTTATTGAGTGCCTACTATGTTCCAGGTACTACACTAAGCTTTGAGGATAAAATGGTAAGACTAATATAGTTCCTACCTTTATGAAATAACATATTAATAGGGAGAACAAAAGCAGGGATGTGGCTGGATCTGAGAGATATTGGCAATGTATTGTTAGAGGGAGAGTTAAGAAAGGAGAGTTTGAAGATGAGTTCCTTAAATCTCAGGATTGTGTAGCTGAGTAGACTATAATCCACTGAGATATCAAGTGCTAGCATGGAGAGACAAAGATCATGACTACTATCAGAGATATGCTGAATTTGAGGAAACTTCCAAATGGGAATGGCAAGCACTGGATAGCCAGGTCCAGAGCTCAGATAGGAAGCCTGGGAAGGAAATGAACATATCAGAGCTGTTGGCATATATGTGAATGAAAAAGATTAGGAAATAAAAAAAAAACAGGTGACCTAGGACTTAAGCTTTGAGAAGTTTTAACATGTAACATTCATAATTGCGAAAATATACAGAAGAGACCTTGGAGATAGGGGTAACACCAAGAGAGTATGGAAATAAAAGAAGATATTTCAAGAAGAGAGAAATTGGGTAGTCAAGCATTAGCATTGTTTTGCTATATATAGGTGAAAGATATATTAGAGTGAGTGGATAGAGAGGAGAGATAGTGAATACATCATACTCTTGAAAAAGTTAACTGAAGAGAAAGAGAGAGAAGGTGGTAACAGGTAGAAGTGGAGTCAAGGGCAGGTATTGTCATTGTTTTTAATATGAGAATTTCATTTCATCCATTTTCCTAAAACTCTAGGACCTTGACATAAAGCACTGAAAAAGACTGAAGTGTTAAATTGTTAATGAAATTATAGCAGTCATCATCCTTAGATAATGTTCACCCTTACACCTTTACAGCAAAGCCAAACATTGAACCCAATATAGACAATGCACTTTTTATTTTTATGTTTTTAATGACGTACCTATTTCTTTTATCCTTGTTAATTTTTTTGACAGTATAGGATTTCTCCCCTCAATTGTGGGCACCATAAGGCTCTCACCACCGAAGCACCCATAGTCCATCATCATTGTCCCTTGTACTCTTCGTCCTCCACGCCCATTTTCACTAGTGCACTTTTTAAATGATGGACTGAATACATTAAAATAGATTTTCATGGATATTTAGCTAGGATTAATTTTTAACTATAGTTCCATTTGTAGAAAAAGATAGTTAATGTAATGTCTCTTCTAGGGCTCCCTATTTAAAAATATAGTTTTTCAAAGGGGCAATATTCTAAAGGTAACACACATAGTATTTTCACTAATATTGGAGTTCCTTGACTGTTAAATTATATATTTAAATAAAGCCATTGTTTCTTTATTTTCAAATCTCTGTTTAAAAGAGTAATGCCATTGATAATGCCGATGATGACATTATCTACAAAATATGGCAACACAGTACTCAGAAGATATTTTGCAATTACTTGATTGATAAGTTCAATCAAGTTTGGGGCTGGAAACACAAGTTAGTTCAGGCTCCCAGATTATTAATTTGTGTTCCAAATTATCCTGTTTGGTCTTTTCATAAAATAAAGCTTCTTTTAAAAGTGAAAAAAATAATGGATCAGGAAAAAAAAGATAATAAATAAAAAATAAAAATTAACATGGAAATATAACTCAGAAACATTCTGCAGGGGAGAAGAAGGGAAGAGTTGAAAGCAGGGAGGGACAAGCACGAGGGACTATGGTGATGGTGCATGGGTAAACTAGTGGTGGGAATGTTATGGGGACTATACCTCAGAAGAGAAAGCAAATATTGTACATAAATTAACAGTGATGTAAAATATATAATTAATTTTTTTTAAGTAGCATTTGGGCTATTCTAGGTTCTTCCATGCCAGGAAGTATCTGAACAAAAGTCTTTCCTGGCATTGCTCAATTAAAAGTGAGGAAGAAAAGAGTACTTAGTACAGATCTATACACATAAAAGAAATCCAACAAATGTGTGTTGATTGATTAGATCACAAATTTAATTAAATTATGAATTCAGACATAAGGGTAAAAGCAATGAAAGTTTGCTAAATAAAGAGAATATTGTGGCAGACAGAGAGAAATTTTAGAATTCTTTTGGATTATATAACCTTTTCAAGTTCTGTATTAAGGAAACAAAACAGACAAACCTCATAGTTATTTAGTCATATCTGAACAGGAACAAGAATTTAATTTCCTTTTTCTTCCCCCTGGTCTTTGAAAGGGAAAGGGAAAATTATTGTTTATCAACTGCTTCCTCAGTGACGATGAGAACTTCAAAGTGCGGAAAGGTGGCTCATATTAGCAATAGGGCACACCAGGAAGCTTTTTGCTCATAGCAATAACAAGTGCTATTTGTGGCAATGGGTGGATTTTAGTTCAAAGATACACTAGGAGAAATGGGGAAAAGAGTTAAGTCTGTTGCTATGCACAGGACAGAAGCAAGATCACTAAGTTAGGAGGTCCACAGTGACCACAATGGACAGCAGAGGGAGGTTCAGACTCTACCTCTGTGGCCACAGAGCTTCCAGATTCTGTGACCCTGTAGATGAGGGAAGGCACAGAAATGATTGAAATTAGGTTTCATCTCTCCTCCATTTGGATGGAGTGTAGAATTTGACAGTTGGTTTTTTAATTTTTTTCTTTCTTTATATATATTTGACATTAATTGTAACAAGAGTTTTGAACACCCACACGATATGGTAAGTCATTTGTCTCTTTCCATAGTACCAGTATATGGAAGTGGAAGTGACTCTGATTGTATAGAACTGACCCTCAGAAATCTCCATCATTTGCCATGGGGAAATCTGCTTTATTCATCACTATCCTTCCTTATGTTAAAAATATTAAAGGGGTATATTATAATTACTTGTTAATTATGTTAATTGAAGTAACTGGTTTATAACACTGTAAATGTTTTATAAGTTTATGCTTCTTGAGATGTATGTTACTGCACCATGCCCACCACCAAAGCACCAATAATCTTTCTACGTAGTCTACTGAAGCCAGTATCTGACTTATTTTACTTAGCATAATCACCTCCTGTTCCATCCACATTGTTACAAGTGGCAAGATCTCTTTTCATAGTTGAGTAGCATTCCATTGTGCTTATATACCTCTTCTTCTTCATCCACTCATCTGTTCTTTGGTACTAAGGATACTTCCCATAGCTTGAGTATTACAAAAGTACTATAATGAATAACTATCTGTCTATCCGTCTGTCTATCTATCCATCCGTCTATCCGTCTGTCTATCCGTCTGTCTATCTATCTGCCTTTGTTATTCATCTATCTGCCTTTGTTATTTTTTTTAAAGATTCATTTATTCATGCATACAGGCCAGAGGTGTGGGTGGGTGAGAGGATTCACCACAGAGAGCAGGGAGTAGAACAGGCAGATCAACGGAAGTACACTGCTGAGGGGAGCAGCGGGCACAGGAGAGGTCTGCTGTGGCATGTGGGTCCCCGCCCTGACCGGTGGCAGGGATTGAACTCGTGCTGCAGTGGCTGCAGTCTGCTTCATAGTGCATTGCTTAACCCACTGCGCCACCAGGGAGGCCCTCTATCTGCCTTTGAATCAATGTTTTTGTATTATTCAGGTAGGTATCTAGAACTGAATGATATGTAGTTCTATTTTTAGTATTTTGAGAAAACTCCACACTGATTTCCATAGAACTGGGCCAGTCTACATTCACACCAACAAAAGAGGGTTTCTTTTTCTCCACACCCTTGCCAACACTTACCATTTTTGGTTGATATGGGCCATTTCACAGATCTAAGGTGGTATCTTATTGTGGTTCTAGTTTTCATTTCCTTGGCAATAAGTGATGAACATTTATCTTCTGGGCATAAGTGATGATCGATGTATGTCTTCTTTCAAGAAGTGTTTACTTAGCTCTTCTGACCACTTTTTCACTGGGTTCACTTTTTGTTGAGTTTTATGGATTCTGTGCATATTTTGGATATTAGCACCTTATTGGGTATATGATGTATGAGTATTTTTGCCTATTCAGTAGAATGTCTTTTCACGTTAGTGATAGTTTCATTTGATTTTCAGTTTGCTATAGTTCAATTTGTTTATTTTTGTTTTAATTTCCCCTGCCATTGGGGTGGAATCCCAAAAGACATCATTGAATGCAATGTGATGGAATGTTGGCTTGTTTTCTTCTGTATCCTATGGGTTTTGGTCTTAAATCCATAGTCTTTGATACACTTTGAATTAATTTTTGTATAGAGTGGAGACAATGGTCTAGTTTCATTGTTTTTTGCATGTGGTTATCCAATATTCCCAATGACATTTATTTAACAGATTTTATGAAGGGGTATATAAATGAAGGAAAATAATCTTCCTCTGTTTAAAACATATTTTAGCTCTTTTCATGTCTTAGGGCCAGAGTAAGCCAATCTAGAAGCCTAGGTTGTAAAGAAAGTTCAAGTGTTTCCAATCCTTCCTTGACAGTATTTGCTCTCAAGCCCAGCCTGAACTCATTGTCTATGTTTTTATAAGATCTTCATTATTATCTCTCTTCCTATGGTCCCTGATCTGGTCCCTCTTTTTCCCTGCTGCCAGCCTACCCTTGAAACATGGATACTATCATTCTGGGTAGGCAAAGAGGGGCAATCAAGCACATACTTTCCAATCCTGTCCTATGTGCAAGCAATTTCTCCTGCAACTAAGATAAAGGAGTATAGGGGACAAAAGGCAGAAACCATAATAATTATGCTTGATCTGAAGCCAGTTAACCGAAACAGAGGAAGAAAATAGACATCCAGGTTCACACAGTTTATATTTAAACGGAGATATAAACTGAACACTCTCATCCAGGTTTCCAAAACACTCTGTCATCTCAGTTCATACTGGTATGTTCAAAGTCATAATAGAAAAGTAAAGAATTTTCAACAAATATAGAAGGCTAAATCACTTCTTAGGGCTCCACAATTTTCAGCGGGAAGACTGCTTTTGTTGCAGAGAGCTTGTGATGACTGGCAAGACATTTGGCCTTGCAGCTGACCCTGTAGCAGAGACAAGACAAGTCAGACTGCTAAAGAAAAAGTTGCTAGCATTACATCCGTATCTAGTGGCTTCTTGATAATGATAAGGTAAAATATAAACTCTTGACTATGATATAAATGCCCTCAATATGACACAGTGCTGCCACTCTAGTCATCTGACTTCTCTAGAGATTATCACCCACCATTATATCTCAGTGTCTTTGAACCTGCTGTGGCTTTTCAAGTTCTTGAGTACAATCAGAACTCTTTCAAGACTCACCTCAAATTTCACTTCTGAAAAAACCAAACCACTTAATTCAGATAAGCAGTTCTTACCTTACTGAATGACTGTTTCCACATGTCTCATTGTTCACAAGGTGAGTTCTTTGAAGTAGTGCTCTTTTTTATCATTCATTCTTCAAAGCTTGGCATAAGGCTTAGCATAGAGTAGGCAGACATGTCACATATATTTACAGAATTAATAATTCTTTAGATAAAATGTGGGTATAGAGTCATTCTAGAATCTTTTAAAATTTGATCATAGTTACATTTCTATTTTTATTGTTCACCTAAAGATTTACATAATGTTATATTTTGGTTAAAAAGGAGAAGAGATAACTGAAAGTAACTAACATATTTGTTGATTTGACATAAATATTTAATTGAACTAGTAAAGTATAAACTAATAGTCTAGCTGTTGCACACTAATGGAAACTGGGGGAGTATAGCACTTTTATGCCACACATACCTTTCTATTTAAATTGTTCTGGAGTTGAAGACACAAGCCAAGAAACATGGGCAGCCTCTATAAGAGGAAAACAACAGGTTCTTTCCAGTCACCAGAGGAATTGTGACCCACAATTTGGATTTAGTGACATTAACTACTGGCCTCCGGAACTGTGAGAATAGATTTTTGTTGTTTTTAAGTCATCCACTTTTTGGTAATTCTTTTATAATAGCCACAGGGAGCTACTACAAGACATGTCAAGATATCAGGTCAATCACAAAAGAGGAAGACCATAGCTCACCAAACTGCATTTACCTTCTACTAAAAAGACTACATCTATTCTGAACACAATGAGAAGCTGGATCTAAATTCTTAATGCCTTTCCAAGAGAGCAGAACTTCTTCTGGTACCCAGTTCATAATACAAAAGAAATTTGGGTTGAAACGTCTGTCATGAACCTAAGGTTTTATATAAAATGATCCTTTAAAATGTCTTTTTGATTTAAAAAATGAATACACTTCCATCTTAAACTAGTAAATTAGACTAGACTTAATCCATGAATCAGTTTTGAAATAGACTACACATTTTTTAACCCATTAATAAAATTAAGTGTCTGGAAAAAAAAAAAACAACAGAAACCAAACACCATTCTTAAAATATTACCTAAACTTCCAGATGTATATTTTGTATGATAAAAGGAATAGCTACAGAGAAGGAAAACATTTCTTTTGTTCCTTCTCCCTTCTCATGGAATGAAAATATCATGCAGTCACCATTTTGTTTGAAAGCCAAATATTAAGGGTGAAAAATTCACGGGATACGAGATTTAGTTTTAATGACTTCATGGTGTCTTATTCTGTACTTGTATTGAAGATTTCATTAAGCAACTGTTGTCAGCTTTTCTGTTTCTTGCCAACGAATCCTAACCAAAATAGCCTATGTGCCTGTGTGGGTGGGAGGGAGGATGGGTGTCTGTGGGAAATGGTTAGAGAAGGCTGGAAATGTAGATTGGCCAGATTATCTGAACTGGATTCTATAGAATGTGGGAGATGATTAAAATGTTGGAAAAGAGTGATAATGTTAAATTGCTATTTTTAAAAAAATTAATGGGAACATCATGGATTGGAAGAATTAACGTCATCAAAATGGCCATCCTACCAAAAGCAATCTACAGATTCAATGCTATTCCAATAAAAATTTCAATGTCATTCTTC
>JAGFMF010011702.1:505888-640881 GCA_019455555.1 Galemys pyrenaicus | reverse complement strand
CAAAAATGGGCAAAAGAGCTAAAAAGGCAATTCTCCAAAGAGGACATGCAAATGGCCAACAGGCATATGAAAAAATGCTCAACTTCCCTTGTCATCAGATAAATGCAATCAAAACCACCATGAGATACCACCTCACCCCAGTGAGATGTGGAGAAAAAGGAACTCTCTTACACTGCTGGTGGGAGTGCAAGATGGTCCAACCATTATGGAAAGCAGTATGGCGGTTCCTCAGTCTACTAAGAAAGGAACTTCCATATGATCCAGCAATCCCACTCCTAGGAATATACCCAAAAGACACAAATACACTGACTCAAAAGAATACCTGCACCCCTATGTTTATAGAAGCACTCTTTACAATAGGTAAGACCTGGAAACAACCTAAATGCCCAAAAACAGTGAGTGGATCAGGAAGCTGTGGTACATATACACAATGGAATACTACTCAGCAATCAAAAATGAAAAACTAGACTCATTCATAGGAACATGGATGGAACTGGAAGGGATGATGCTCAGCGAAGTAAGTCAGAATGCAAAAGAAAAATACCAGATGGTTCCTCCCCTAGGAGGAATATAAGGGAACCAAAGGAGGATCAAGGAAAGGAATAAGAACAATAATAATAACAACAAGAAAGAAACAAAAACCAAAAATGAAAAGACAATGACAAACTGGGGACACTTGGTGGGGAGGGAAGAGGGGAAGGGTGGAGGGAAGATGGGAGCACGGGTGACTGAGGTGGTGGTGCACTCGTGTTACGGTGATGGGGAATACATGGGTATTACAATTGATGTCAAGTATATGTAAATTTAAATAAAAAATTAATGGGAACATAATGTGTAAGATAGAAGGGCAGTTGGTGAGACAAGGAAAGGGAGATCATTTAGGAAGCTGCTGTAAAATTTGAAACACTAGTAATGATGACCTAAACTAGGATGGGATCTAGATAGGAGTGGACCAATGCAAGAGTAAACCTAAAGTACCTGACTGTCTAGGTGTTAGCACCTAGAGATATGGCAGATATGATATGGCAGACAAGGGAGAATTATCAAAATGAATGGATTTTCAACTTGTGTCAGAGGATTCAAAAGAAATTCAAAACCTAAAAAGAATTGATAAGAGATGGAAACTGTAATGTTAAATTTCAATCGTGAGTTGAAACTGAGTTTGTCTAGTTTGGGGAAAACTGGGGAGTCAAAAACCAAGAAGAAAGCACCTATCTTTCTTTTCACAGGCACCTACTATGTGTCAGGTACCCTTGGTCTATTATCTCCTTTATCCCTTACCCCAAGTTTACAAGATATTCTTAGCTGTAATTCATGGATGAGGATGAAGTTTCAGGGAGGCTAAATGTATTGTTACTGAGGGACCAAGTCAGCTCGACTTGGTGAATCACCCAAGAACATTACAATGAAGTCACAGACTTAGATGAAATCTCTAAGTATAGAAAGATTAACAAAGAAGACTGTGGGCAGATCATTGGGAAACTTTTTTTTCAAGGCAAAAGGAGTAACTAGTAAGGTCAGAAAAGATTTTGATGGAGACTAGGAAGTGAACTAATATTACATATTGCAGGTCTTCATTGCAAAAATTCTATTCCTTAGACAATCTGGTTGAATTCTACCATGGACAAATTGTTTGGTTTTTCTGAGACTATTTCCTTTCTTATATTGTGGGAATAATATTCCTCCCTCTAAAGATTTTTATGGAGAATGAGATGAGAATCTTAATGTGAATGTGTGTGGCATGGATTCTGGTACACAAGGTACTCACTGAAGGTTTGCTAGAATGATAAAATTCCAGTGACAAGACAGTCTGTACAAACCCCACAGTGTGTTCTAAAATGCTCTGATTTAAAAAAATCACTTACATCTTTTCATTTTCTTCAAATTTGAATAGTAGCACATATTTCTGATTAAGGATTTCAGTCAGCTGCACTTGGTATCTGGAGATTTCACTCTCAGAACAACAAATATTTCTAAAAAGTTAACTTAAAGTACGTTAAGTACTGTTACAGATGAGTGAACAAAACTGTGACAAAATATCTATTCTCTACTCTCTCCTTTGTAGTTGTGATTGGGGATAATGATAATTAAGATAGGCATGGATTGGCAGCATCTTCAGAAATGTTAATTGTATTCAAGATACCCTTGACATCACAAGAATTAGGCAAAGGGTTGAGGTAAAACCAAACACAGGAAGATAATAGTAATCTGTTCTGACCAAAACCCCCATTTTTTACTTCCAGGATAATGTAAATACAGATACTGGAAGTCTTTTATCAGACAGTTCGAAGAGCTACAAAACACATTCTAAGTTTCTCCAAAGAGGGTTATGTACAATCTAATGATACAACAAAATGTATCATTGAGATGTAAGAGGAAAAAAATCATTTTCATGTTTTTACCTTAAAAATTAATGTACTAATGTTCTAGTATAGATTGATACAAATACTCAGCTTTTATCATAGCTGGTCACTATGGGATATATTTTGAGAAGAGTGGGAACTCTACATCATATAGAAGGATAACAAGGCACCCTACTAGTTGGTTTTATTTGCATGTTTCACTTTAAGTATATTGTAACCCTGAAATACTTGCAAGTCAGTTAAACAATTCATAGATTGTATTATTACATTATCTAGTTTTAACATAACTGTCACAAAATGAGTGATACAAAAAACACTCTTTACAAGAAACTACTCCTTAAAATAAAAAGTTGAAAATCATTCTGGCAATGCAACCAACAAAAATATCAATGCTTACATGTTTGCTCTTTTGGCAGACTTACTAGGAATTACAATTTTATCAGATATGATTAGTTACTCATTCCTATTAAAAATTATCAAGACTTAAAGAATCAATTTTTATTCACTGTTCTCTGGATGTTTTCTGCTTTGAGATGTGACTACTGATATGACACAATTATCAGAATTAGTAGGACATTAATTTAAAATTGTCTTTCTCAATTTTCTACTTACCTATTAGTTTAATAATATTATGTTTATGGGGGAAAAGTTCAAACTTTTTTAACAAGGGAGTGAATCCAAAAGGTTAAGAGATCATTGTCCAAACAACCTATTTCCTTTTACAGTACTCCATGAACCTGTAAGGTATTAATGTAACTATTTTTAATTAATTCTACTTAACTTAGAACAAAGATTTAAAAAGCAGCTAATGTTACATACCCAATTTAAAATACAACTATATTCATACTTTTTTCTAAAATTTTTGGCCAAAGTTTCTTTCTTAACTAAATTCATTTTATTTTTTGTAGGTCAAATAATTTATAGAAAGAAATTAACTCCCTCTTCTCCCCCTTCACCCCAATCCTTTATTGCCTTAAGGGCAACAATCTCTATAATGTCCACTTTAAAAATGCTGTTTTTTCTGCAAGCCAGAGAACAAAAATAGTGAATTATGAGGTTTCCTCTTCAATAATCTTCTACATATCAAATTTAGTAATCCTAGGTTGACCTGGTAATCTGTTTACAAACAATGTCTACATCACTCTTATTTTCATGCAAATTGTGAAGCTAGACATTCAAGAATACATATCAAGCCAGCATAAGGAAAGTAGAAAGTATGTCTCCAGGAGAAACAACTGTGCAATTCCCTCAAATAGAATGGAACCATGAAATGTCAATTCACATGCACGTGAGAAGTTACAGAATATCAAGATGGGAAATACTAGAATTTATCTATTACCAAAATTTACACATGACTTATGTTCCACATATGGAGCTTCAAATTTCTGAAATGCTAAACAGAGTTATTTCTTGAGATGTATAATTGAAAGTATGTGAGCTGGTACACAATCTCTGACCCACATGTTTTGTTCACCAAATTTATTGTTGAACACTTAAAACACCAAATTATGACAGATTAAAAAGAAAGCACCAAAAATTGCTACACATTAGTACCTGAGCAGAGACTGAAGGCAAATATTTATCATTAAACCCTACACCATTATTATTGAAACACAGATAAAAACACAACACTCTTCAGAATACAATAAATAGCACTTTTTTGTGAATTACAACCAGTTAAATGCAATGTTAATTACCCCATACAAAAAATGCAAACAAATTTACACATAAATGCATTTAATACACCATACATTGTACAAATTCTGGGGGAGACTATGCATGCTTAAATGGAAAGATCTGAAGGGTGACAATTATTTTTCAGTATATAATACCAGATAAGTTCCTTTGCACTGTTAAGTATTGTTAGTATGCACTGTATTTTTCAGATGAAAAATGATCAATTTGTGAATGATTACTGAGTCTACCTCAGAATAATACATAGTTTTCCTCTAGAAACTTATAACCATAATATACAAACAAATGCAGGTTAACAGCTATGTATTTTAATTTAAAACATAACCTTACCCAAACTACTTCTATGTCAATTTAACCATGCTTAAGGAAAAACATGTTTTCTTTCTACAAACTTTTAGAGAAACCTATATTTTGGGGGTAAAGCAGTAGTGGAGGTGAAATGGGAGAAAGTAATAAGCTGAGTTTATGTTTAAAGTTTAAAGTGAAAAATATACAACAAAATTGGAATATACATCTTTTAGTAGAGACCTGGAATGTCCTATAAATGGAATTATTTGTTTTAACAGAAACTGTGTCTGTACTTTAAATAATCACATTAAAAACACAAATATTTACATTAAACAATTTAGAGCCAGTTGTCCCTTAAAACTTAAAAATAGAAAGGAAAAGAAAAATGGGAAGGAAACAAGGTTTAAAAATATACTGATTTTACTTTAATTACTGAAAATCACTGTTGAGTAAACTAACTTTATTTGATATATAAATATACAATCTTCAATATGGGTCTTAGGGGAAAAGTACAGGTCTTAAGGAATAGTTCCTGTCTTTGATAAAGTATTCAATAAGGACGAATACATTTGAAGAGTAGTTTTTCCATGTGTAATAAGTTCAGAACAGAAGTACCACTACCTGCTCCTAAAATAAATTTCAGAAATTTTAGCTATGATAATGTAAGTCAACTTAATTTGAAATGAGAGCTCTAGAAATTAAAAGAAGTCTCTAGAGCAATAGTTCCCGCAAATACTAAGGGGAATGAATAATGGTCAACTTTTATTTTAGACCTTTACCTCAGAGAAAAAGATTTAGAGCCAAATTGAAAAGACCACCCATTATCAAATATAATAGTTACAAAATTGCAGGGCATTCCTTCATCATTTTAAGGCACAGTCTATTTTTTCCCAAACGACTATAAGTTCAAGGTCACAGTGATAACACGCACTCAATTTTGGTCTGGTTTCTCATCAGTACATTGCTACATTTATGGTTATGTTATAGAAACTGTAATACAATCACTTCAAAATAACATTTAAGTCATTTTTATATTTCTTAAAATGCAAATATACAATTTTCTAATTTACATACAGTAAAAATTGGAGTTTTTATTCCCTTTTCATGGTAGAGAATAAGGTTATCTCTACCAAAATTCCAACAAATATATATTTGATTATATACAAAGCATGGTTGTGTTAAATACAGGCATCTCCTACTACTTAGGATAAAATGATTCAACACAAAGTACAAACTCATTCCAAAAAAACAATGTCCACTGAAATTTTGGGGTTATACATCATCTTTTTACTAATTTCATTCAAAGTCCCCATCAGGTAATTAGATCAAGTATCACTAAATCAAGGCCAAACATTTTAGTATTTGGCTTTCTCTGTTACCTCTTAACTTTCAAGGCTACTTATGCAAATTACATCAAATACTGGGCATAGAAACAGTACGTTACATTAAATGGTAGGAAAAGCTATAAAATTCCCTTTGAGGATTTCTATAGAGTAGAAATGAAAGGTCTCAGAAAAACATATGTTTTTGAAATGTTTACTTATTTGCACTACCTTAGGTTCTAGTGGGTACTTTTCTTCTATGAGACATGTCAATATATGAAGGAACTGGATGGAAATACATAAACGAGGAATTCTACAATAAACTTCCTATTACATAAATGAGAGACACCTGTACTAAAAATGATCTGTGCAAAAAATATTTAATTTACATCACAGAACAAATCTGGGGCCCTCCCTGGTGGCGCAGTGGGTTAAGCAACGCACTATGAAGCAAACCGCAGCCACTGCAGCATGAGTTCGATCCCTGCTGCCTGCTGGGGAGGTGACCCACATGGCACAGGCAGACCTCTCCTGCCTGGCCTGCTGCTCCCCTCAGCAGTGTGTTTCAGTCCATCTGCCTGTTCTGCCCCCTGCTCTGTCTGGTGGATTCTCTCACCTCCCCACACCTCTGGCCTGTACCCCAGTGCTTGTATGCATAAATAAATAAATCTTTAAAAAATAAACCAACAAATCTGAAGCAAGGTAACTTCAACTAATTACTGATTAATGTTGGGTTTACCCAATAGAATCAGAGAACGTTATTCCAGAAACCAGACAAAACAGGACATACTATGGTATAAGTCTTAAATACTTTCAAATAAAAATAAAGGTATGGATGATAAGTTCCGGTCACTTACACATTTAATATAAGTCCTAGATGAAGAATACTAAAAAGATTAGCTTTGCTTTAATCCCAATATACTAGAAAAGTTCATTGGCACAAATATCTAGAGGTATTTTATAGTTTTGTTTAGCTTTGGTGGCAAAGTATGTTTGCTAGCCATATGAATACAGTTATATTTTCCAATGTAGAATTTTATGTTAAAAGGGAATTAAAATGTATTTTTTCTGAAAAAGGGGACGTAAAAAGTTCGATAAAAAAAGTGTAACATGAAATACAAAATATTCCTATCATTTAGCCTAGGTCTATGCTTCGTCTATAAATCTTTTGCTAGTAAGATTATTACTAAATTATATTAAAAACCAAAATAACACTAAACGAACAGCATATGAACCTTACAAAAATGGCTACTTTTAGACTGTTTAACTAGAATTCAAATACACAGTTTTAATACTAATCAAAATATACCAAAGATACAGTTATCGTAAGTGTTCAAAGTTATGATGCAGAGTGAACAGAGAATAGTTCTAACACACAAATATGTATATATGTGTGTATGTGTATATATATATATATATATATATATATATAGAGAGAGAGAGAGAGAGAGAGATATCTCAACTCCTATACAAAGTCATCAGAAATTAACTGGTTACATGATATTTCAAAAGTAATTTTTGGCAACATACAACATAATGTGCCAAACGTTTTGATAAAGTACTGTACTTGATTTAAAAATTTTCAACACATAGCTTAGACTATCCTCTAACCTTTGAAAAACATATACTGTCAATTTAAGTGCACTGTTACATTTTATACCATTAATGGAAAAAGTCAGTCTACTTACTTCCAAATTTTATTTCATGCTGAAAACTAAGTCATTAATATATAAAACTCAGTCTTCTGTACTCATAATTTATCAAAAATGTGAAATATTGAGCATTTACAGTGTACATATTCAGATTTAGATTACTGAGCTTTCTTTTCTTTCCTATCATCCTTATTAAAAGTACTAGCACCCTCACAGAGTTTCTATTTCCTCAGGCTGTTAAGACTTACTGCGAAAGGATGCATGAGTAACATGTATAAGTAAAAGATTATTATAGAATTTAACACGTTCTTTGTTCAAAAAGACAGGAACAAAATTTCAGCTCCTATCAATTTACTACTTTGTAAAAGTCTCTTCTACATTTACCTTTACATTAAGTTTCCTCTGAGGGTCTAATTTAATAATACAAAGATAATTTTATTACTTCCTTTGTCCTGGGCAATGTTAAGCTCTCCAAATTGCTTTTCCCCCAAAACTTCACAAGTTATCTTGTTTCCTATGGCATATAAATTCATAAATGTAATACACGAAAAAACAAAAGTGATCAAGGAAAATAATCAAATGCCTCATTGTAGAACATCCCAACACATTTCATTTTAGCCAACTGATTTTAGTAACAAGCTACTATACTAAGATTGCAAATGCAGCACTCTAAAGTTTGCACTATACTTCATACTAAGGCAAAACATCACATTAACTTAGATGTAATGTCTAAGATGAAAACAGAAGTCAGCAAAATTATCTGAGGATTAAGGAAACTAAAAATTTAATTTTACTTCCTTTATTTCCATTAACCATGTTCTTTAAGAGCAGAGGTAAAATGAATAAACTATGGTATGAGAGAAAAGTCTTGAAGAGTTAAAGGTATATGAACAAATCAGATATTCTGTCTTAATAAGAACGTGTATGTGTATGTGCGTGTGGGTGGAAAAGTTTTCCTTCCACGTGAGTGATAGGATAATCAGCAGCATTTATGAGCCTTACTATAGTCCTTTACTTCTTTCTTATTACTGTATAATCATGTGGATTACATAGTGTAGTTAAAAAAAAGTATTCTATTATAATACATCTGAATTTATCTGACAAACACATGAAAAAAAAAAAGCAACATATGATTAATATATGTTGAGGAGACTCAAAACTAGGGTTAACCAGGCACAAGTGGGTTTTTTTTTTAGGACTACTATTTTTGATATTTTCACTTTGGTGACTACCAAAGAACAAGTTGGAAAACATACTTAATTTCTGATACGAAAAAGACCCAGAAAAATAATTTCTATTATCAGCTCCAAATTTTAACAGTAACTCCAGAAAGCTTTAGAAACACTGAAAGTATTCAGTGTTTTTCCTGTCTAGTCTATATTTGATCTAATTATCAACAATAAGTTCCCAGAATAGTGTTAACTTTAAAACTTACTCAAAAGTCTACAAATATAAAAATGTTTTTTAACAGTAGAACTCAGAAATTTGTTGAATTAGATAATCCCTAAGTGGCAAGAAACAGTTTAAGTTTTAGTAACATTGCTAATAAAGCTATGCTGGATTATAAGTATTTCAGAAACAACGTGTAACTTAAAGACAAAAGGACATTTTCTCAAGTCATGCAAACATCTTCAGATGAACCTAACTTCCCATCTCTGGTAATAATAGGGGTTTAAAGTGCATCAATACTTGATGAAGACCCTGTCAAAATGTATGCACAAAAGCCTGCATTTATTTGCATATAATGGCTAAAGACCCAGTTACTGATGTTTATGAAATGTTTAATAAGTACTATTTTACAAGTAAAATATTTTGTTAGAATAAAACTTTAGGTCTTGAAAACTACACAACCATTAAAATATTTCAGTATGAATATGTGTGTCTAGTTTGCTGCTTTTAATAACTTATAAAATTTATAATATATATTAATATAGCTGAAATGATATGTAATCAATAAAATCACTCTTTTATTCTTATTTAAAAAACTCAAAACCAAAAAAATTAAGTTAATGTACTACTCACAAATGAGAAATTTAAATTTTTACATTTTATTCATGAGCAGTACTAAGTGAACAAGGAGACTTGAGATCACATAAATGTGATTATCAACTGCTGTCACTAGAAGATCTAAATTAATGAATTTTCTAAGGTTCTTTTTGTATATGTACCTAAGTTAAATTCAGAAATAGTAAAAGGACACATTTACCTCATAACTTGAAATGTAACTATATTGATGGGGGAAATAAAACTACATTTGAAATTGGATCTTAAAAGTGATCATTGCAAACAATTTTTATAATATGTAAGATGATGAACGTTAACTAGACTGTGATCATGAATCGTTATGTTATACTCCTGAAACCAGTATATGTCAATTATAGAAAAAAAGATCATCCTGAATAAAAAAGATACCATGTGTGTAAAAGTTGCTTATGTATAGCTAAACATAGGCAGATGTGTCCTTATTTAAATATGTATGTGGTATACCATGGGACAAGTAAATATATAATCTAATAACCTCTCTTGCAGGTACTGAACATACCGGTATTTTATACCTTTTGCTTCTTCTCTCAAACAAGTGCTTGATATAGCTGCCATGTCTACTATGAAGTTATAACACTTCCCTCTAATGCTTTCAGTAAGTGAAAATATGAATACTGAATAACAGGCATGAAGTTGGGAAAGATAACAATGAAATCAAACAAACCTACAATCCTCAGAGATAATAGCAAGACTCTTCGACTGACAGCAGCAAGATCCTGAGGAACGACGAGAAGTGAGGTAACCCTCTCTAGGCAGTAAAGTGGGGGTAACCCTCTATATAGGCAGTAATAGCTGAGAGATTGTACTGGAATCCTGGTGCAAAGGCAGATAAAAAGAACCTGGTACCTGGTACCCTAGAACATCTCTGGGTACTAACAAGGTTGCAAACATGTTCACTGCAACTGTAAATTACTAGATTTAAGGAATTTACTTGAGAGGTTTTGGGAATTCACAACATACACATTTAAAGGGAGGGCTCTATGAGCTGGGTATACTTCAGTCTGAATTTACTCTCTTAAGGCAAAGATACACTTGCTCCATTAACTAGTTTCTACTCTTTTGTAGTTGAAAGTAGGATGAAATTTAAAATGAAATAGAAACATTACTCTCTTATCTATTAAATAGCAATCACCTTGATAAATTAAGATTCCTGTTAAACCTAGTGGTTAGGCCTCAGATTTATTCAGGAATACTATTTATATTTATGCTATTAATGGGATAACAGCTTCTCTACCGTTAATTCAATAATACCATAGTTCCATACATTAAATGTTGTACTGCATTATTCAAGCTGCTTTTTATCCATGCAATGGTCAAAAATTAAGCAAACTTTATTTTTTAGTTTTTTTCTGACCATTGGAGTTTAGTTATTTTAATGATCCATCACCTGAGGCACTTTTGGCAACCATGGGTCAATGAAGTAAATAAAATGGCATAGAAACTGAACAACTGAACTGCTTTGTTGTCAATAAATATCTGGGAATTTTCTTTAAATTTAACAATGTATATTACTAATCTCCAGATACCAAGAATACAAAATAAGATTCCCATATGAAAGGTAACAAATTTCATTAAGTTTTGAATTTGAAGATGTTTCTATCAATCAGTCTTGCATTCTTTTAATTAAAAGTTATAGTTTCATAGATATTAAAAAAAAATCTAAGATATACTTTGTTTACTATGGCTGCCAAAACTGACCAAAGACTTTAGGTGGCTATTTCATTTTGAGCAATAAATAGTTGAGGATTTCATCAATCTTTTAGGACTTATTTCTCAGTATGTATACAGTAGAAAATCAAAGTAACCCACTTTTCAGAGGAAAGTTTGATAAAATGAGCAGAATGCTTGAGGTGAGACTACAAACAATGGTACATTCACTTGAGTATTTAGGACAAGAGCCCCACTAGACACAAGCAGACTAGCTAAGATGTAGAAGAATTCTTAATGACAATGGCCACCAAAAACCTTTCTAATTTTTCAAAAATTATTGAAGTACACTGATGCCTTACCACAAAACAAAACCACGCTTCAACTACTTCCTCAAGCATTACAAAACTAATTTCATATTTTCAAGTGTAAAAATAGATATGTCTTCTTCAAAGAATCGGCCTGTCCACACTGATGGATCTGTGTGTTCCCTCTCATTTCTGGCCCTAAGGCATATAACATCTTTATCATTCCTTAAATCCAATCTTACATAAAGTTGCATAGTGCGTGGAGTAAAAGGGGTATGAAGATAAAACATGGAACCCTGTATAAGTGCGCTGACCCAAAAGCAATCACACCAATAGCCAGAGGAAGTGGAAATTGTGAAGTGGTCTTCAACAATTTACTGTAAAGAGAGAGAAATATACATCATGTAAATTATGCTGGAAGCAAAAAACAGAATGTCAATCTTAATGCAGTTTTGAGAAAGTAGTTTCAGATGAAGTATATTTTCATATAATGAATTTAACTGTCTATAATTTTTATGAAGTTCAATACAAGTCATATTTTAGCTAGTATACAGAAAAATATTTCTGTAGTGACAATTTTTGCTTAGTCTTTTAAGTTTTAACAACAGAAAAATACTAGCTGGATTTTTATTCACTAATTCTATCTCTAGAAATTTATCTTAACAAAGCTAATTAATACATTACACACTCTTGTCCATGGTTTCACTTCCTGCAGTTTCAGCTACCCATGGTAAACTGAGGTCCAAAAGTATTATATACAGTAAGATATTTTAAGAGTGAGAGATAATACATTTCCATAGTATACATTTTGTAAGTGACCTATTTCATTATTATTGTTGTTAATTTTTTACTGTACTCAATTTATAAGTTAGACTTTATCATAAGTATGTATACATAGTAAAAAACAGTATAATACAGGATTTGGTATTATTCTCAATTTCAGGTATCCACTAGGGGTCTTGGAGCATATCTTCTGTGGGATAAGGAGGTGAATTTTAAGTTGATTTCTGTTTGGTTGAAATCAGATAATCTGGTAAACACCAGATAGAAATCAACTGAAAAGGCTCCCAGGTAAACAGCTGGTCAATGAAAAGTCAAGTTTTATTATGAATTTTAAACATATACACACCTAGACTAATGAATCTTATATACTATCACCCAACTTCAAAAGTCATCAAATTATGACTGAAATCACTTCACCCTATATTCCTTCCTATTCATCTGCATTTTTCCTGTACTTTTGGGAAGCAAATTTCAGACATCACATCTTTAAAAAGTTAGCTTTTTAAAGAAAAAAAGACCACTATATCCTAGAAAGTCAAATTCAAAATTAAGAAAACAAGTATAATATACTAACATATAAACTATATTTACATATAAATCATAATTACTATTATGGCCTTACCATAATTACTATTATGGCCTTTTATGCTTAGACATAAAAGAGTGATAACAGACTAGGAACAGGTATGAAAAAATAGAGGATTAAATATTATACCTTGATTTTATTGAAACAGTGTAAGTATTTCCTAGAACTGCCATAGTTGGAATAAGGATAAATGCTAAAGGTTTGCATGGATCAGGATTAAGTTTAAAGTAATACCTGTTTCAAAGAAGAAAAAAATAAATCAATCAACAGAACACACCTGATCATTTTAAAACATCAAAATCAATGAAATAAATTTCAAAACATTCCAGTAATAATATGGATATGAGCGCTCTAAAAAGGTTATGAAATCTTTAATAACCAATTTTTGCTCTAGATCATCTTTATACCCAAAGGTTTACATAGGCAATTATGTTTAGGAACTACTAAAGGAAATAAAAATATACTATGTGAAAGCACTTCCTTTTTCTAACAGGCATATGCCTGAAAACAAATCATTTTAAAAATATTAAGGTTGCACTATTTTAAAAAATGAAAAAATTATATATGTAGACACTATTTTAAAAAATGAAAAAATTATATATGTAGAATATTGTCCCTTATAGTTTTAAATTCCAAATTCTTTCTCTCGCATTCACAAAAATGAGATCTCTGTCTTCAGAATCATAAATTTGTGTCTTCACTTTTCTCTCCAAATATATGAACAAAAATCTGGATGTTGACAAAAATGAGGGACAAAGAAAGGATATTAAGAACTTATGATTCACATTATTGAACTAATATTGGTTCTGTAGACTTTTCCCAAAAGATTGCAACATTTAGATGACCTGAAACTTTCTAAAAACTATATTAAGCAAAAGGGCCATTACTTAAGTGAGATGATTTATTTATATTTTTTAACCAATTTTCCAATAATTCAATAGACTAGAGATAATCTCAGACATTTCCAGGCTCTCATTTTCCTAGGACATATGAGGTAAACAAAGCAATGACAGTATTTTAGTTCCATGTATAGTACACATTATAAAAGTACACAATTTTTCACTATTAGTATTTTAAAATGTAAGCAATTTCTTCCCCCTAATTTAAGAAAACAAAATTGATCATGAATTGAAAAATAAATCATAAAGCAGGAGCATTATGAATAACTTCAGTCAACAAAATAAAGTACAATTTCACACATGCTTTGATTCAAAGAAGGTAAAAGTTAAAATTCAATACAATCCTCTGGGTGACAGATTTTCAGGAACTTTATATTCCCAAAGTTTCTACTTTTATGGTTAGAGAGAAAATGTAAAAAATTGAAAACAAAATTCAGGCAACATAACTTCCTACTCTTGAGGAAGTTTTAAAGACTACTTAACCCAGCAAGTCCCTACTTGCAGATATTTATTGTTTGAACCAAATAAATAATAATTCTATAAATAAAACGCACCTAAGATTCTTTAACCAATAAATTAAAGATGGCATACTGAGTAATAAAATCCATGTTAGTAAGTTAATCACAGTACTGTGCATGCGAAGACTATCTTCAGCATCACTGGCAGATAAATGAATATTGTATACTGTAGTGTCTTTATGGTGATTGGATTTTTTTTCACATCTTTTCGAGAGTTTAGAATTCTATAAAACAATGAAATAAAAGCATCAAGAAAGTAAAAATTTAAGTTTATTATTTTATTCAGAACCATACTCAATTACTTAACAGCTAAATAAGTATATTTTCCCCATTGCTGAATAGCTATGAAGTACTGAAACAACCTTGTGTAAAAGTACTTTGAAGCAGTTATAAAAATTTCATTCCTCAACTTGCTTTTGCATTACTGAGAATGTACCTCTAAGTAATTACTTGAAATAAAATTTAAAAGATAATTTGTAGTAACAAAACAACATGTATACTGGCAAGGATAAAATTAAAATTAATCTAAAACCTATTTTAATATTCACGAGGTTCACTTTTTTTTAAGTTATAATGTCTTTTAAACACGTTAAAATCCTAAATTTTAAAACAAAACTTTTATATTTTCCCAAATACTTTCTTATTAAAGTGATACAGAGTTTTGAAAATAAAACTTACCAGAGTATGGCTATTTTTCAAACTTGTTATGCTGGCTTGCAGATGTACAATCTAAGAAAAAGAAATATTTATTTTTAGTTTCATTTTGAACAAAACCAATTTTACTAAAATTGAGAGGTAGCATAATCTGAAATTTTAAAAATATAAACTAAAAATTCCCTTTAACATTTAAAAACAACTTTTTAGAAAAGGCAGACAAGAGTTACAAAAGCTTGCAATACATTGAAAGATAAATCACAAACTTTCAGAGTATGTTAGAACAACAATATTCATCTATACCCTTTATATTCTGTGAACTGTTAGAATGATGCTTATAGTAAATTAAAGTGTCTTGTGGGTCAAAATTTTGATTATATTTAAAATAATATAAAAAGCTTAACTTGTTTAATATGTTCTGAATCTTTACAAATCTTATTAACTACATGTGATGCTGAATGTTTCTAAAAACATGAGGAAGTTTGTAACTTTCTTAGGTTTCCTTAAGTATTTGAGAAAATTTTTGTCAGTTGTTTTAAAAATCCAATTTAAAAAACTGAAACTGGGGCCTCCCTGGTGGTGCAGCGGGTTGAGCACAGCACTGTGACGCATCCGTGACACAACAACATGAGTTCAATCCCTGGCCAGGGGACCCACACAGTGCAGCAAACATCTCCTGCCTAGCCCACTGCTGTCCTCAGCAGTGTGTTCCAGTTGATCTGCCTGTTCTATTCCCCACTGTCTCTGGTGAATCCTCTCACCTCCCATGACTCTAGCCAGTACCCCAGTTCTTGTATGCATAAATAAACCTTTAAAAAAGTGAAAATAAAAAACTGAAAATGTATGTATAAATCCAAGAAACTCTCAATGGATTTTTCTGATGGACATAATTTTCTTTGGGAAACTGAAAATAATCTATAATATGCACTTATTAGTGTTAAAAGCAGGAGCAAAGAAACCCTTTGCTTAAACAAGAAATAACTGTTATCCATTCTAGTATCACCTTTCCCTGTATCAGTGAAGAATATGCAGTCATATAACCTAGAATTTCCTGCAAGACTACTGGTCTTCTTTGACATATTTTTCACTTACTTAGTAAAATTTTCATCCTATTTTAATAACTTCTGAATCTTTAGCAACATTGGTAGTATATTATATTAACTCAGCAAGACTGACAGCTTAATCATTCTGATACTACTTGTGTTGTCTACTAGGCATGTTCAAAGGCAGGTGTGACATGTGTTTTGAAAAGTTAACATGACTAGCAAAAGCAAGAAGCAATGTGAAAGAGAGTATATTTTTCCCCTTCCCTTTTGTAAAACAAAGAAACCTAATTTAGATTATTTCAGTTCTACAGTGAATCGTATATATCTTAATAGCCAAGATTTAGAAAGAAAAAAAAAAGGCAAAAAAACCCTTTATACTTAATAAGCCTGTTAAATAGTAGAAGGTTACCACCATAGTATACAGAAATGACATTAACAATACCTACAGGAAATTCGATGCCTGCCTGCTACAAAGTCTAGTCATTTTGACTACTGACTTGACATACCTTAAACACATAATAAAGATAAGTAAGAAGTATGCCAAATGCTCCACAAGTTGTCCAACTAACTATGATCAAAATAATTGTCAAACAGGACAAATCTGGTGATATTATCTTGATATCCTTAGGAAGTTCAGAAGGCCTGGGAGAACAAGAATAAAGCTTTTAAAAATAACTTAATAGTTACTTATACAGTCACATATAAGAAGAAAACAATAATCTATCAGCCTCTCCTGTTTATTAAAATGCAACTAGCATACAGTAAGGGATTTCTTAAATAAAGGCGAGGGGTGACATATTTGACTTTAGGTTCTGGTAATGCCTCTTCTATTTAGATACACTGTGGCTGATAACTGTAGTATGGAAGAAAAACGTTGCTAAAGATAGTCATTAATTATAGGTCCTGTGTCAGACATTCTGAACCTGATAGGAGGAGGGACAGTATTGTATTTCTCAAGGTCTCTTAATTATTCAAAACCATGATGATGTTAATGTCAGAAGCACCTCAAAGGAATGGAAAACGAAGCATCACACCATAATCCCCTCTGCAACAGTAAAACACGTAACATGTCTGATAAGGAGGTGTAGCAACAGAAATTAGATCAGGTTTAATCAGAAAAGTTTATCAGTAACCTGCACTGCATCTTACACCTATAATAAAGTTCTATGCAATGTTCTATATTCATTTGATCTTACACTGTTCATCTAAACATCTCAATTTTCTGTCCTCAAGTCTGATTGAAAGTCAGTATATAAAAGCATTGTGAGAGAAATACTTGAAAGATTTACAACAGTGAAATTTTACAATGTGTACTATTTGTCAAAGCTTTTTGATTAACTCTTAAACACTAAGATCAGAATCAAATGTAGCATTTAACTGGGTTAAATGGATAAATGGTTATCTTTGGCAAAAACATAACGCTGACCCATGTTTTCCCAGTTACATATCTTTCCTTGGAAATTATCAGTTAGTGAATGCAAATTAATTTTAAGGCTCACTGCAGAATATTCTTTTTTCTTAATTAAGAGCAATGAGAAAGATTTTAGTCATTTATTCTTTACCTTTTCACAGCTAGCCACAATGAAGAAAGGAGTCTTACAGTTGTAGAAGAGAGCAGGCCACCCCAGTAGGCAGTACATGTTCCAAATAGAAAGAGAATCAAGGAAACAAGGGGGAAACACATACTCTGACTAGTTAAAACGATGGCATCTAATTCTGGTAATAATAATACATCCCATATTTCTTTAAACCATTTATATCTGTGGATAAAAGATAACATAAAATTAAAAAATATCAACAACTGACATTCAACAATCTAGTATTTAAGACATCTGATCATTCACTTGGGTTTCTTAAATTCTGATACTTTATCTATAATTATAGTAGGAAACAAATTTCCATTCGTGTAGGGAGCAGTCATGACCTCCCAAGTGAGTGTTTTGATCTTCAAGGAATCTGAGTACTGAGTAAAAATATAACTTTACTGTTCTCTATTATATTTGTAATGAAAACATGGTAGAAAAGCTAAAAGCTAGCAAGAAAGCAAATGTTAGAAAGCTAAAAGGACAGAAAAAAGTCATAATGGTTCCTAACCAAAAGCTACAAAATATAAATAAATTATGAATGAAATGCTAAGTATGGTAGGGAGATCTAAAATACATTTAGGAAGAAAAAGTGAACTGAGGAACTATTTCATCAAAAATATGGGATAGAGCCTCCTTCATGGTCTAGGTGTATCATGGTCTAAGTCAGCACTATCAATGCTATCACCACTATACAGGCCAGAGTTCAACTCCTAGCCAGGGAGCTAACCCACATGGCGCAGCAGACTTCTCCTGTCTTGCCTGCTGTTCCCTTTAGCAGTATATTTCAGTAAATCCTCCTATTCTGCTCCCCACTCTGTCTATGGTGAATGCTCTCACCCCTTCACCCCACACCTCTGATCTACATCCTAGTTCTTCTATGCAAAAGAAATAAATATTTAAAAAAAGAAGAATATGGGACACTTGCAGATTAGTGTTATTACATATCCCTTTGAAAATGTTAAAGGCATGGTATATTTACAGCTTAAGTTTAAAATGATATAAGTTCAGTAATTACTTTTGGAAAGGTTATACTAGTGAAGTAAATGTTGATATACTTATAAGGCCTTTGTCTAAGAGAAAAAAAATTCCACTTAACAGATCACATCAATTGCCATCAATCTGTATAAAAATTTATGCTTCATTATGGAGTTTAACATAATGTTCTATATATAAAAGTAAAATCCTTACCACAGACAATAAAACTTACCCCAAGAGAAATTTAATCATAATTACAAAAGGATCAACTTTGTATGGTTTGGCTTCTTTATCCAACATAGTAGTGTATTCTAAGCAATGACCTGGTGATTAAAACAAATTACATGTAGTAGAAAACGCAGGATAAGTTTGAAGCATTTTATCCTGCACTGTCTGTAACAGCAATGTATTTCATATCATAGAGAGCAAGTGTCTTTACTACTATCTCAGAGACACTCCTCAAGTGATTAAAAACTTTTAACTCAATGGTTCTCATAGAAGAGTACATATTCAATCACTTGTGAAACAAATTCAGGAAGCAAAGACTGGGGTTTCACCATCTGCATTTTCTCAGTTCTACTTTTAATTTTTAAAATCAGAATTTTACTGAGATAATTCTCATTACACACAATTCACCCATTTAAATTGTGTGCAACTGGTATATCAGAGTTGTTCTTCCATTTCCATAATCCAACAGAACATTTTTATTACTCCCAGAATAGAAAAACCGTTCCCCTTTACTATTATCTCCACTGCTTCTCCATTCATAGGCAACCACTGATTTAATTTCTGTCTCTAAATATTGGCTTATGCTGAGCATTTCATATAAATGAAATTATGTATGTGGTCCTTTGTGACAGTCTCCTTTCATTTGCATGTTCACAGCATTCTACCATGTTAGAGCATATTTCATTTATCCATTCATCAAATGACAGACATTTTGGTTATTTTCACTTTTTGGCTATTATGGATTAGTGCTCCTTTGAACATTAGTGTTCAAGTTTAGTATGGCTGTATGTTCTCAGTTCTCTTGGGTATACCTTGCTGAGTCATACAAAAACTATGCTTAACTGTTTCAGGAACTGTCACACTGCCAAAGCAACGATACCATTTTATACCCTAGTGTATGAATGTTCCAATTTCTCCCCATCATCATTAACACTTGTTATGATGTGTCTTTTTGTTTTTTTTATTACAGTCATTCTAATGAATATAATCCACAGATTTTTTTTTAAAGAGTTATTTATTTATGCATACAGAGCTGGGGTACAGGCCAAAGGCATGGGAGGTGAGAGGATTCACCAAAGATAGAGTGGGGAGCAGAACAGGCAGATCGACAGAAGTACACTGCTAAGGAGAGCAGCAGGCAAGGCAGGAAAGGTCTGCTGTGCCTTGTGGGTTTCCTCCCTGGCAGGGGATCGAACTCACGCTGCTGTGACGTGAATGCTTCACAGTGTGGTGCTCAACCTGCTGTGCCACCAGGGAGGCCCCCACAGATGATTTCTGATAACATCACTGTTTCAGAACTTTCTTCTGTTTTGAGACCTAATTCATATTTAAATCCTCCAATTAACCAATATGATATATCTCTGTGGCTGCTGTGAACTATCTAGATATAAATCCTATATTTGAAAATCAATTAACAAGTCACTTGAAACTAAGAATGAGGTGTGTCTTTCAAATTTTCAAAAAATAAAAAAAAGACATTAAAATTCGGTTGATATCACATTGCCAGAATAATCTCTTAGTCAAAAGGTGGTGAGGGGGATTTTGGACTGCTTTTATCTTTAGCCCTCTCTCTTTTCCTATCTCATCTTCCCTGATTAGCATCTGAGTCCAACAAGTGTGTAAGTGTTGTAAAGTTTGGGAAACTGTTCTAACTATTATAATATTGGAAGGGAATTTTCTCTCCCCCAATGTACTATAATTTCTGTAATCACTTTAAATCCAATCTCCACTCTACTTTACTCTGAATTCTGAGAGGCTGACATTCATGGACTGGTTTCTTGTTGAGTTCAGTGAATGAGGCGCACCGGCAAATATAAGGATGGAAGGATATAGCGTTATTATTTCCCCACCTTTTCCCTTGCTGAGACACAGGCTGACTGATGGGGTTGCAGCATTCCTGTACAAACCTAAGGTTCCAGCTACATAATGTTGCCCTCACCTACTAACCTCTAGCCTTGTTTCTTCCCTGGGTGGTAACCAGGAATACCAGGTGGCTGTTGCTAATCTGGCACTTTACCATTTCTTGTTGGCTTCCCTTAACACTACATACACCTTTGAATGTGTCCCTTCATTAAAATCTCAATCATCCCATTTAGTGTGCCAAAACCAAACTGCTACAGTCCAAGTAGTGTACTGAATGCTTACTGTGTGCTTTGTATTACAGAAGGCACCAAAAATAGAAGGACTAGATGGCAACTCCATGGGGACTACAATCAAATATGTATAAATAAATTAAAAATAAATAAATAAAAGAATAAAGGACTAGACCCCTATCAATGAGCCTCTACTTCTTAAGAACTTCTCAGAATAGATGAGAAGGGCATAAAAGGACAAAAGGGTATAAAATGGAGAAAACAGTAAGGCATTTCCTTGGGGATCTCTTAAAACACAATTTCAAAGCCCTGTATACTTGAGAGAAATTAGTTGTGAATTTTTGTAAAAGTGGTATGTCTTCATTAGTTAGATGCAAGATAAAAAAGTAGTAATGAACCACTGAGTAGGGAAGGGAGACAGGGAGGGAGGAAGAAAGGAGGCAACAGAAAAAATTCTTACCTGTTAAGAAAAGAGAGGATAACTGTCCTCCATAAGCAAGAAGAATACTAGATATGACATAAGCAGGGAGAGCTCCACCATGAAATCTCACAATCTGGAAAAAAGGCAAATCAACAGGCAACTTCTCAATATTCATGTTAATGAAATACATGCACTTTCAACATCAAATAAAAATGCCATCCTTTATTTTGTCTTTCCTGTGATGGCCACAGATATATCCAGTAATGAGTATCAAAGCTCTATGTAAATACATGCTAAAAATACATGTTAACTACATGTTACAATGCATGTTAAAATATATAGTACATTAGAATATATGTTGTCTGGATTTTTCATTAAAGACATAATAAAAAGAATATCTAATTGAGTTGCATATGCTAACTATCTTATATGCATTATCTCATGATCTCCCCCAAATCCTGAGTAGTTTGTACTCCTATTTTAACAGATGAAGAAGTTTATAGTTATCTGGATTAAACATATTCACTTGCATGCTCATTTGCATTTAGAATGAGATATGCTATCAAAATATATTAGCCTTTATTACTAAGCTTTTATGTTCTTCATTCTTTGGAAATCTTGTATAATGGGATTTCATCACTATGTTATAGTGCCTCAAGTCACTTAGCTGACTCAGTCTTTAGCAAGCATCCCCACTTGCCTACAGGGAATATGTACCAAGATCCCTATGGATGCCTGAAAGCACTCAAACCCAATATTCTGTTTTTCGTTATATATACACATCTGTGATAAAGTTTAACTTAAAATTTAAACATAGTAAGAAATTAATAGCAATAACTTATAATAGAAAACTCTGACACTATAAGTTATGTAAATATGGCCTATTTCAAAATATTTACTGTAAATAATATTTTTGGACCATGGTTAATCATAGAGAATTGAAACTGAGTAATGTGAAACCATGAATATGATTTGTACATTTGTATAATAAAACAAAAAAAGCTTTTAAAGCTTAATTTTAAAAGGAAATTTACTTTAGCTATGTTATCCATTCCACAGGATTTTTAAGAAAATATACAGACTCCCCTGGCAATCTGATTAAAGCTTTGGAAATGCATATTTGCACAAAATGTTGCATAAAATTTCAGAAATTCAAGATCTCCTTGAACCTCTTCCTGGTTCCCCATGTTAAAACATACTATAAAGACTCAAAACCTATACTCATAAATTTAGTTTACAGCATTGAGTGGAAGAAGAAGAGAATTCAGTAAAAGGAAAAAGTAATTTTTCTACCTGACCTACTAGCAATAATACAACATACTTTAGTTATGCGAATGGTAAAAAGTTAAGTAGCAACAGGTTCAGTATTAGATTCTTCACTTTGGACTGTAACTTTGCTTTTCAGTAGCTCTGTGGCCTTGTTCAAGCTACTTTACCCCTACTTTTCTCTATGTCTGTATCAGAAAAATAATTGAGGTGAACAGCACTTACTTCACAGGGGGTTGGAGGCTTAGATGTATTTATTTGTGTAAAGCATTTGGAACTTAACTGGCATGGGTAAGTTACCAGAAAATATTTGATGCTATTCTTAACCTTTAATGCCCTTCACTGTGTTTAGGAATTTTTTAAAGAAATTCTGTACAGAGTATCCTTAACATAAAATTTCTTTTCAGGGAATGCCACTGATATAAGAATTAAATGTTATACTGGGCCACAGATACAGCTTTTAGACATATTTCATTTAGTTTAGTACCTGGCACAGTATTTCTTACATTTTGAATTATGTGCTAAAATTGAAAAATTAAATGATTTTCTGTAAAAATCCGTATTTTTAATTTCTCTTAAAATCGAAAGATTTGGCAACATTGGACTTGATTCTCACAAATGATTTATTAGATTTTATATAATTCTCCTGAGAAAGTATTTTATCCTTACTTTTTACCCTCTTTTCCATTAGAGTAGACTAAAGAATGTGTAAATATTTCAGTGCCTTGTTGGTGAGTGTGATGTGGCAACATACACCTGTAATCCTACAGCTCAAAATCAATACAATGCTATAAACCATTTTTTAAAAATTGTATTAAAAATAAAATATGTATTAGAAAAAAAAGACTATACTATTCACTTTCCTTTTTTCTAAAAAAGATATTAATTTGATAAAACAGTACGTAACTAAAGACTAAACAGGGTCCCAAGTGGTATCTCTATGCCTCTCCACAGCCTTCTTTGAGTGAATCACAATAGTGGAAATGTGAATTACTTTTTTTTTTTTTAAAGATTTATTTTATTTATGCACACAAGAGCTGGGATACAGGCCAGAGTCCCAAGAGGTGAGAGGATTCACCAGACAGAGTGAGGAGCAGAACAGGCAGACTGACTGAAACACACTGCCGAGAGGAGCAATGGGCTAGGCAGGAGAGATCTGCTTTCGCCATGTGGGTCCCTTTCCCTAGCTGGCGGCAGGGATCGAACTCGTGCTACAGTGGCTGCGGTTTGCTTCATAGTGTTACAGGACAGGGAGAGGAGCACTTAGAACCCCCAAAAAAACTTCCCCTTTTCCTGGGACCACCCTGTTACAATAGTGCGTTGCTTAACCCACTGCGCCACCAGGGAGGCCTGTGAATTACTTTTAAAGGGTAAAGATATACAACTTCATTCTCTCTACAGTTTCTTCTCAAGCTAAACTTTTAAGCAAATACAAAGAAAATCTTTTATCTTTTCAGTAATTTGATGCCTTTGACATTTGAAAATAGTAACTATCTGTGATCCCAACACCCACACATCCTCATTTTTAAGAAATATTTCCAGTCAAAATAATATTAGCCTGTCCCTTTTTGGTGCACATATACCTATACTTGATTACAGAGTATTAAGCTAAATTGGCTTTTCTTGTCACTAATCTGAATTAAGTACTCCAGAAATAATATGCATAAGAATGTTATACACTTAGCCCATACTCTGTGTAAAGTAACATACCTTTTAGAAACTAACAATAAAATAGCATGCATTTTCCCCTTATTCCAAGAGATCATTTTTCCTTAACATTTTAGAGTATTTATTATAACTACCCATGATGCTTTTTTCCAACTTATACTAACATTTAATCTCTTTATAGCACAAAAAATTAATAATAATCACAATTTAGATCTCATGTTGTTGTGAAGATGGAATGAGATAATGCATATTTAAAAGTCTTTAATTTAATTTTGATTTGTGAGTGTTATTATAATTATGGAATTAAATGACTTAAATTTTTAAAGTTTGTTATGCCTGGACTGCAAAACAAAACAGACCAAAAAATAAATGAAGTGAAAGTAATAAAAGGCACAATAAAAAATTTAGTGAACTTTCAAATTACATAACTTCTCTGATTAATCTGTATTATCCAAGTTGAGGTTATATTATTCTGTAAATTACAATGATGTTAAATGAAAAATAACAATTCACTGCTTGATAACTACTTGTTATATTATTTGCTTATAAATTATAGATATTTCCCCCAAAAATTTAAACACCTTTATTTCTAGTAAATTTACTTTTACCTTTACAAACTGAACAATGTACAACATAAAAAGTCCTTTGAAAATGTTCATTTATATGGCACCTACTGATTTTATCTGACTGAAATACAGCATGTATGAGCAAAATGAAATCTTAATGACATTTATTTAACAACAATAAAATTAACATGCTTCAAATTCAGGAGTCAACTCTCATTTCTTGGCAGTATCAAATATGAAAGCATCAACTTAAAGGTCAGGGTGACTACTTATGACCCATGTGCCAAAAATGGCTTCTTGATTTCATTAAAAGGAAGAAAGGGGGAAAAAGGAGAAGAAAACAACAGATGTTACAGAGGTGGCAGCAGCATGAGACCATTGTGCTCTGCCAAATTCTTATCATCTGGCCTTTTATAGAAATAATTTGCAATCCCTTCTTTATAGTATCTATTCATTGGGCAATAAATAATCAACCAGAAGTTTCTCTTACCTGTCCAAGTATTTGTGAAAAGGAAGTCTTAACTGTCACCTAGTTTAAAAACAATCATTAAAAAAAGTTATTTTCTCTAAACTCTTCTACTTCATATTTTATTAAGTACTGCAATATCTAACCATAATCATTATTTTGTTGTAACGATAATCATGAAAGTACTCAAAATCTTAAAAGAATCTTTCTTTTGTATCAAGACTAATTTCACAGTTTAGTATACCTTCTCATATTCTAATTCTTTGACCATCAGGGTATTGTTGTGGTACATCTGGTAATCCTTTACTTACTAGAATATTTAATTAACCAGGATATTATATTATCAGACAATCCAAGCCTAAAAGGGTTTATTGAATACCATGTTCAGAAGCTAATTTGCTAAAAATTAAGCACAAATACACTACATAACTAGTACTTTAAAATCTCAAACCTATAATTGCATAGCAATAATATAGTTAAGCTAAATACTTCTGAATAAAGTTCATAAAAATAGATTTCACATAATATATAACTAGGAACAAACAGCATATTTGGTTAAATTTAAGAGAAAACAATATTTTAAAAAGAAATTTCTACCCTTTTTTGATATTAGGAGATCCAGGAAAAGGAAACAAGTCATTCACAGGGAAGATATACACTTACTCTATTTTGTGAAAAAGTGGACTGAGTGACCAAAATGAAGGGAAATTCTACTGAATGAGGTTAAATATTTACACACATTTAATAAGATCTACAAGGAGCTTCACAAGTCAACAAAAACAAATAACCCAGTCAAAAAACGTACAGAAAAGCTAAAAAAGATGCTTCTCCAAAGAAGAAATGCAAATAGCCAACGGCATATGAAAAAAATGTTAAACATCACTATCAGGAAAATGCAAATCAAAACCATAATGAGATATCATCTAATACTTTTGAGAATGGCCCATCTTTTTTTTTAAAATTTATTTACTTATTTATCCACAGAAGAACTGAGGTGTAGCTTTAGGTGCAGGGGATAGAGGATTCACCAGAGACACAGTAGAGAGCAGAACAGGTGGCTTTACTGAAATACACTGCTGAGGGGAGCAGCAGGTAAGACAGGAGAGGTCTGCTGTGCCTCCTGGGTTAGCTCCCTGGACCAGGATAGAACTCAGGTTGCAGCGGTGAGAGTGTGATAGCGCTGAGACTCTAGGCCTCTGGGGAGATCCCAAGAATTGTCCTTCTTAAAAAAAAAAAAAAACTGAAAACAACAAATGCTGGCCAGGATGTGGAGGTAAAGGAACTCTTTTAAACTGGTCTGACCATGTGGAAAGCTGTGTGAAGTTTCCTCAGAGCACTAGAAGTGGATCTATTATATGATCCAGTGATTTCACTCCTAGGAATCTACCCAAAGAACGCAAAAATATTAATTCAAAAGGAAACTTTTACTCCTGTGTTTATTGCCTCATTAATTACATTAGCTAAGATAAGGAAACAACCCAAGTGCCCCAAGACAGATGAATTGATCAAATAGGGGTATATATACACAATGGAATACTTACTACTCAGCAATCAAAAAAAGATAAACTCATGTCATGTGCAGTCACATGGATGAAGCTGAGAGGGATTATTTTAAGTGAAATAAGTCAGAGGAAAAGATAAATACAAAATGGTTTCAGTTTTGTATGGAATGTAGAGAAAATGATCCAAGGGATCAAGAAAAAGACAAAACTTGCAAGCTGATCATAGATCTGAGGTATACAGCAGGGGAGGAGGAGGCAAACACTTCATGAGGTCAAACTATTAATGCAAATCTTAACATCTCTGTAATATTAGAAATATGAAGAAACAAGTTAAAAAACATTAAAGCCTATTCTGGAGGATTACTGGTACTCTGATGTTGTGGTGTGGTAACATATAGTTGAAAAGATGTGAACCTATACTCCTAAATCATATACAATATTAAAAATTAATGTTGCCGCAATAAAAGATACAATTTAAAAATACAGCCCTGTAAAATTCTTCAATGGTAAAAACAAAAAACAAATTATCAAAGCAATAAATAAAGTACATGAAATCCAAAATCATAATACATATCCAACTAAAATTTGATTATAGAAAAATTCTATTCATTTGACCTACCACTCCAAATTTACCCTAACAAAGTTTCAGTTCTAATAAAGAATCTGAATATTTAGCTTGGTCTAAAGCAGTGGAGTAGAAATAAGATATCTCACATAACCAGAAACCTATGATGTCACCACATATTTAAAATCTGCTATGTTCTGACACGGAGAGTCTTTTAGTTTATGAAACTATAAAAAAGTAAAAATGTCAATCTGAGTCTATTTTCTTAGAAGAAAGCTACCATAATCATAAAACAAAGAGAATAAGTACTAATACACATAAACAGAACTTAAAATAGTAAAAATAAAATTCTTAAGCTAATCCAGTAGAGCTGGAAACCATTATACATTATGCCAATTACCACAGTCCAGCATGTCAGCTGATTTCATAATGTTCTTCAATCTATAGAGGATTCTCGATTTTGAACTTCCAAATTTATAAGGTTAATTTACAGCTGAATTTTTATTTTCTACTACTTATTAAGATGTATACTTTCAGTGGTCTACCTAACAAAATACTCAGGTGGTGCTAATCGGCAATAAGGAAAATATTTAAGGTATTACAGATGTCTATTTTTTTCTATTTACTGATTTCTACATTGCCATATACCTAAAACTAATCCAATTTTTCTATAATTAAATCTTAAAAATTAGGCAAACATATAACTTACCTCATATTGACAGTCTGATGATGTGTACATTTTCAGTAATGCTACATGGCTATCATTATCTGGCTGAGCAACATGGAGCTTCACAGAAATTTCTGTGTTAGATGGAACCCTGAAAAGATAACCATAATATCAGTTCTCAAATACAAATGCTGTTAATATATAACCTTGATTAAGTCAATCTTCAGCATAGTACAATATTATAATATAGGACACTAGATGCCAAATACATTATTATGAATGGACAATTTTTAAGTCATATCACTGTTTGAATGCTCCCTCTAGGGCACAGGAGTTGGGGTGTAGGGTTGGAATGGGTTCATATTTCAAACAAGTAAGGTTTAAATTCTGTATCATTTATTTTTTCTTTGCTATTTCTATATATCATTTTATTATATTAACCTATGGGCAAAATACCACACAAAGGATACTTACCATTTATTAAAAGAGACTTTAATATATTTACTAAGATTCAAAATTTAAAACTAAGTAGAATACGCATTATTCACAAACACCAACATTTAAGGTAGATTCTTTCACATACTTACTGTGCAATGGTTAGTGAATCTTCATAAGACCAGGGAATATGCAGTTTATAGATACTAGTTATTTCTTCTGTGAAAACAAATGAGATATATATTATAACCTTTGTATTAACCAAATCCAAATGTTACATAAATTATTATAATACCTAATTATATGGTTACCCATTTCATAAAAAATAACTAGTAGGTTTTATATTACATAATAAGAAATTATAAAGAATTATTAAATGATGTCTAATTAGTTACAAAAGATGTGAGAACATGTGGGAAGTATTGAGAACCTAGAAAAACTTTAAACAGATAAATTTTAATTACTACTATAAAGAAAGCAAGTTACATGGTAATTTTTTAAATGTTGATATTTAAACTGAAACAGACATAATGCTTACTGTTAAGAAAGGATCTATGTTAAATTTGTTGGAAATATAAACATCTTTTCTATTATAGATCTAATTTTATTTCACAAGAATTATACCAAATTCAAGTGAAGATCTTATTCATTCTTCAGATAGTGGTACTACTACATTTTTACAGAAAATACACTTACCTTTGGCTCCTGAGCACTTGCTTACTACGTTGATTTTAAAAGCTTGATATATCTAATAGTTTGACCACAAAAACAAAAAACAAAAGTTTATTTGTTTAACTAAACAGTAAAGTAACATCAAATCCTGGTTATAAAAAGGATAATTACCTGTCCAAAGTTAAGAAGCTCTACATTATAGAACAGACCACTTGTATTTAATATCACTTTCCTCGAAGATAATCCTATTGAATTAAAAGCACTGTATTAGAATACGAAACAATAAAAAAAAGTACCCATTGCTTAAACAACATTAAAGTGAGTCAACAGACTTTTTAACATTACAAAAGAAAGAGTTTATGGGGGTTTTAGTTCTCATATGGAGAAGTAAACCCCAAAATGAACTTCAGTAAATTCTCAATAAAGCCAAGTGATCAAAGGTAACATCACCACTAGTTAAACATCATTTATCATCTGAAATGATACAGCCAAGTACACAGCACTTCTGTGGTATTATCAAAAATGTATACGCTCAACCTAATCATAAAAAAAGCATCAGACAAATCTAAATTGAGGAATATTGTATGACTGCCTACTGGTAATCATCAAAGATTCCAAAGGGTGTGGAACCCTCCTGCATTGCCAAGGGTAATGTAAATTGATTCAGACTTTTGGAAAACATTACGTAGGTTTCTTAAAAAATTAAAAATAGACCTACCATATGATCTTGTATTTTCACTTCTAGGTAGCTGTCCAGAGAAATGAAAACACTGATGCTAAAAAATATATGTACCCCTAATTTCATGAGAGCACTATTTACAATAGCTAAAATAAGTAAAGAATCTAAGTGCCCATTGGTAGATGATTGGATTAAGATGGAATACAATGGAAAACCATTATGCTATTAAAAAGGGTGAAATCTCATCATTTGCAACAACATAGGTGGAATTTGAGGATATTATGCTAAATGAAGTAAGCCAGACAGAGAAAGACAAATACTAGAAGGTTTCATTCATATGTAGAATACAAAAAAAGCAAGCAAGCAGACAATAATAAACCTCTGGATTCTGACAGCAGAACTGAGGTTACCAGACGAAGAATGGGTTGGAAGCAAAGGGGGAAGAGACTGCGGTGAAGGATTACTAATGCTTTGGTGGTGGTGACATACATGTGAGTAAGTGTGAACTTTTAAAAAATACAATGTTGTAAAGTACTATTATCTCAATTAAAAAAAGAGATTCAAAAATGAAACACAAATCAACTCACAAGGTCAGGAACTTAAAAAGTGAAATATAAACAAATAAAAGGATCAATATTTAGCACAAATTTTAATGAGAATACAAACATTCCATTACATGCAAATATATGTGATTGTGGAGTAAATTTCTTTTAAAAAAGTTCACTTGTCAGAAGATAACTGTTGGCCCAATTATCAAAGAAGAATAAAACCAATTAATATTACCATATGGTTATTCTAAAAACTATACTGTATTTGAGATACACAACAATATTTAATATTACAAGGCTCTGTAACTAACTGGCAAGATAATCAGCTTTCTTAAAAATAAAAACAATTCTTAAGATTTCCAAAATCAAAGTACTTACCAAAGGAAAAAAGATGAGTAACAGGAAGCTGTATGGATCTTGTCGCTTTTTTAAAGAATTCACAATCTACAACAAACTGAAATATAAAGATTGATTAATTAGGGAAAAATAGAATTAAATATATAATAAAAATTGATCACTTGATATTTGAATGGGGAATAAGAGTCTTAAACTATGAAGAAGATATGAGCTATCACACTCTAGCTCTAGTTTTGCATAGATGGTAAGAATTCCTAAGAAGATATACTGAGAAAATTTGTTAAGCAAGCTTAATTTAATAAATTATTAGTAGGTCATTTCCATAACAATAACAAAACTTTCTTGTAGTTGTTTTTAGATGTTTGTAAAAGAGAGTATTAAAGGATAAATCAAAATATTAAAAAACAAGGTTCACTCAAGAAAAGGGATTTAGAAAATATATCTTTGAATATTTCCAGTTTAATTGAAAATGTTATTCTGTTACATAGTTTTTAAAATACACATTCATTAGATATCTATAATCTAAGTAGACTGTAATTAGGCATTTGAAAACATGTTGTCATTCACCTACTGATAACTAATGTTATTTTATAAGATTTTTCAGGCTAAATAATGATTATAGTATCAGAAAAAATATTTACGGTGTATGAAGCATGAAAAATAAATGATATCACAAAAAAATTGAACTTGAAATATGCTATCTGCACCATTACAATTTTTAAATGACATTTCTAATAACATTTCTACAGCAGTATAGAAACTTTGAGAATGTGCAATAAGATGGCTTCATTAAAATAATCTCTAAAATGCAACCAAATTACTTGATCTATATAAGTTGATTAACTTCTGATGCCTAATTGATTGTAGCTAGCAAGTATGTTGCTATTACAGAAAGAAGAAAGCCAGTAAGGTCTATACTTGACATTTCCAGCAACTACACTCTAGATTATGTTTGAAGCAGTGTTGTTTGCCACTTCGTGGATATTTTATTGTTTTTACACAAGAGAAAATATTAAGATTGTAGTACACAATGAGGAAATGTTATGGGGCTTTGCGTTTATTTTTCTGTCATTATTTTCAAATATAATGGGAGCAAAAACCTTCTACTCCAAAATATGCCTTTTGACAAGAGGTTTATTTCATGGGAGGGTTCTAAATGTTTTGTGCAGGTTGTTTAAAAAAAACAAAAACAAAAACATTCACATGTAAACATCTCTCTGTAAGGGTTTCTTCAGCGCTGTTCTGTGAAGAGCTAGTCACTTGAGTTCTTTTCAATGGAGAAACCTACCTACCCGTGTTTTTCTGTGCCTTCTTTGGTAAACTCTCAAACTGATCCTCTCTCTTCCCTTACTAGCAACCTCCTTTATCTCAGCTAAACTACTGATATTTAAGCTGGTGTCTGAAGACATGTAGTGATTTACAGAGTTTTATTGGGTCTCTTTCCATATATCCAAGAGGTATATATGTTTTTAAACTTCTTTTTGACTTCTTCTCATATCAAACCATTTATTTGCCAGTCTAGAAGAAAAGGTATACAGTACAATTTCCTCTACATCCTAAAACAAAAAAGCAGATATTTTCACTACAGCATAATCAGTTAAAAGATTAGAGAAATCATTTATTGAACACGATTACTCATTGTATTTTTATAACATATCTTTGGGTGTGCCATGGATAAGGGAGTAGCTTTAAATCACTTTGAACAGGGACTTAAAATTTACTGCTTGAAAAATCTGGCCATGCCTTTTACAGAATAAACTCATCTGAAAAAGAAAAAGTTCAAGGGTCTGTCTCAGACCTCTAAGGTAAGTAAATTTTAAATGAATTTAGTTATTTTTTCTGTCATCAAAAAATAAAGGTAATTCCACATTTTGCATTTTGAAAACTATACTGTCTATTGACTTAAAACGCCTATTTTTATATATATATATAATATATACATGCACGCACACGCCCCTCTGATGATGGGTTATAACAGACATGCAGAAATTATTAAAGGTCCAATTTAATATCCCAGTGAAATGGGGTTTGCAACAAGAGAATCAACAATGTTATTTTCTGAAGAATAAGACATCTGTATTTATAACACTGCTAAGAATATCAGTTTGAGAAAGGTTCACTGATTTCCTGGAATAACCAAAGAAGGTCCTTCCAAGTATGGGAAACATGTTAAATTCATTCAAAAATAGCTTACTTGACAGACCCTTAAACAGAGCTTTAGTACTGACCATGTTGAATCACCTCTTATTTGAGCAAAGAAAAACAAAACAATGAATCTATTATAAAGTACTTGTGAGACTTTTATCTTTGAGATGGCTCCCAACTACATCCCCAGTTCCTTTCTCCTTTCAAGTTTTCCTAATAATTTTGGCTAAAAATATCATTAACTCATTCAAGAAACACATTTCAAGCATAGTGGTGGTCACTAAAGATTGAGGATGAAAAATAGAATAAACCTTATCTAGTCCTTACTCTCAAAGAATTAACAATAGAGTGATGGCAAAAGAGGCATAAATAAATTATAAATCAGGGTAATAAATTCCCTAAAGAAGTTAAAAATAAAGTAGCAAGGGAGAAGAAAAGGTTACCAAAGGTGTCCAGGAAAGGAAATTAGGGGACACTTAGACTAGATTCTGAAGGACAATTGGTTGGATGAAATGTGGAAAGGGGAGCAGGGACTCTCATCACTTTCCTCTTCTTCCTTTCACCACCTTCTCTCAAAACAATCAACATCTTTTTATTCCTATTCCTACTTCCCTATTACAAGTCCTCATAAAGTTTTATTTACTGCTTAGTCTCTGGTTCCAATCTATTCTACACCATAAAAAGATTCATCTTCCAAAATAAACAGGTCTGACCTGTTTAAAAAAATCAACTGAGTAAGATCTTATCGCATATATTAAATGGTTCATGAAATGAACAACAAACATCCAGTCTAGTAAAAAAAAACTCAAAGTAAGCTGTACCAAATGAAAGACATTTATAGGCAGAAGGCGGTAGGAACAAAGAAGTTAAACTATTGGTAAAAAAAAAGCAGACTGTCTGTGCCAAGGTCATGTTTCTTTAGGGAATTGTAGGGATCTTCAGGCAGATTACCTTGCTAATGTTTTCCACTTAATTCTTGATTGACTAGTTTAAGATTCCATTTCTGGGAGAGACCACACTATAATTAAATCTCAGCTTGGTGATATGGAGATTAGCATACTGACTCCATTTTGAGCCTGTGTCTTGTTCTTAACAGATTCCATTACAATCATAGTGAAAAACCTTCCAGCACTTTATTGACTCTTGAATTCTATAAAGTATTGAATCTTCCAATCAGCGCTCTCCACAATAAAGCCATGAACTACATTTTCAGACTTCTTCCACTGTCATTCTACTTATGAGGGCAATCCTTTTAAAATTATTATTTAGATTATTTTTTATTCACTATTTTCTGAATATACTCCATGCTTTCATACTTCCATACTTGGCTATCAGTGTTTGTCTCAATAGCACTGTTGATTATAGCTTTCTACAATATTACTATTGAGCATCTAGTATAGCTAATACAACTAAGGAACTGAATTTTTAATTTTATTTCATTTAATTAAGTTGAATTGAAATAACCACATGTGCAAGTGGCTACTTCACCTGACAGCACAGTTTAGAACATTCATCCTACCTATAAAAACCCTATCTTTTAAGGCAATTTTATTTTTTTCTTCTAATTTTGTTTATTGAGGTAAAGTTGGTTTATATCATTGTATTTGTTTTAGGGGTTATAGACTAAAACTCTTACAAATGTATATTTTCATACCATGCTCACCACCAAAGCTACACCAATTATCTACCGTGCTCCACTGGGCCCTCTCCTACCCTACTCCCGACTTGCCACCCTTCCCTTCTGGTTTGCTCAGTTTTACAGTCAGATGCCAAGGGTTGTTACAGGTTTGGTTTTGTCTGACCTTTGGTTTTGTTTCTCTATATTCCACATGTAAGTGAAACCACCCAGTTTTTGTCTTCTGACTTACATTGCTTAGCATCATAAACTCCATTTTCATACATATTGGTGTAAATGGTAAAGGTTTACCTTTTTAATAGCTGAGTATTATTTCTAATCTCCCTAATTCACTTTTCTTTCTTTGGGCACATAGGCTGTTTCCATAAATTGGCTATTTTAAACTTCACTGCAATGAACATAGGATTAGCATGGATCCCCTCAAATTAGTGTGTAGATATCTAGGGTTTGAATCGGAGGGTCATATGTAGAACTGCTATTACTTTGAGAAACCTCCATACTATTTTCCATATAGTGCTGGATGAGTCTACATTCCCAACAGTGAGGCAATTTTAATATCACCTCATTAAAAAGTCTTTCTTGATAACATCAGAGAAGTCTTCATACATAACCCTTTCTTCATACTTTGCATGTACATGCTACATTCTGATTTGTATTATAGAATTTTGAGCACTTCTTTATACTCACTCTTTCCTCTGCTTCCTATTTCTTTCTCCTTACCCAAATATCTAAAGCTTTTTGAGAACAGAGTTTGTATCTTCCACATTCATTCATGGGCCTGCTACAATTCCCAAAGAGTCTTGCATGTATAAAAGGGTACTCAATAATTAATATATTTTGAAAGAATATAAAGCAGAGGTAGTTGACACTAGGGAAAAAGAGAGTTGGGTTTATTCTGCTTAGTTCAAGTTAAGAGTAGATGTTCCTAACAAAATGGCCACCATTTTGGAAAAGCCCTATGCTACCAAATTCATCAAAAATGACTTAAAAATTAGCATCAGCATACTCAAAACGTTATGCTAAAAACCTTAATCCATTTGTTACCTTACTTCCATGAATAGACGGCACATAAACAACAAGATGAGATAAAGATGGGTAGTCTTGAAGTCTTAACGTCAGAGACTATAAAAGGATGAAATAAAAGATTGATTTTATTTCTAGAGTATACAGATCTTAAAGCATGTTAAAGAAAGATAAATTATGAACACTTACTTCTTAATAAGTTATTTTTAAAAAGCAGATTTCTAACTTCACATTCAGTACTTCATAAAATGTTCATGCATTTTTGGGTCAATAGTTATACTGAAAGTCAAATACCAATGTTAATATGAACTGCCAAACATATTCCTAGAACTGTGACTTTTCTTGTAAAACAAGACATTTAACACTAAATTTAATTATTTCACATAGTTGTCTTTTTTTATAATTTGTCTGTTTTGTATAATGTAACAGTATTGTTTCTACATTTATTTTGGTAGTACATCACAAAGAGCACTCAATAATTGATGCAAGAGTTAACTTTGGGGCCTCCCCCATGGTGCAGGGGTTAAAGTCTCAGCACTATCAAGCTACCTGCAGCCACTGCAGCATGAGTTCAATCCCTGGCCAAGGAGCTAACCCACATGGTGCAGCAGACCTCTCCTGTCTTGCCTGCTGCTTCCCTCACCAGTGTTTTTCAGTCAATCTGCCTCTTCTGCATCCTACTCTATCTCTGGTGAATCCTCTCACCCCCTGCACTCTAGCCTACACCCCAGTTCTTGTATGCATAAAAAAATAAAAATAAATCTTGCAAAAACAAGAGTTAACTTTGATGGAAGAGTTGTAACCTAATCTCAAATGATTCTTATGTTGCCCTAGTAGTAAAGAATAGCTAACTGGTAATATATATGAACATCATTCCCTGGATTTTATTTAGTAAGTGACATGAAGACACAGTAGAGCTCAAAACCAGATTCCAGTGTGTATATTTTGAGGAATGAATTTAAGGAGAATCTGAAGTCTATGAAAAGCCAAGCTAATAGATGAAGTTTTAAATCCAGTTTTTTCCTGAAAGTCCATGTTGTAACAATTTGGTACACATAAAGAAATTTCTGCAGATATTTAACTTTCCCCATTCTTTTTCAGGCTTACTTACGTAGGCAAGTAGGAGAGAGGTACTGAAGCTACAGAACTGTCAATGAATGGCCCTCTACAAATTGACCAGATTCACCTAGCAGTGCTTGTTAAATATAAATTCCTGGGCTTTCCTTCAATTTACTCAACAAAGTCTTTGCAACAGACTTCTATTTTTGAATGTCTATTAAAGGGCTTAAAAGGGTCATACAAACATAGTTATAGGCAATTAAGACCACAGACAGACTAGACAGAATGAAAAGTAAAGTAATCCAAAAGAAGAACATATACTTTGCGTCACTATCTACTCGAATAGTTTTTGTTATTATACTCATGTGATAAAACAAACTTACCTACCACAGTTGCTTAATAACATCACAAACAATTTAAACAAATCCCATGGAACACTGGACAAAATGGAGAGTTGCCCAAGTGTATAACTATAAAGTGATGTTGATATTGATCTAGAAAATTACTTGCGTCTCTTTGACATGCTCATTTCTCTAGTGTAGGTCTTCTCACCCAAAACGAATTTTGAGGTACTAGCTAGCCTATATGTTAAGACATACCAGTCCAAATATACAGTCAAACTGAATTTAAAAATTTTACCTAGCTCTTAACATGATGCTGTAACATGCAGACTTAATTTAGAGAAATATTAACAAAATTTTTACCTCTGAAAGTTAAAAAAATTGCATGTTGTTCTCTATTAAATGTACTTCTAGAAAAAAAATTTCTAAAATATGTTAGCAAATGTCAAACTTATTTAGCACCTAGATGAAGAGCATATTCTAAAACGCCTATAGATTCAAGCCTTTTTACCCCCAAGTATGAAAATTTTAAAGCCATGATTTACCTTAATTGTTGGCAGAAGTTCAGCTTTCCATGATAAATCAACCCCTTGCCGGCTTTGAAATAAATGTGAAAATATAATCAAAAGACAAATATATTAAAATATTATAAATTATAAGCTTAAGAGAAAATAGAAACTATCTAGAGATCTATCAGAAAGAGTTCTAATGAAATGAAGTCTAATAAGTTTAATTCAATATATTCCACTTACATTTGTTCCCTATAGGAACAAAAGATTGTTTTTCCTAATTACCCTTTCAATGTATGCACATATTAATGATGTTAATTTCATTTTGAAACCAATACCATAATTTAATATAGAGCAAAATGAGTTTAAGAATATATGAAGATAGTCTAAAAGTATAGTTTGTGAATACTGTGTATGTTGTTTAAAAAGACTTACCACATAGAAGTGCTGTTTATGCAGCCAAAAATCCAACTATTTGTATCCTGTTAATAACACAAAACACAGTATACCAAAAATTACAGAATGTACATAAATGAGTACTGTCAACATTTTATTGTTACATGATAGGTTTAAATAAACACAATAGAAATATAAAATAGCAACTTGTTATTTAGAAATGTAGCCAAGATATTTTCAAAAGTCAAATAGGTTAGGGTAAGAGAAAACATCTACTATCAACACTGCAGGTAATACAAAGTAGCAATAAGAAAAAGAGTGACCTGATAGATATTTCTGCACAAAATATCTAAACAATTTTAATTTTTGAACCAAAACTTTCAGAGTTTGAGATATTCTTTAACTAGGTAGTTGCACAGTAAATAGCCCACATTTAAAAATAGTACACTGAACTAGAGGTTGACTTTTATACAAAAAGTTCATAGCCAAATAATTAAAGTTATTAATTAATCTAAGTATAGCCTTTTAGTTTATCATTTGAATCCTCATTTGATTACCAGGCAAATAACATTCATGGAATGGACACTGTGCCTGGACTGAAGTACAATTCCAATGGCTCAATGCTAAAGCTAGTTATTACTTTATCAGCTCAGCATGAAAATGCTGCAGAGATGATTGTGATACTTGAACTCTATTATGTATTTAGCTTCAATCATTTAAGAGCAGTATGACCTAAGGTCTTCATTCCAACTTTTAAGAAAAATGTTCCAAGACTTGATGATCTTAACTATGGACATCCTACACAGCATACAAGGATGAGAAACACTGGTCGGATGGTTACGTAATTGTTTTGGCTACATAAAAATGACAATAAAAAAGATTAATCCTTTCATTCAACTAATATTTATAAAGTTCATTCCAGAATCAAGGAATTACGCTAAATATTCAAGAAAAAATGATGAATCAGGTAGACATAATCTCTATATTTATACAGCTTATATAAAAATGGTGAGGTTTTTCAAGAATATAAAAATGAAAGCTGAAAGAAACAAAAAATAATGTGGGATTACTCTGCTCTCAAGCACTAGCAAAATACTTGTGTGGCATCTATATCAGTTACCTATACTTTTAAGAAAAAAAACAACAGCATGATATTATAAAGCAACACAACAAAATAGATCTGCATAGCATCCTTTCGAGGTTCAGCCCACTTTTGTAATTTTTTTTTATATTTATTAAAGGAGCCTATTTTCAAAGGTAGCCCTTATTATGAAAATAGTAAATATCCCATAATATTTATTTCAGTGTATAGGAAATTTTTATTCATCAATGGATTAAATCAAGTATTACTCAAGCCCATCCTAAAACACCATGTTGATATAAACTGGAAAGTGTCGAAAAAACAATTTCAGCCATCTACATCTATAACTCAACTAATTATAAAAGTTGTATTGAGAATCTTTGAAAAAGTCACTTTATGTCCTGAAGGAAAGAACATCCTACTTGCAAATCTTAAAAACAAAACTGTCTATAGTAAAAAATGATGCTCTCAATGGCTGCTAAAATTAGTAGGTGAAAGATTCATTAGGAACTTGATAATAGTAGATCATGCTAATACACTATTACTGCTTACTAGTAAGCAGTGGGTTATAATAGTAGATCATGCTAATACACTATTACTGCTTACTAGTAAGCAGTGGGTCACTGTATGTCACTAAAATTGGAATAACCAGCTATTATATACCTCCTCATGTGATCAGTCCTTAGCTCTATTATAAAACATTCTTAACAAAAAAAAAAAATCAGTCAACTAAATTGATAGTCAAGGTTCTAAATCTAACTACTGGTTTACAGAAAACATAAAGGAGAGAAACACATATTAAAAGGTAGCACAAAAATTCAGTCAGCTAAATCCAGAATGTGGAAAATTCTGTAACACGTATCTCCTTTATTGAATAAAAGGCATGTAGGAAAAGGAAGTAGGGGCTAGTTTAAAAGGCAATTTAAGATCCAGAATCAAATGCAATATACTAATGTTGTTTGGACCAACTTAGACCAACTTATTCTTTAGCTGAACACTGGAAAACTGAATATGGACAAAACCACATAATACTCAGAATTTAGTATTAACTTTGCTGAATGAAATGGTATCAAAGTAATATGTAAAATTCATGTCTGTTAGAAAACATTAAAGTACTTATGGATGACATGAAAAATGCCTGAAATTTATTTTTAAAATGCTTTTTAAATACTTACTGAGGTTAAATAAAGAACAATAAAGTGTTGAGAACTGTTAAAATTGTGTGATTACATGAGAATTCATTACCATATTCTCTCTCTACTTTTAAATATGTTGAAAACATCAATAAAAATTGAAAATATTTTTTAAAATTCACACTGTTCACTAATATTTAATGAATGTGAATTTAAAAATTCATGTGCTAATTAATAACAACAGACTTTAATTACAGAACAGGAATCCTCCAATAAGCCAAATAGATAACTTATACTTTGGCAAGACTTCTTCTCAATAAACTACTGAATTTTTAGTTGAGATTTAGTGTTGAGTGATGACATTTTAAGAATTTCTTAGAATTTCTCAAGGTAAACTGTCCATTTAGATTTTAAACTGAGAGATGCTAATTATCTAAAAAAAGAGATGCAAAATGCTGATAATCCCACTAAAAATTAAGATTCATTAGCATGCCTGCCTATCTTTTTTTTTTTTTTGCTTACAACTTTACCATACAAAATGGCAGCATTTATCAACTAAATAATATCTTAGATCCCACTTTTAAAAAATACAAATAACCTAGTAAAAAAGAATGAGAAAACATAAATAATGAAAAATGCAAATACAAATTGAAGAATCTTGGGACGTACCAAAAAACAAAAAAATCAAAATAGAGGAACAAGAATCTAAATTGGGAAACACATTCCTGAAAGTAATGCTGATAAATTATTAAATCATTACCTAAATATTCCTAATATAACAAAAGCATGTTGTAGCACCTAACACACTTTTCTAATGCCTTGCAGTGTAGATATTAACTAGAGATATACAAACAAAATCCTCACTCTGATACTGTAAGTCTAGAGAATATTAAAATAAAAATACTATACTATCATAGAAAATATACTGTATTTTATGGTATTCTTTAAAAGAGTATTTGTGTTTTTTTATTTTTTATTTTTTTTCTTTTTTATTAAAATATTTTAAAATTTACATATACTTGCCATTAATTGTAATCCCCATGTATTCCCCATCACCATCTCACCAGTGCATCATCACCTCAGTCCCTCGTGTTCCCATCTTCCCTCAACCCTCCCCGCCCCTCCCCACCAGGTGTCCCCAGTCTGTCCTTGACTCCTCATTTTTGGTTTCTGTGTCTTTATTGCTGTTATTGTTATTTAAAACATACTACAAATTTTAGTATGGAAGCCACTGGAAAAAGAGGATTCACTTTATAAAATTCCTGAAGAACAGCTTTTCTTAAACACATCTATTCTTTAAAGTACTAATAATAGAATTTCAGAATTAAATGAGCTTTAAATTTTATTTCTTTATCCTAAACACAGAGTAACTAAGGTAGAAAGAGGGTAGAAGTTCTAAACTAAAGTCAAAGGCACAATTTAATTGTTTATTATGTTCCTATAGCATTTTGATAAATACTTTTCAATCAAAACTGTTGCATACAAATATTTTTCAACGTGTAGATTTAAGAATAGCTGATCGTGAAAGATGAGAGCTATGAGATTATTAGCTGACTCTAAAAAATGAAGAACAGTTAGCCTTTTACATTAACATAAAATGTGCCAATTATCTTACCAGCATGGTGCTCTGACAATAGACATGAGTGTAGATTTTTCTATGATTTGCAAGAGGAAATGTAAAATATATCTTATCAGACTCCTAAAAATGAAAGGGAAAACACTCAATAAAACTGTCATGACAGTAGATAATTTCATATTAAAAATCTGGATGAGCAGTGAGTAATTATTCTATCATCTTTGGTGTTATTAAAAACCAATATTCTAGGAGCAAGAAAAAGAAATTACAGATATAAAATAGGAAATCAGACACAAATTCTGTAGTTCTGAATTTATTTTAGAAATATCAATATACATGTTTTTGTTTTGATTTGGTCCCCTTTTGTTTTGATTTCACCTTATGTCAACAAAAATACATTTTTTTTTTAAATATGTGCTATTCTCACTGGAGGTGGTATTTCATTGTGGTGCTGAATATTTTTTCATAGACCTGCTGGCCATTTGTATTTCCTCTTTGGAGAACTTTCTTTTTAGCTTTTTCTGCCCATTTTTTGATTCTATTGTTTATTTTTGTTGAGTACCATCAGCTCTTTGTAGATATTTGTGATCAGTCCCTTATCTGTAGTATTGTGTGCAAAAATTTTTTCCCAATCAGTAGGGTATCTTTTTTTTTTTTTTATTTATGCATACAAGAGCAGGGGTACGGGAGGTGAGAGGATTCACCAGAGACAGAGTAGGGAGCAGAACAGGCAGATCAACCAAAATACACTGCTGAGGGGAGCAGTGGGCAAGGCAGGAGAGGTCTGCTGCGCCATGTGGGTCACCTCCTCCCTGGCCAGGGATTGAACATGTGCTGCTGTGCTGTGGATGATTCGCAGTGCAGCGCTTAACCTACTGCACCACCAGGGAGGCCCAAGTAGGGTGTCTCTTTGTTTTGATTAAAATCTCTTTTGCTGTACAGAAGCTTTTTAATTTGATGTAGTCCCAGCTGTTCATCTTTTCCTTCACTTTCTTTGCTTCAGGGATACGTCTTTAAAAATGTTACTGAGATGTGTATTGTATAGTGCTTTGCCTATATTTTCTTCTATGTATTTTATGATTTCTGCTCTTATGTCCAGTCTTTTACCCATTTTGAGTTGGTTTTGTGCATGGTGTGAGGTACTCATTTAACTTCATTTTTTTTCCCCCCAATTTGGCAGTCCAGTTTTCCCACCACCATTTATTTATTGAAAAAACTGTCCTTGTTTCATTGCATATTCTTTGCAAAGATTGGTTGTATATAAATATGTGGATTTATTTCTGGGTTTTCTATTAGATTCCATTGGTCTGTGTGTCTGTTTCTGTTCCAATACCACAAATCTTTAATTATTATGGCTTTGTAGTATAGTTTGAAGTCTGGAAGTGTGATACCTCCATTCTTCTTTTTGGTAAGGAACGTTTTGCTAGTTGAGGTTTTTTTGTGGTTCCATATGAATTTCACCAATATATGTTCTATCTCTTTGAAGAATGTCATTGAAATTTTTATTGGAATAGTGTTGAATCTGTAATTTGCTTTGGGTAGGATGGCCATGATAATTAACATTGATAATGCTAATTTTTCTGATCCATGAGCAGGGGAGATCTTTCCATTTCTTTGTGACTTCTTCTATTTCTTTTAACAAAATTTTATAATTTTCTTTGTATAGGTCCTTCATCTCTTTTATTAGATTTATTCCCAGGTATTTTTTGTTGTTGTTGTTTCAATTACAAAAGGGATAGTTTTATTGATTTATTCTTCTTCTTATTGATTGTTTGCATATAGGAAGGCTACTGATTTTGTACCTTCCTATTTTACTAAACTGGTTATTTTGATTAGTTTTTCTGTGGCGTTTTTAGGGTTCTCTAGGTATTATCACTATATCATAGTGATAGTTTTACTTCTTTCCCTGTTTGTATTTTTTCTTTTGTTTTATTGCTCTGTCTAGGACTTCAAGTATTATATTGCAAAGCAGTGGTAACAGTAGACATCTTTATCTTGTTCCAGATCTTAAGAGAAAGACTTTCAGCTTTTCACCATTGAGAATGATATTGGCTATGGGTTTGTTGTATATGGCTTTTATTATGTTAAGGTACATTCCTTCTACACTAATAGAGATTCTAATGAGGCAACTCATTATTTTGATAACCAATAAATATAAGGTGCAAAGAGCAAGGCATTAATCATTTTTTAACCTCTGTAACGTGACCCATTTTTGACAAATTTAATAGATGAGAATTTTTTTATACAGTGTTCCAGTTGATAAATGAAGAACAGGGGCCTCCTTGGTGGTACAAGGGGTTGGATCACAGCACTATGACACTGTCCATAACCACCACAGCACGAGTTCAATCCCCACCCAGGGAGGTAACCCACATGGCACAGCAAACCTCTCCTGTCTCACCCACTGCTCCAGATATATTTCAGTCAATCTGCCTGTTCTGTTTCCCACTCTGTCTATGGTGAATTCTCTCACCACCACCGACCCCCATACTTCTGGCCTATACTACAGTTCCTGTATGCATAAATAAATAAATCTTTTAAAAAAATGAAGAATAACCAGAGTATCAGTTTTGCATCCTCCTAAATAATAACTCTAGGCATTCTTCATCATCAGCTGCTAGCATCACAATTAGAAAAGCATTCAGCAAAAAACAAAACAAAAAAATGAAAGTGATTAGGGGTTGAAGCAATACAACCAATTAAAAGAGGAAAAACAGACATAGCCACAAGAAACCATATATATGCCTTATCTGTATCCTCACTTGAAGCAAATTAAAAAATAAAATGTGACAATTAAAAACTGGAATATAGAATATTAACTAGTTATTATTACAGAATTATTAAAGTTTTAATGTAGAGATTACATGGTTATCTTTTTTTAAAGGGTCTTTAACTTTTAAAGATAAACACATTTATTTTTGAAAAAAGTATAAATATTCACAGGTGATATACTTACATTGTAAGCCACATAGGTCCATTTGGACACTTTTACTGGAACCCACATGGATGTCCCTAGGGTAAAAGAAATTAATTTATTTGCCTTTTTTAAAAAACATTAAACAATATCTTAATACTGACAAAATACCTCTCAATAACGGAAACTGAAGAAGTGTTTATTTTTGAAAATTAGCTATTTTAAAACAAAATTTAGTGAGATGTTCTTTATGTGCTCATCACCATCTAACATTCATAGCAAGTAAAGCATTTTAAATATATTTGGTGTCTTTAACTCTACAAGAATATCAGTAAAAGAAAGTAAGCATTTCATTTTCCAAACATAAGAAATTGAGTATGAAAACGGTTATGTGTAAAAGCAAGATTTACTATGAAAACATATCCTATTAATTCAAAAAATGGAAAAAAGACTGACACCAAAAGTTAAGTCAAGGAATAATATGGCACTCTGCTATGTGACTGTCAGAAAAAGGGATATTTAACTTTACATTTAAATTTCTTCTGTTTCTATAACCATGAGGTAATAGACAAACTTTTTATCAACACATCTCACACAATGTTTTCCTACTTTTTCCCCTTTAGTTTTCTTTTGCCTCATAAGAAATCTTTATGGAGGAATTAATAGGATCCTAGTATCTGATATATCACAATTTCAAAGTATTGCTTACTTAATAGACTTAATTAAAAATAATAATAAAATCTCAACCAAAAATTAAAACATATGTTTACCACAAACCTGTTAAGTCAGTAATTATCATGGGATTTTCCTCAAAGTGTTTGGCTGGGTGTCTTATAAAGTGGTGATTCAAAACTGATAATTTCTTCTTGGGATTCTGAGTTATCTAGAAAGAACAATGATATATTCTGTACCTTTTTATAGCCACTCTGATAGTTTAATGAAACTCTGCTTCAAGTAATAATGAAAGACAATGTTTACTCTGGAAAAGACACTTTAAGTGCTCAATGTTATTGATTAATTTAATTAGCAGAAGAACGCTAGGAAATAGTAACTGTTAATGGTATTTTAAATATAAAGAAATGAAAACACATATAAAATATGGAATTTACCCAAGGTTACACCCCTATTTAAAGCCTGGGCCAGGGTTGAAGCCTAGGTCATCTTGTTCAAGTGCCAACACTTTTAACCATTAAACAGTAATGATCATTAAACAAACAGTTAAGAATGAAACATATGAAAATGTATAGGAGAAAACTTAAGAGATCCTTTTGGTCTAGTGATTCCAAGACATTAGTTTGAAAACTCAGACCAGTGTAAGTCTACAAAAATGAATTCACTGGTGACTAGGAAAAATAAAAGTCATCAAGTATGCTTCTTTGGAAGACTAATACAAAACTAGTTTTCATTTTTTTAAACAGTTATATTTATTTATGATCAACTAAAAGTCACAGGTCACACATTTTGAACTATGCCTTTTATGTTGATAACCATCAAAAATTACTGTCTGATTATTTGGTACTAAATGTTTGGAACTAATTATGCTTTGAATTACTTACTCTCTATATATGTCCTGCTCTTCCCTAGACTATATGCTTCTTGAGGAGAGGAATCATATTGCAATTTTTTATTGCCTAACAGTTTAATTTATTATAAACTGTGACTAATTTCCACACTTTGATTCTTAGTATTAAGTCACCAAAAATTTCTTAAGATATGCCTGTTAAATACTTATATATTAGATTATATTACACTTTGATATTTGAGATCTTAGGATTTAATGGAAAACCTGACTTGATTTATTAAAGTTAGTTTTATGCACAATTTCTGAAAAACATGCCCACCTAAGGTATACTTTATTCTTCATTGGCTGGAATGGGTTTTTCCTAAATCTACCAAGTGCCATTTCAAATACAAACTGATCTTGCAACTTTAATGGATTCTATTATGATACATAGTTGCACTCTCACAAATAGACCCAAAAAAACCCACTTGTATAGTTAAAACTCAATAAACTGAAAAATGTTTGTGTTCCCATGACCTACTCACAGTATCAACTCTATAAAGCTGATTTAGTTTAACAACTGTACTAACATAATATCTTGTGGTTTATTTCATTCTGCAGGAGAGAACTAAGTAAAAGAAGGCAGACATTACCCCACTCCCATGAGAATATACTACCTGAGCAAGGGTCTAAGACATAATGATCAGGAAAGCATCACCTAGAGATGTAGTAAGAAAGAGGTCACACGTACTAGTTTCCCAAAGAATTGGAGCCTTTAGGGAAAAGAATCCAAAAATATCTGAGCTTCAATATACCTGGCCATAAAGTAAAAGATTGCTTAATACACAAGGAACTTTTTCTCCAGAAGAAACCAGTCATAGCTCTCAAAATATATTTCTATGGAACTGTGATACACTGCAAAATGACATGAAGAGAAAGACTGCTTAAGATTTATAATAGCAATCTGCATCACAATTCACAGAAAGAAATTTAAGTTAACAGACAGAATTCTCTGAATTTTGCTGAGTCCTTGGTACCCATTATTTATCTACTAGCAGGCAAGCAAGAGATAAAAGAGTAATATGTTCTTTAAAGGGCACTATGATTTCCAGGTATCCTGCTAATTAAACAACTTGGAAAATCACTAGTTTGGTGCATTTATATGTGAAATCTTACTATAGAAAAGATTCAACTTTTAGAAGTACATAAATTCTGGTGAATGAAGTTATTTTGAAAGGTATCAGAAAGGTAAAATACTTTAAAAAAAACTTCATACTTTTCAGATCGTTTTAAGCTATTCTTAAAGTCTAATAAAATAGATTCTTATGTCAACAACATATTATTAAGGAAAGAAGTTATAAAATAGTTGTTAATAAGTATTCATCTTAAGTTAAAATAGCTGGAAGGATAAATATAAAATTTTAAACAGTAAAGAGGAAGAACTAGGGAGGGAGGATTTAAGGTATCCTTTCACTACCATTTTCACTACATTCTATAAATTAATAGTGGTCAAAATACTATCAGATAAAAATAAAGATATTTCCATTTTTAAATAAACATATCAATATAAAGTACAGGGTTCTGTTTTCATACAATGTAAAAAAACTATTAAATTCATCACTACTCTCACCAATTTTACTTTACTGAAATAAATTTTAATTTAAAAATACATACTTGTTTAGTATCAGCATCAATAAGATCAAAGAATGCTCGAATTGTAGTCAGTTGCAACTGTTTACACCTAAAGAGTAAAGTAAGTGTTACAAGTGAAACTTCACTAAAAACATACTTTTAACACAAACATATCCAGTTCTCATACTTGTTTTTACTAAAGTAACTTGTGTTTATAACATCATACAGTTTTCAGGTGTAAAGCCTTATAAATCGGGGCCTCCCTGGAGGCACAGTGGGTTAAGCAACGCCCTATGAAACAAACCACAGCCACTGCAGCATGAGTTCAATCCCTGCTGCCGGCCAGGGAGGGGACCCACATGGCGCAGCAGACCTCTCCTGCCTCGTCCGCTGCTCCCTTCAGTAGTGTATTTCAGTCTGCCTGTTCTGCTCCCCATTCTGTCTCTGGTGGATCCTCTCAACTCCCACACCTTTGGCCTGTACCCCAGCTCTTGTATGCATAAATAAATAAATCTTTAAAAAAAAAGCCTTATAAATCAACATCTAGATATAGTACATTATGTTCACCACCAAAGGTCAAGTTTTCATTTATTACCATGTAATTGATCTCTTTTACCTGATTTACTCAACCTCTATTTTAGGTAACCTTCCCTTTACTCAACCTTTCCTTTTAGGTAACCATTATTTTGTTCTTAGTCTCTAAGTTTTGTTTTGTTTTGTTCCTTTCCTTATCTATCCAATTCTACTACTTAATGGAATATTTGAGTTTCCTTTAATATTATAACTCTAAAATTATTTAACAAATCATTATCATTAAGCATATATTTTGAAGTTGGAACATATAAAAAATAAAGCACATAAATCTTCCTGGATGTTTGCAAAACTATTAGGGTCCTTCTGTATTCTCTAAATTTCCTCCTTCATGTATATAGATATATTACCTACCCACTTCTTTACATGCCTGAACTGTTGGGGTTCCTGAAGATACCATTTAATTGATCAGGCAGATGAAGGTGAAAAGAAAATCTTTAGACCAAAATATTTAAGAATAAAATACAAGGGTATATGTATTTCTTGTCCAATGTTTAATCTATTCCTTTACTTATATTAAAGGTAAATCTAATTCCTACTATGATTTCCATGTGCTGCTCCCTGAAATGTCAATGTTGTATAGTCAAGTCCCTGAATTTGGTTATTGGCCAATAGTTCAGAAAAACTTAACCACAACTTTGATTCTGTACAACTACCACAAACTGAAATTCTGATATCTGACATTAGCTACATTTGAAACTAATGTCAGTGGTTCTTGCAGAGAGAATTTTACAGACTAACAAAGGACCCTTGATCAAACTGAGGCAGAAACCAAAGGTTAGAGTTCTAAGTCTTACCTAAGTTAATCTTTCTTTTAAATCCTGTTTATTTTTGGATAAAGCTCTAAGAAAGCTAACAAATCAATCAATGCTTTGATAAGAAAATAGCACTACCTCAAGTCATTGAAATAAGTTACATTAACTTACCATACAATGGAAAGGTGGTCTGTTGAGACCCATGTCTTGGGCACCGCCGAACTCTAAAAAAATGACCAAAAAAAATCAAATTTAAAGAAAAGCACATTTGTTATTCTCCAAAGGGTTTGAATTTCTCCTAATTTAATATTTAGAAACAGCCAACATTAGTTTCAGCATTTTATGATACATACATTTTTAAATGATACCTTCTAATAAAAGGTCATCCAAAAATATTAAAATACTCCCTACATAACATAATTCCCTTTAATTGCTATAACTGTTCAGTCAAACTTAAACCGCCTTTTAAAAATTAAAGCATCCAGATTTCTTACTGATTTTTTATGTCTCTTTATTAGTGTAATAGAATTCAGTTTAAGAATCTTTAATAAATCAAAGTCTATATGTATGTTAAAATGGATATTACAGTCACTTTAGTTCTGACTACATTACCACTTGATAAACTCTAAAATGTTATTTCTTAATCAGGATGTACCTAAAAAGTATCTAGGAACAGAGAGATCATAATTTCAAAACTACCAAATCAGACTCTAATAAGTAGCAATTCTTGAGATAATCATTAAAAAGTGTTACTTTTTGTTGTTGTTGTTAAGGTGAACAAACAAGTAGATATAGAAGACTACACATTATTTGGATGCTAACTAATAAGCTAGAACTCAGATTATATAATAACTGGCTTTGAGAAAATACCATACATAAAATATTATCATCAGTTATACAAAAATACAAGTTGCCTTGAAAATAATGCATTATGTAATAAATTAGAAAAGAGAAAAACACACACAGACACACACACACACAACTAAACAGGCCAAAGTTCTTTTTTTTTTTTAAAGTATAGTTTCCCTTTATTTTTTTTTTAAGTTTTTTTTTTTTTTTTATGCACACACGAGCTGGGGTATAAGCCAGAGTCACGGGAGGTGAGAGGATTCACCAGAGGCAGAGTGGAGAGCAGAACAGGCAGATCAACTGAAATATACTGCTGAGGGGAGCAGTGGGAGGCAGAAGAGGTTTGCTAAACCATGTGGGTCCCCTCCCTGGCCGGGGATCTAACTCGCATTGCTGTGCAGTGGATGCCCCACAGTGTGGCGCTTAACCCACTGTGCCACCAGGGAGGCCCAGCCAAAGTTCTTTAAAAAGATAAGCTACTGGTTGTGGCATCAATATGGCATCATGTTCTAGATCCAGTGTAGAAAGTAAGTTATATTCAATCTTACAAGTCTAAAACATCTGAATTTATTAAAGAACTGATATTTCGTATTTTCAGGACTTACAGCAAATAACTGCCCAAGATATTCAACAACAAATAACAAAATTCACACCATAAATGAGTTTTGAGAGATTTGCTATTTAGGTCCATAGCTACTATTGTCTGTATCACATCTCTTCCAGTTATAAGAACATGGTGGGTGGTAGCAGAATGGCTTAAGAATTTTTGTACTATGTACCACAAGCATTAAAACTGTTTAATTAACCAACAACAATCTTATGCAGGGCAATAGTAGTAGATGAGCTGAGTGAAGGAGTATCTATGTAAGACCACCACAAACCAAAGTCCTATCTCCTTAAAAAGCAAAGGGAACTCTGAATTTTTGTTTTAGAAATTAAGTTAAATTTGGAGATATATATATATATATATATATATATATATACTCAGTTAAAAAGTTAAGCTCTTAACTGAAGACCTCCAGGTTAAACACATTAGAAATAAAGTAAGTCCTAAAAGGATACAAGTATCAGACTTTTATCTCAATTTACAAAGGTTAGATATCCTAGTTAAAGACCAAATACTTGATGTCCTCAGGAAGAATAGAAATTATCAGTTCTGATTATGCTATCAAAGATACTTCTTTATTTTAAAATCAGTAAACCTTCATTCAAGTTTAGAATTCAGGAGTGTGTGGTATGTTAGATATTCTACTATCACTGTATAAAGCATACTACCAAATCTAACAAGAGGCCATTAGACTACAGTTGACACTTTCTCATACATAAAACTCTAATCAGTGGATAGGCATTTATTTTGAACTATTCCTCACAAATAAGAATAGTTCTGACAAAGTTTCAAGGTCTGTTTTACTTTCTATGGAAATGATAATCTATTTCTCTGCTTACCCACCAGAATCATTCATTCATTCAAACTTTTTTTCTCTCTCTCATACACATAAGCATGACAGGTAAGAGACTATACCAACTCAGCAAACATCTCCAAGTAACTACATATCATCTTTTTTTTCATGACACACTGTGTCTATCATGTTACTATTTCAGTAGACTCTTGATAAGAAAAAGAAAAGATTACCACAACAGATAAGGCACTGGTATGATGGCTTAATTTTGGTAGAAAAGTCAGTCCTGAACGAACTTGGTAATCCCGAAATCCTCCAGCTACAGAAAGCGTGGTTAAATTTATATGTCTAGCATTTAAAATCCAATAGTTGTTTACAGTCATATAAAAATCTGGTAGGAAATAAAAAGGACACACTAAATGTCAGCAGTCATTCCATGTAATAACATCTGTAATATTAATAATAAGCTGAATTTCTGTTTAAACAATGTTAATTAGCTATAAACAATGTTATCTGCATATCCCTATTTTGAGTAAAATCAGTGTATTTTATACAAACACTACTGTCCCCATTAATCAAAACACAAATATTAAAGAGTTAATAAAGAAAAAAGATAAACACATCATATTGGCTTTGACAGTCCATCTGCAAATAGGTCTCTTACATTCTACTAGGATGTTGCTTATTCATCAGCCACATAATATAGCAAGAAACAAACCCTAAAATTCTTCTAAAGATAAGGCTTCATTATGCTAAAGAATTACAGATCTTCCTAATCATGGCAGTGTCCTTCCTTATGAGGATTTAACTACTGCAGATAATCACCACCACACAAAATAATGAGTTCTTAAAATCTATCAGGAAAATGACATTTATAATCATCTTGGGGCTATACAACTGTGGAAAATCTAAGGTTAAGGCCAGTCCACCCATTTTGTGTAAGAAGTAAAGGGAACAACCTGAACACAACGCTCCACTTTATGGGAGATGAGAAAACTTTAGGGGAATAAATTTGAGACCAGGGCAAGAGAGTTCTCATTTCCTTTTCTAATTACCAGAATAATGCATTTTTTTATCTTGGCATTCAGATTTTTTTGAAGAGCAAACCCCTCCCACTAAAGATCTCAGTAGTTTGCAACCAAGCAAAACCAACTTCTAATACTTACAAAGCTTTGGACAAAAGGACCAATTGGATACGCATGCCATATGTCTAAAATATTTAAAGGCCAAAATTCCTGCTAAAAAAACTGTTATATCAAATATATTTTTCTCTGTCCACCTCGATAAGCATATCATAAAAACCAGGTTCCAATTAAGAGCTCCAGGACACCTCAGTTGGACATGTGAATATGGTGGGACAGGAAGAGTAGATCTCTGTCCTACTGCTGTGTTAGCTTCCTTCTCTTCCCATGCTAATTCCATCTTGCATCATTGGAGCCTCATATACACATCCAAACTCTGTCTGTAACTCAGGCAGATCCATCTCTTGGTCACACAAGCAGTTTAGGGATACACATACCTGCCTTCACGATAGATACAGGGAAGAGGCCCACACAGGCTCCAAAGTGGGCTTAAAGAATATTGATGGTTAAAGGCTGGAGGCATGGTTACTTGTTCATAGTCTAGAAGTAAAGGCACATCTTCCAAGTGGGTAGGCTGTACATTCCTTGGCCTGTACATTCCTTGCCTTGTGGGGAATGGTAGCAGAACACTCTAAAGTACAGAGCCTAGCTCAGGGCTTCCTTTCCCCTATGTAAGGGTAGTATTTCCATCAAGTATAAAGAGCATTATATCCTCATTATAGGTATCATATTGGCTTCTGTCTCCTAATACGCCCCAAACCCCACTCCCCTTGAACTTTTGATTTTCATTCCAATTCTGACTTTATGAGACTTGCTAATTTATAAAAAAAGTACCTTGACCCTAAGAGTCACCTGCAGCCTGTCTTTTAAAGAGAGACCATCAATATTTTTCAAAACAATAAAATCTGACCTTTCTTGAAATTACTTTCCTCAAAGAGTTTTTAAAATTTTTGAGCAATTTTAATTTAACATACATGGCTCATTTACATATACCTTGTAAAACCCAGTAAGAAATTATATTCTCAATTGTAGTGACAACTTTATTTTCTAAAATTTAGGTCATTTATAATTATTAGAATTAGTAAACATGTTTTTAAAAATTTAAGAAAACTGAAATGTTTCATTAAAAGATTTCTACAGGCAAAGTACTACATGTAATAGGAGAAAAATCAACTTTACTGTAAGTACTGTTGCATCAGATACTCCAGCAAATAAGTTACTCCTTCACAATGCTCTGTTAAGATGACTACTTTGGAAAACCACTTTGTTTGGAGTTACTTACTATAAAGAAATTCTTCATAGCAAATAATACAAATTTGTAAGGTTAAAAGTTGTATAAATTTACTGATCAGGACTATTTTCTTTTTGCAGACTTTCTATTCATAAAACATTACCAAAAGCAGCAAAGACAAAACTTGACTTTCTTTAATTAAAAAGTTGCGATAGCAGGCATTTAATTCTTATTTTGTTACATTCTCATTATTTGGTTGGATGACATTAGTTATAAACTATTACTGTTTGTTCAAAACTCCCTGCAATTTTCTAGTATTATCCATCCATCATTTTATTTCCCATTACATGAATGTACCTTAATTAAGAGGCAGTATAGCAAGCAAAGTTTAAGATTACAGGGGCCAGAACAAGTTTGCCAAGGTCAATACTTGCTTTACTAATTTTTTGCAACGTGACTTTGGAGAAGAATTATTTTTTTGGCCTCTTTTGTTTTTATCCATAAACAGGGCGATGATAATGGTGCGCACATCCAAAGACTGTTATAAGGTTTAAGTTACATAAAAATACATATTGTAAAGGCCTTAATGCAACACCCACAATATAAAAACTTCGATAAATATTATTAGCAAGTCTGCCTAACCATAAAAGTGTTAGCAGATCTACTTATTTTAAAACAAGTCATTTCTACTATTCTACTTAACTATAAGCTTATTTTGAAGAGAATGTTGGAAGAGTTAATAAAATATAGGAAGCTGAAACACACTGAGAGATAAAGAATCAAAATCAAGAATAAAAAAACCCAAAACCTAACTGCTTAAGATTACAAAACATACGTGCCACCCATGTTAATTGCTATGCACAGAGAACCATAACAACAGTTTCAATCTGAGCCTACCTGAATGTCACAAAAATAAACACTCAGAAATGGAGGTGCTAATCCTTCATACACAATAAAGGAGAAGTTGCAAGGATTTGTTTAACCTTAATAATGTGGAGGTCAGTTAGTGTTTATGTAATAGTACTCACCTGTAATGAAACGATCTAACGGCATCACAGGAGCAACATGAGGTGTGGCTTGTGTAATGAGAAGACTTATCAAATCTTGTTTGAAATTTTTCAATGTAAGCAATGCTCTTGCAACAAGACCGCCCATAGAATGACCAATGATAGCCACACTTTTTGGAGCAAATTCTTGACCCTATTTTTAAAAAATCATCAAAGCAAATTAAGGCTTAGTAGCATAGTAAAAATATTAAATATTTTTCTTCATATGAACAATTTTATAGAAAAGAGAAAAGCTACTTATATAACCTACCATCATAAGATAAAGAAATACATTTTAATAATACAATTATGTGTGTATGTTTATAGTGTGTGTGTATTTTGTTAAACATTTTTTTTTTGTTAAACATTTTTTTATTTTGTTAAACATTTTTTAACAGTTTTGCCTTTGTTTTCCGAACCAAAATCAAAGCACTTGGTCTAGCAAATCATGTTTCCCCATTCGTTAGAGTGCATATATGTACAAGGTTATACTGTTATACTGGATGTATGTACAAGGTATACACGTATAAGAAAATATTTGGTATACACCAGAATGTTAAATTTTACAGACCATCAGAAGTCAGATCATTTACTTGAAATTGAAAATACAACAAAAAGGCCAGAACAATTATGAATGTTATAACAATATACTACCTTATTAGACTGATAGATCAATTTTATTTTTACTGTGCACATGAACTTAATTAAAAAAAAACAGTATTCCATAATGTCAGTTACCTATTTTATTTTTTAAATAAATGTTTTTTAAAAAAAATCTTTTCTGTTTCCACATAGTATTCTCAGTTACAACAAGCAGATATGCTCATTGACCTCTACATTGATCCTTTTCTCCTGTTACTACTATAAGACCCAGTGCAGGAAAAAGTCAGTACAGTAGGCTAGAAACTACTATTCTTAGAGTAGACAGAAAGCCAGCTCTGAGATCTGATTTCTTAGATTTGAGGATGGTTTTCATCATTCCCTAAATGACAAGAATGTCTCACTATGCTGAAACTGTGTAGTAAACTTTATGGCTTATGTACAACATTTGCTGTCCTTTTGGTTTGCATTTTGATATATGCTAAGTATTTTAGGGTTGTGAAAACACTTTATACATGTCACCATTTTTTATATCTGTGTAACTCTCTCACAAGAGGGCTTTTGAAGCTTGCCCTTATTTTCCTCCAGATCTGATCCTATACACCTTCTCTCTTTGCTAATTTTGCTCTAGATTCTTTCACTGTTAATAAATCATAACCATGAACACTAAGTCGAGCTCTGTGAGTCCTCCCAGAGAATCACTGTGTCTGGGAATGGTCTTGGTGATCCCGAACACAAAACTGATCTTTGCAAAAGTCAAATCTTTTCTTGACATATATACCTGCTCTGAGACCTACCTACCTTTCTGGCTTTCTTAAACACATCATTCCAGAAACTCTTCTCGTGTCATTGTTTCTCCTTTTCTACTACAATAAATCATTCTTGCTGGTATATAAACATGCTGGTTTTTCCCTTAAAAAATAAAAACAACTATCTTTTTACTTTAACTATCCCCTTGGTGAACACATCTTTCTCTATATCTTTTTACAGAAAAAACTCTTCTAAAGCAGTTTTCTATACAGTGTTTGTTGCTTCCAATTTCTCAACTTCCCCACATTCCTAAATCCATTCTAAGCAGGCTTTCACCCCCAACATGCCTTCAAAATTATCATATCAATTCACCAAGATATTTATGGACAATTCTCAATCTCCATTTTACTTGACCCATACATACCATTTGACAAAGTTGAGCAACTCTTCCTCTAGCTGTTTTTTACCAAGACTACCACAGTGGCATATCAAGGGAAAACATGGATTATCCAGTAAGTAGCAATATTAGTCTATCCCTGACATTTTAGAATTGTTGGCACAGATTATTCTTCTTCTAAATTTCTTTAAAGACATATATTCTTCTTTATTCCTTGTACCTGAGGTGGACACACGCCACCACTGCATTGGTATAATAATGTACATTGGTATAACAATGTCTTATAGTTTCTTTTCCCTGTGCATATACAACGGAATATTCAAAGACTGAAAAACGCAATATTCTAGAGTCTCTAGCTAGCTCTCTTTATCACACCCTACTTGAAAAATCTAGCCACTTCAGAAGTCCTAAATTTCAACTGCTGCCTTATCTAGCTTTGTGGTAACAATATGTTCTGCTTATCTCTACCTACTTCCCCATGATCTGAAAAACACTTTTAGGCAGAAAGCCAGGACAATCACGGCATTCACTTCTTTTTGTGTTTTCCCTCTTTCAGGGATCATAGTCCTTTACTGCTTGGTTATATAACACCTGAAAATGTGTTTCAAATATCTTGACTGGTTTAATAATAGTTTATATAGAGAGGTGGTCTACCCTACCACCTACTACCCTACTACTCATAACTAAGAGCAGAAATCCACACTAATAATTTTTAGGAAATATATCACACTCCTAGTTTATATATAAAATTAAAAAAAAAAAAAACTTCCCCTAAATTCACCACAAGAACTTTTGTGGTAAATTCAATGTAAAGTTCAAAAACCACCAAGTTACAAATAAGACACCAGATACCCACCAAAAAAAACCCAAAACACAAAAAAACAAACAATAGCAAACCTTGAGCCCATCTTTGCTTCAACTACTAATAACTACTAAATGATTAAAAATATACTGAGTCACTTAAAAATAATGACTGCTAATAAGCTGACTGCTACTGATATGCATACTTATCTCTTACCTTATAGAGTTTGAGAATTGTTTTAATACATTCATGTACAAACTTGGTCTGCTTCTGAAGGCTTCCACCATACAATGCCACCAGTTCTTCATTGAAATTCACACTGAAGAAGTCAAAGTGGTACTTGAAGTCAATATCTTCTGCTTTTCTAAGTGCAATGGAGCCAACAGACCGAACTACAGAGAGCACATTAAAAATCTTTTTATTTCATCCATTCTTGTTTCAAGGTATCTTAACTTCACACCACACCCTCAACATAAACAAGTTATTTCCAGGTGTGCTAGGGAAGGTAACCAAAAGAATAGGACTGCCCATTAACCTGACAGCTGGGTGCTAGCATAGGGAGTCTGCTCACCCTCTATCCAACACCCAGGAATGTAAGTTTCACTTGCTTTCCAGAAGCTGCCCAAGTACAGTGTCACCCTAAGGATTTAAATGAGAAAATTCTTACAAGAAACATCTGCTTATCCCTTGGTTCAGATACTCATGCTTAAATTTGTGTCTTTTTCTTACATATGATATCCAATCCAGCAGTAAATCCTGTATGTCATGCTCTACCTTCTAAATATATCCCCTAACCAGCATTTTCAACATCTCCACCATACCCTCCAATCAAAAAACCATAATCTCTTATTTAAATTATTTTAATAATTTCCTAACTGATCTTCCCACTTTATAGTTTTTGCTTTTCAAGGTCTTTTAACAGGATTTATATTGTGAAATAATTACATTAATTGGCATTAAAAAGTAGTATATGATTTAGCAAACAAATACCTGTCTGCCATTTCATTTTTTTAACATATACAATTCATTTACTACACAAATCATCATGAAATCAATTCGATTACATTTAGTATATTCACAGAGTTATGGATCACTTCTGCAGTCTAACTTTAGACATTTTTAGACAGAATCATCCCAAAGAGAAAGCCCTGTATTTACTAGCAGTCACTTTTCATTCCTCTTCTAATTCCTGCGTATCCTATGGACTTGCATATTCTTTACATTTCTATAAATATAATATTTGGTTCTTGTCTGGCTGGTTTCTTTCACTGATAATGTTTTCAAGGCTCATCCACATTGTAGCATATACCTAATGTATCAGTAATTCATTTCTTTTTTTATTGCTGAACAATATTCCACGATACAGATAAATCACATTTTATTCATTTATTAACTGATGAACATTGAGGGTATATATTTACATGTTTCTTTGGTAGAAAACTAGGAGTGAAATTGCTGAATGATGTAACTCTATGTTTACTATTCTGAGGAACTGTCAAACTGTTATCCAAAGCAGCTATATCATTTCAAATTCCAACCAATAACAAATAAGAGCTTCGATTTCTTCACATCCCAACAACACTTATTAGTATCTTTCTTTTAGATTATAGTCACCCTACTAGGTATAAAATGGAATCTCATTGTGGTTTTGATTTGTATGTCCCCAATGATTATAGATGTTTATTATCTTCCCTACTTCCACTCTCGCCCCTCCATAGCATATTCTTTACACAGAAAATCCAGGGTAATCATTTTCTTCAAAATAAATCAGACCTATCAGATTGGTGAAAATCTAAAAATATGATAATTCCAATGTAAACAATGATGCACAAAGTACAATGTACTGCTTCTGGTAGTATAAGTTAGCTAGCACAAAGAGTAATAACAAAAGGACACATTAATTCCTGTAACATGGAATTAAGCTCCTGTGATATACATTGTATAGAAACATAGCTTATGTGCTCCAAGATAGACTGTTCATTATTTTTAACTGGAAATAAACATAAACAACACATATGTCCAAAGACTAAATGGTTAAACTATGATATAGTGCAACAATTACACAGTGTATAAAATGAATGAAACACAGCTCATATGAAAACTTGGATGAATTTAAAAACATCTAGTGGAAGAAGCAAGAGTACATACTGAATGATTCTATTTATATCAGAAACTTTACAAATAAGACAAGTCCCAAATAAGCAGACTGTGTGAAGGACACAAATTTAGATGCTAAACCTGAAAAGAAAGTCAAATTTAGGACTATCATTATATCTAGCAAGAGGGGAGAGTGTTTTAATGACAAAAGGACACACAGAGTATTCTAGGTCAAGTTTCTACTTCTTCTTGATTGCGGTTTTGGTTCCATGGGTATATATTTTATAACAATTTTGAACTTAATATCCATATTTTATGTAATTATGTTTATGAGCATGATATTTAAAATACAATCTTTCACAAAAAATTCATAATATATTATTCCCCACCCAATACCTTCTAACCTACCATCATATGTAGATTAAAAAGTCAGTCTTTTCCACAACTTACATGATACAGCTTGTGTTTTTCCATTCTCACCTCTCTTTACTTCCTATAGTTTTAGTTGTCTTAAATACACCAAGTATGATTCTGCCTCACAGTCTTCTCCCCAACAGTCACATGCCTCAGCCCATTACTGTACTGAGGACTTATGCAAAAATTTCATTTCCAATAGTGGCTTTTCATGTCCACTTTAAAATAGCCACCCTTTGGCTTTGTTCATCCTGTATTTTATATTCTGATTTTTTCCCTTCAATTTTAAACATTATTAGCATATCTATTTGATGGCTCTCTTTCCCACAGAATTTAAGTTTGATGGGGAGGGTTAGGGGGACTTTGACTTGGTCTGTTTTGGATCACTAATAGCTAGAATACTGCCTGGTTCATGATAGTGTCCCATAAATATTTGTTAGATTAAAAAAGCATATAGTTATATTAAATTTTAAAATACTTCTAGTCTCCTTATAAAAGAATACACCATTTTATATCCAAAAAAGTAGAATTTTAGCTGAAAATATTTCCAGATTGTGGCTATATCTGCTATATCTCCAGCCAACAAAAAATTTGGAATCTGTATATACAGCTTCCCTACCCTCACTGTTCTTTGTTCCCTTAGTATATCTTCCAGCTTTCGCAACTTAAATAGCTTCAAAAGAAAGAAACCAATCTCCTATCTTGTTTAACAAAATACAAACCACTTGGTTACTTCACTAATCAATACTCCAGGTTCTAGTCTCCGTGCCCTCTGCTTCTAATATAAATCTCTTACTTCTTTGATTTCTGAATTCCTAGATCACCTACTTATCCCCATCCCACTTTAATTTTTTTTCTACATTTTACTCTTTGCAAAGTGGTTTTTATCTATTCTTTCCTATTCTTATATGTACTTTCTCTTAGATAAGATGTCATACCTTTTTGTTTCCTTGTTTGCCTGACTCAGTACTTAACAAAGTATAAATCTGATAAATTCTTCAATTGAACTTTATAGCTTATAAAATTTACTTCTGGGACTTACCTTGCTTATAACTTCCAGCATTACCAGGAAGAAAGAGAACTGGAATACCTGTCAAAGGAAGAATTTTGTGTTCTTCAGCATAGGATCCTTCTCCATAAAGATATAATTCATATGCAGGATAACGTTTTGCCAGCTTCTTTGGAAGTTCTATTTTCTACAGCAATAAAAATTCAATGTTATTTTAATCTGTTTTATTAATACAACTCAACCTTGTTGTACCCAATTCTTATTATACAAATTTCAGATATTTAAGTTTATAAATATCACTGATAAAACCATATGAAATGCACAAAGCAAGTTGTACTTTTAGTCTATTCATATGGACAATTATCCTTGAATATCTGAGTTTTGAGTCATGCAATTTCCAGAGCATAAAACAAGAGTATCTGAAATTCCAGTGAATACGAAATATTCAAATAGCCACTGACAATGGGAGAAAAACACTGGTCTATACTAGCAAGATACATGTTAACATCATTAGAAATGCATTTAATTTAATATCATTTGATACTTAGAAATGATAAAAGTTTCCCATTATCAGATCAGTTATTTTTTGCCATTTTAAACTGTTTTATAAAGTACTTAAGCCCAATGATATATGTCAGCTGTAACATCATTTAAAGGGAAGGAAGTTCTTTCTAACCTCTCACCTTAATATGCTTTTTACCTACAATGTGCTTAACAAATTAATCTGATCTTTATAGCCTTGCTTTAGTCAAGGCATGTACTCTCTTTTACCATAAACATGCCAATGAATTAGCACCTGTCTTAGTTTTCCTGGACTCGGTATATGATTGCAAAGCATGAATTACTTTGCAATTCATATTACTGAATACCAAGTGAGCCAGTAATTCACATTTTTTCCAACAAAATATAAGCTAGGTCTTAAGGTCATTCCCAAAAGGTAGGCATTTATAAAGGTGATAATAACAAATAAGCTCTTCTAGTCATTTTCTTTAAAAGGACAGCAACCATTAAAAATGAAACCAGTTACACTGAACAGATTTTAAATAGACACCAATGGATTTAAATCTAGAAGTGTTGTATATGTGCTTGATAAAAATTTTAACTACTGAATGAATTTTTAAAACTGTAAATGGTACAACCTGATTTAAAAATTGGCAAAAGATCTAAATAGACATATCACTAAAAGAAACATATAAGTGACCAATAGACACATGAAAAAATGTTCTCCATTGCTTATTATTAGAGAAATGCAAATCAAAACCACAGTGATATATTACCTCCCACCTGTTATAATGGTTATAATCAAAAGGACAAGAAATAACAATTATTGGCAAGGATGTGGAGAAAAGGGAATCATCATACACTTTTAGTAGGAAAAAAATTGGCACAGTCACTAAGTATGGAAGTTCCTCAAAAAACTGAAAACAGAACTACCATATGACCCAGCAATTCCACTTCTGGATGTTTATTCCAAGAATACAAACTCACTAATTGAAAAGATATATGTACCCCTATGTTCACGGTAGCATTATGTACAATAGCCAAGATGTGGAAACTACCTAAGCATCCACTGATGGCTGAGAGATACAAATGTGGTATAAGTATACAATGGAATACTATTCAACTATTAAAAAAAAGTTAAACCTTGCCATATGCCAAAAAAAAAAAAAGGTATGGAACTTAAGGGAATTACACTAAGTGAAATAAGATAGAGAAAGACAAATATCATATGATTTCACTTATGTGGAAGACAAAAAAGTAAAATAAATGACCAAACAAGAAACAAAAACAAGCTCTGAGATTCTGACAACAGAATGGCGGTTACCAGAGGAGAAGGGGGTAGCGTGGGTAGAACAGGTAGAGGGGATCTATTGGATGGTGGTAGAAGAACCTTTGGTAGCGGTGTGGTGCAGTATATACAGATGTCAAGGTATGAAGCTGTACACCTGAAACATAGAGTGTTGTATATCAATGTAATCTCAATTAAAAAAAAAAAAAACAAACCAAACCTGTAAATGGCAATAACTGTTGAAAAACTATTCTAAAAAATAGAAATCAGGTAATTCATGCACATTTCTGAATATTTGAGGATATTACCATAAACAACTTGTGTCAACAGCAGCATGAAAATATCTTGAGACTTTGAGCTTATTAAGATAGTAGCAACTTTGTCTCTTCAGTCAAAACACAGAAGTACCTTATTATGTGTTTTATACAAGTACAAGTATTTCAACTCAAATTAGCCCCAATATTGATTATGTACAGTATACAATAAAAAAATGAATAGGACACATATTTTGTTTTTTTAGGTACAAATTAAATTTAAAAAAAAGTGCAAGAACAATAAAGGTTTCTTAATTCTTTCCAGTTTAGTACACCATTTGATATATGCACACATATTAAATTACTATTCTTTTTAAGACAGTAGCTAAACAGTTTTGAACTAGTGGGAAATTAAGTCAGAAAAACAGGATATTATTAAATATATCTAAAAGCATCTGATTCTCTGCACAATGAAATGCAAGCAAAAGAACATATGTGGTATTTTTCATAATGTTATTATAAAAGGCAATTTTTAGTGAGGTAGCATACATTAACAAACATGAATGCATAAATGTGGAGTAAGAAAAAGTATTTGGATGGGGAAAAAAAAGTTGAACCAAAAGTGGGCAAATGTAGGCAAATGGGAAAACTGCATTCCTGAGAGTTCAAGCTGGGAAGAAGTAGCATGAAAATACAAGAAAGATACTGACCAGATGGAAGAAAGACAAGGTGAAGGCAAAGAAAGAATACTGATTTTAAAAAACGAGTGTCAAGGGATTTATAAAGAAACATATTTAATATAGATTCTTTCAAATGAGTAACCCTACTCATCAAAATATCTTTCAGCAATTACCCCCATACTTAAATAGTATCTTCATAACCTGCCCCTGCTGTCCATCCTCTCTTACTGAGTACAAATTCTTCTCAACTCTAAGCTAAGCAGACCCTTTTCAAAAGATAAAAGTTCTAACACATTTCCAAGTGTTAGAAAAAATACTGATTTAAGAAACTAAGGTCTTTTTCTTAAGCTACATATCTTTTTTTTTTAAAGTCTTTTTTTTTTAAAGATTTATTTATGCATACAAGCACTGGGGTACAGGCTAGAGGTGTGGGGGGTGAGAGGATTCACCACAGAGAGCAGGGAGCAGAACAGGCAGATCAACTGAAGTACACTGCTGAGGGGAGCAGCGGGCACAGCAGAGGAGGTCTGCTGCGCCATATGGGTCCCCTCCCTGGCTGGCAGCAGGGACCGAACTCGTGCTGCAGTGGCTGCGGTTTGCTTCATAGTGCGTTGCTTAACCCACTGTGCCACCAGGGAGGCCCAGCTACATATCTTTTAATTGTGAACTAAAACTGAGAAATAAAAGGTTAAGCTCCATAATTAATCAAAAAGGAGAAAAAGGGGTTTTGATAAAAATGAGCAGTTTTTAAAAATCTTACAAAAAGCTCTCAGCCCTCTGCACACCCTTACCCCTAAAAACACTCATAAGAATTCAGGATGTTAAAAATACCTAGGGACAACCAAATCTTTCAAATGGTCTCTCTCCCTTTCATAATCTCCCTACTACAGTCTATACTTCATATTGCTGCCATCAAGAAATACCTGTTAAAACATATTCATCATGTGTCATTTCATTGCACATAGTAAAGATTTAATAGAGCCGTTACCTGACTTTAATTATTCTTTCCTAGACATGCCACATTTTAAGATTTTTAATGTGTTTCAAAATTCAGGACTTTACAGGGTATACTGAAAAGGTGCTCTCATCCCCTGATCCTTTAGGCACCCCTTGGCTGCAGAAGGCAACAAATGTTACCAGTTTGTATATTCTTACAGGGTTGTTTTACATAAATATAATCAAATGTTTATAGGCTTTTTACATGAAAGTCAACATACTACATATATTCCTTATCCTATGTTTCCTAATGTCTTCCTACCTTCATATATGCTATTCTTTATTCCTACAATTCTTTTTTCTGTATTCTATGATAATCATGTTCTCTCTCTCTCTCTCTCTCTCTCTCTCTATCTGTCACTCTCTCTACACACCCCCCACACACACACACACTCACACTCTCTGTGCCCTAATTCACTACTTCTCAACAATTCTTGACTACCCAAAAAGAAACTTGGATTCTTTTTGAAGAGCCTTAAAACATACTCTTTTATAGTGAAATTATAGCATTTAGCACATAATATTTTAACTATTCATTCTGTCTTCACCGATTTTACCACAAAGACATAAATTATAGGCACATGGTCTGATTCATCTCACCTATACCCAGAACCTAGAATATACCTGACATAGAGTAATCATTCACTAAATGATTTGTTAAATACATAACAAATTTAGTAACAAAATGGATGATTCATATTCTGAAAAATCAACACTTTCTTCCAGAGAGGAACCATTAGGTCACATATCTGAAAATAGACAAATTACTTACTGTATGGAACAAAATAACGTGATATTTCTTCTCATATTCTACAATTTGCCTACAACTGTGTGCTACCAAATAAAAGCTGTCCCTTGCTGTGATAAGAGGCTTTTTACATAAAAGTCAACATACTACATATACTACATAGTACATAAGAGGCTTTAAAGAATAAAGTGCATTTTTGCCTGGTAGCTTTCAGATACATCCATGAGATTTTTCAATTAAGTAATCTAGGAAAATCAGAGTTAAAGAGAGAAAAATAATTTTAAATTCAAAACTTCAATTTTATAGAGTTTCAAATTCCTGTTCTACCTTTTATTTTTAAAATGGAAGAATAAAAATGAGTGGTTTCAACTACCTTTCATTTTTCCTTTACTTTCCTTTAAGGCTGGCTACAGAATCCACAAATAAACAGTAAAAAAAAAAAAAAAAAAAGATGAAAAGCATTATGAGAGGCAAACCCAATGATTGGGACATCCCATATGCTGGATATCAATCTGTGAACAAGGCAGAGAGCTAACATAAAACATAATTTAAGGAGAAAGCATACACTGTACAAAAAGGAAGAATGATTTAATATATACATATAATTTTTAAAAGACTAGAAAGGAGAATAAAAGTGAGCAATATGTAAAAAAATGTTTATAATACTTTTTTATTCATTAAAAAGCATTGGTCACCAATAGAATGTCCTCTATCTCTGTTATCCAGAAATCTCCATACACTCAAAACTACTCATTTCAAAAAGCAAGTTTTAAATGCATTTGTAAAATAATATGACCTGGTACACAAAATAAAAGAACCAAGAATCAAAAATAAATTTTGCAGTGAATTATCATAGTTTTTTACATCATAAAAATAAAAATGTGAATCAACAACTTCTGCCACTGCACTGCTGTACTAACAAATTAATGAAACAGAAGCATAAAACCTCAAAAAGGCAATGTGAACCAAAATAACTAGCAACAAAAAAAGCTAAACAGCTCTTTTACATTAGCTACACTAATTGTTTCTTTCCAGTCAATTTTATGAGGCACTGAAGGCATCTGTAAGGTCCATATGCTTTGTTCCCAACACTAAGCAATTTTTACTACTGAAATATTAAAATAGCTTCAGTAATTGTGAGCAACCTAAAAGAGAATGGGAATAGTACTATACTGTTCCAAAATAATTTTATTTAAACCACTCTTCAATGCAGTACAGGTTCTATTTTCACTTAAAAGAACAGATTAAATGTCCAGTATATAGCCACTAATAAACATAAATCAGTTTGGAAACTAAGAGACAAAAGTAACATGTTAAAATCTCCTCCCATAGCATCTGATATCAAATGCTTCCCCTGCCTTAAGTATTGCTGCGATACCAAGGAAAGGGTCTCAAAATAAATGAAATCTAAACTATAATTCTGCCCATGGGAAAGGATGCTCCTCAGCAATTTAAACCTTAAGTAGTTTTAAGATTTAAATAATAGCAGCATGGTCAAATAATATGTTCCCTCCTAATAACCTGTACACAGAAGCAATCAGGATCTGCATCCTTCACCTTAGAGAAAAAAATGTGCTGTGGTTTTAAAAGTATATTTAAAAAGCATTTTTTAATCAATGAGTATTACAGTATATTCACTTTTACGGTACAGAGTACTAATAGAATATATATTCCATAGTACTCTGATTTGGTTTAGAAATTTAAAAAATTCATTCGGGAGTAATTCTTTGGACAGCTGGTGCAATTTGTCACCACCTCTTGTTAAGCTGGTCATAAATGAAAATCTAGATTCTACTATGCTAAGCAACTGTTGTTGAAAATATTCAAAAGGTAAAGGAAGAGGTGGCAAAGGGAAAGGGGCGGAGAAGAAGGGAACCGGGAAGGGGAGAGGGGGAGAGCAGAAGAGAGACGGAAAAAAGGAGGGGGGAAGGGGTGCGAGCCAGAGAGGGGAGGGAAGACAGGAGAGGGGAGAGAGGGAGAAAGAGAGGGGAGGGGGTAAAACGCAGCCTCCAGGTCTCTCTAAATTGCAAACACAGTGAGAAAACACAAATAACACAGTGAGAAACAGATTCTGTACGCAACTGGAAAGAGGCGACATGCAAGAAACACAGGCAAGCTTGCACATGCACGGACCCACACCCAAACAACAGGAGCTCTGCACAATCTTTACCGGAGGGAACCTCAATAGTTTTCCAGGTTAATAACTCGTCAGGTTAGCCTTTCACACAGAGGTGAAAACCCTGGAACTTGTAACACAATCTTGGCAACTATCGAGTCAATAAATACACGCTCTGCAGAAACTCGGTGCCTTTCTAGAAAAGCGAGAGTTGACATGCGAATCACTGCGCGGAAGGGAAGAATTTAGGCGCGTGCGATGCAAAGCGGGGTCCAGAGACACCTGTTAAAGCAGGGAAGGAGGGAAGATGGGGTTTGGGTTGAGGGGCTCAGGTTGTGTTCGGAGGATGAGGGTGGTTGGGCACCGCCAATCACAAGAGCTTGTGTAGGGGAATTGGGGACAGGAAAGGGGGCAGAGGGACCAACTAGGAGTGGGAGAAGGGTCCGGGAGGATGCCAGGGAATCGTCTGTCAAACACCCCAACTGAAGAGTGGGCACAAAGAGCAGTCGAGGGGGGCCGTAGGTGATCTGCGGAGTCTTCAGAGGCGGAGAAATCAAAAGCGAGAGCTGGGATTTAGAGGCAGGAGAGACGGGGGAGCCCAGACAGGGGAAACCTACACAAGGCCCCGGCACGAGGGGCGCCAGTCTCGAACGCCCAGGTGAGGAGAGGGCGTAACCCCACCTGATACTCCGGGTACTCAAACATGTAGCTCATACTGCACTTGTTCTCTTCGAAGCCGAAGAAGACGTCCCACAGCCCCAGAGATGCCAAGAAGACCATGAGGACATAAAATGCCAGGTTCCAGAGGTTGACTGAGTGAAGAAACATGGTGCTGCCGCTACCGCCGCGACCACCGCCGCGACCGCCGCCGCGGGGCCCCAAGTCCTAACAGAGCTAAGAGAACGCCCCGCCGCCCGCGCCAGCGCCCGAGCGAGCCGGAGCAGCGCGCGCCTGCGCGGACGCCCGACCGGCCTGCGCGCCCGCCGCGCAATGCGCCTGCGCGAAGCCGACCCGCTGCGCCTCCAGCCGGGCGTCGGGCTGAGAAAGGAGGCGGCGTTAGCGGCTGGAACGCGCTTCCGAGCCGAGGCTGGAAAAAAGCGGAGAGGGCTGGGCTGGAGGGTGAGGGGAGAGAGGGAGGAGGCAAAGGGAGGGCAAGGCAATGAGAGGGAGGGCGGAAGGAAAGAAAGGGGGACTAAAGATGGATGGGTTGAGCGCGGGAGCCCAAAAGGCCAGGAGGGGAAGGAATTGGGGGTGACCGTCGGGTCGGGGCGGTTAACCTGGGGAGAAGGAAGCGATTAAAGCTGTTGAGCGGCGCGGGTGAGGGCAGCGGGCGAACGTCTGAGCCTTCAGGAGTCTAGTCGCTCGCAGTCCCTCTTCCTGCGCAGTTTAAAAATCCTTCCTGTTTAATTTTAAAACGCGCAGGCCTTTGCAGTTTGGTTCTGCCCGCGGCAATAGAGCACATCACGGCTCTCTAGACCAGTCTAGCTGGAAAGGGACAAATGGCTTTTCCCCCCCTGACCGCTTACGTCGGCTCAGTAGGTAACAGCGCTCAAAAGCATCGGCTTGTTGAAAAAATAATCAGCAGGTCGACACAATTCTGTACTTGGTGTGAGACGAAAACTCAATCATTAAAGCATCGTTAGTCTTTAAAGAATGTTACTAAAATGTCCATTAACACTTACCATCCCAACAGGTATTTTGCGTTATCAGTTTGATACTGACTGGCTTGCTCCCCAGAACCTGCACCTCTTGGGAAACGTGAGGAAGCAATTTCGCTCAAACTCTCCAATGACTTAATTTCCCTGTGCCTAAGCACAGAGAAAGGGCTTAAAAAATATATATTAGAAACCATAGTCATGTGTAGCAGCTTCAAACACGAAAACACTGGAGATGGAACGTTTTGAGGAGAAAGTCAGGGACTCACTCTGTAAAGCTGACCCAACAGCTCTGTGTGTGTGTGTGTGTGTGTGTGTGTATGTTTGGGGGGTAGGGAGTCACAACTGCAAAATCCCTTTTAGAATTATTTTGGCACTGATTGAAATTTAGTTCTTTTGGAGGAATTAAGTTATACATAAAAATAGAAAACATTTTTTCTGGTAGCTGGATTTATCACAGAGGAATGTCTCTCCTTATGTCTCCTAGCATACCAAGACCAGCGCAGATAAACCAAAGGTGAATCTACAATCTCATCCATCCAGTGCTTCTTAATGTACATATAAACCACTTGGAGATTTTATTTTAAAATAGATTTTATTTTAAAATATTTTAAAATTCTAATCCAGCAGCTCCAGATAGGGCCAAAATTCTGCACATCTGACAAGCTCCTTGGTGTTGCCAGTGGCGCTGGTGAATGGACTAGACTTTGAAGAACCAAAACTTATCCTGCCTAAAAACTGCTTTTGGAGGAAAGCCTGAACATGAAGATAATAAAGCTTATGCTTTTGGTGACGTTAATGGGTTGTGGTAACCAGCTGCCTTGATTGTCTATTTAGATATAAGTGTGATAGTGGACTTTATCTTTTTGCCCTACTTCCCTACTTGTTTACTTTCCTTTCTCATATCCATTATCTTTCTCCAGGTTTCATTTCTTTTCATATTTAACCTAACCCTATAAGCATTAAATAACCACCCTATGCCAATGCAGTCAACTTCCTGAGTTCTTTTTCTTTCTGTAAATGAGTTTTTTTATAAGATTTATTTATCCATACAAGCACTGGGGTACAGTCCAGAAGTGTGGGGTGTGAGAGGATTCACCAGAGACAGAGTGGGGAGCAGAACAGGCTAACTGAAATACACTGTTGAGGGGAGCAGCAGGTGAGGCAAGAGAGGTCTCCTGTGCCTTGTGGGTCACCTCTCTGGCCAGGGATAGAATTGTTCTGCAGTGGCTGTGAATGCTTCATAGTGCCTTGCTTTACTTCTTGCGCCACCAGGGAGGCCCCAACTTCCTGAATTCTTGTCTTTGGATCCCATTGTTTACAAACCTCAACCTTGGTTCAGTATACTGGTCTCTGCGCTCCAAAAAAATGTGTCTAAACACTGTTGGAATAAAATGACACAATCCTTTGAACTTCTGAAATACTTTGTGTGTGTCCAGTTAACTTCCACTCCTATTCTGCAAACTATCACTTTTTAAACTTACACCATCTTTTTTTTATTATAATTAATTGTATTTGACATCATTTGTATTTCCCAGGGGGTTCCCACCACTATTTTCACTCATGCACCCCACTGTCACCTCAGTCCCTTGTGCTCTTTACCCCTCATCACCCTCTTTGCCCTCCCTTCCCTCCGCCCACCCCCATGGTCCCTTGGGTTTTGATCTTTTGATCTTGTTGAGTTTTTATTTGATTGTTTGGTTGTTTTTGGTTATGATTGCCCATTTCCTTTAGCTTTTTCTTGGTTTTTTTGTTTGTTTGTTTTGTTTTCTTCCTCTTTATTTTTTGTTGTGATTGTTGTTTTTTTCACATTCCTCCTAAAAGTGAGGCCATCCGATATTTTTCTCTTGCCTTCTGGCTTGTTTCACTGAGTATAATTCCTTCTAGCTCCATCCATGTCTCTATAAATGTCCCTATTTTTATTTTTGATTGCTGAATAGTATTCCATCGTGTATATCACATCTTCTTGATCCAGTCCTCTACTTTGGGACATTTGGGCTGTTTCCAGGTCTTACCAATTGTAAATAGTGCTGCAATAAACATGGGGGTACAAGTACTCTGCGGATTGGTGTTTTTGTGTCCTTTGGGTAGATTTCTAGGAGTGGGATTGCCGGGTCATATGGTAGTTCCATCTTGAGTAGGCCGAGGAACCTCCATACGGCCTTCCATATTGGTTGGATTAACTTGCATTCCCACCAGCAGTGTAGTAGAGTTCCTTTTTCTCCACAACCTCGCCAGCATTTATTGTTGTTGGTTTTTTTGATATATGCCATTCTTACCGGTGTAAGGTGGTACCTCATTGTGGTTTTAATTTGCATTTCCCTGATTATGAGAGATGTTGAACATCTTTTCATATGCCTGTTGGCCATTTGTATATCCTCTTTGGTGAAGTGTCTTTTAAGTTCTCCTGCCCATTTTTTGATTTACACCATCTTTTCTTCCTCCTCTTTTATCACATGACTTTATCTTCGAATTCACAGAACTAATTTTTATTTTCAGATGCATATTCCTTCAACTTCATTCCCAAGTTCATCATCTCCATCCAGTCCTAATTCAGTTAATACATCTAAAGTGCTTGGAACAATACCTGGCATGTAGCATTGACATTATTATTACACTTCGCTATCCTTAGAGGACATGAAAAGTAAATTCCTATAGTTGTGTTTAGCTCCCACCCCTCCTATTCCCTCAAGAAGTTAATTCTATAAAGTTAAAGTCTGTTAATCTCTCCCATCGAATCCTCCCTCCCAGCAGCATAAAGATATGCTGAAGTCTGATTTAACTGCATCTGTCACTGGTGGCTCTTGCCTTCTCATCTTAGTGATCCTACAGGTATGACCTATACTTATCACCAATTCCTCACCTTACCCACACCCTGGCTCTATAATTTTTGTCTCTCTATGCCACTCCAATGAAACTGCTCTTGGAAAGGTAAACTTTGACATAATTATCAAATCCAAATGACACTTTCACATTACTTGATCTTTCTGCTACATTTGCTACTTCCTTAAAACACTGTCCTCCACTGTCTTCTCAATTTAGTTCTGAACCCTGTTTTGTTGGGGATCTTTCATTGGTTTAGATCCTCTTTGAATTGATCTCATAGCATAGAGTACTAATAAAGGTTTAGAGTAAATAGGATTGGAAAAGTAAACTACAGCCAGAACAATAGTTGACAAAGGAATTTGAGTTTTATATAACAAATAAGTAAAAGTTACTAAACACTTATGAAATAGGAAGTCTTCAGAGCTAATTGTTCAGGAAAACCCGTGGCATCAATAATGTCCAGCTGTATCTCCAATCCTGAGCATATGTAAATATAGACTATATATAAACTATATATACACACATACACACATATGTTGTAAAGTAGTATGAGTGAGATGTCCCCTAAAGTTTTCTTGAGGCTAGAACAACACTGAAGTATATTTGCAAGTGAAAGAATATGAGCTAGTAAAGAATGACCTTAAATAAGAGAAACACTTTTTTCCCCCAGAAATATGAGAAGAAAGAAAATGCTGAGATGAAGAAGCTATTTGATGATCTTAATCTCTATGTAAGAATAAACGTCCAATAGATGAAAATAGGGCTCAGAGTGCAAGTCAATGTTGCAAAGAGTAAACATTTGAAATTAGTGTTTTAAGAAGTAAATGGTCAATTAATAAGAGGGAATCAATAGTGTTCAGCAGTGATCTTCACTCTTGCTCCCCCATTTTTGTGGTCTTAGCTAACATGTATCTCTTGCTTTTATGTATCTCACAAGGCAGAACCGAAAGTAGATATTATATAGTCACAAGGCATTTGATTGGCTATAATGTGCCAAGCTCCTGATAGGGCTTGGATAAAAAAGACAAGAAACACCCATTTCAAAGAGGTAACAGTTTATAGGTGGGTACAAAACATTCCTACAGTATGGTATTAGAGATATGAACAAAGGGTACTGGTGCACAAAAATGGTAATGGTAACTGTTAGGGGGAAAGGGATTCCAGAGAGGAATATATGATTTATATACGTAATATAATAGGGGCTCAGGGAGTGTGTATTGAATTATTGAGTGAATGAATCAATAAGTGAATAAATGGCTATGGTTGGAAGAATTCAGAAGGTGAGCTTCCCACAGTTACAAGATGCTTTTTTTTTTAAAGAATTATTTTATTTGTTTATGCATATAAGAGCTGGGGTGTAGGCCAGAGGTTGGGGGGGGGGGGTGAGAGGATTCACCAGTGATAGAGTAAGGAGCAAAACAGGCAGATTTACTGATAGATATACACTGTTAAGGGGAGCAGAGAGCAAGGCTGGAGAGGTCTGCTCCCTGGCTGGGATCAAACTCCTGCATGCCACAGTGGCTGCTGCTAACATCATAGTGCTAGACTTAACCCCTTGTACCACCAGGGAGGCCCTAAAGATGCTTTCTGATACTTTCTAAGAAGCAAGAAACGTTCCAATTCACATAAAACTTAATTGTGTCTGTTAAGGCCGCATTTGTCAGTTCTTTTCATTTAGTTTGAATGTTCACATAGTGTTTAGCTTCTTATAGTGTATATCTTGTTTTTTAAACACTAGATACGTTCCTACAAATTGTATGAAATCAAATATTTGCAAAATTAAATCTCAGTGAACTCCTGTTATTAATAGAGAACAAAGGAACATTGGTGTTCAAGAGATATAAGTTGTAGACCTTCCAATTCTGACACAGTGGTTTGGTTTAGGAGAAATGCCTTGATATCCTTAGGCTTGAAGTTATTGAATTTCTTAAAGTTTATCACTCACATTTTAATTAAATTGAGGTTTTGAAAACTTAAAGCAATCTTTCATAAAAGACCATATTATTATCACTTGACTATCACCCATCAATTGAAATACTTAGTAAATTCACTAATACATCAGTTTTTCAGAAAACTTTTTTGATTTCCTTAAGCTTCCTTTAGCGTTTGCTTGTTTTATTTACTGGAGGCAAAGAATGTCTTCTTAACACATAGTAAGTACTCTTATATTAGCTATTTTTTATGCACAAGAAGAAGAAATAGTGATGCCTGGTGTGGGAATCTAGTGTCTAAAATTAACTTCACCAAATTATACTGGTCTTAATGCATTGCCCTCACACTACAGGTTTTAAAATAAGATTTATTTCCCCCCTTTACTTGAATAAAAAAAATGAAATACATAATAGATTTACTCTTAGATATAAAATCTTATTCCATTCAATTGGTTTAAAGTCCTTTCTCACACTTGTTAATTTTATCTTAGTACCTTATATGTAATAAGAATTCAATAATTATTAGTTTTTAATTTGAAAATATCAGATTCTACAGATTACAATCATAAAACCTTACCTTTTCTTTGAAGCTTCAAAGCATAAAAAGAAAAAAATACATAATGCCAACAACTCTGTGGCTGCCAACTGTTTCCAAGGAAACAGAGTAGTAGATCATCAAAACCAAAATAAGTATTTTCAACCTGATTACCCTTTTTTCACCAGTTCAGTCTTCATTGCTGCAAAATGAAAGGCAATACAACCTCAACTTTGCAATACACATTGTTAATTCTGTTTATGCTGTCTCTCACTATTAAAACCAGGAGAAAAAATTGTAATCACTTGGATTGTATGCTGTTTCCTTGTGGAGAATTAAGCTTGTTTAGAAGGATGAAGCATACCTTTTGAATATAAAGCACTACATCCATTTGCTAAATAACCTAATATGTTTTAGCCTCCAAACTGCCAATTGTTTACTGAATCACAGATTTAACATTTCTTGGGAATAATATAAGAAAGTAATGGAAATTTATAAGACTAGGAGAAAGACTTCTAGAATAAAATTTTTATTTAAAGAAATAAGGTGAGGAATGAAAAAATAGTAGATGTCAAGGGGGAAATAATTGGATTTCTATTCAATAGAGCACACTACCACTATAACTTTGTTCATTGTTCTACAGATTTGTGTCTACCATGGATAAAATCGTGATCCTGAAAAATAGTAGCTATAAATAACTGAAGCTTGGTCTAGGTCTAGCATTACTGTTACCTAATGGTGATAATGTCTTTTATAAAAGCAGTATTCCTTTTAAATCAACACATTTCTAGTTTAAACTATATATTGTTATATATCAATTATATCTTGAAAAACCTGTATTACTCTATTTAAAAAATCTAGTTAAAGACAGTTTTGGGGGTGAAGTGCACAAAAGAAATTTGCTTTAATGTAACTACAGTTTAAGAAGCTCTATATAGCAAATTGATATTTTCAAATAATAATGAATTTCAGTAATTCTAATGTAATCATTATTTGTGGGTGCCTTGTATCAGTATTCTGCTTAGATGTCTACTTCCCCTAAAGGATTACAGCTTTTCAAAGGCACTGGTATATAAGAGGATCTTGGTAATTTTTAATGTCTAAGCATGTTATTGGACCTTGTAATTGAAGGTATTCCAAAAGTGTTTTTGAATAAATATATTTTTCTTTATTTCAGTAAATTTTAACAGAAAATTTTAGTTAGATGTGTGCCTTTTACTATAAAATGTAATTTTCTCTAGTCTGAAACATTTTATTTGTAAACATTAATAGCCAGGGTAGACTATTTATTGTGAAACTAAGCTTAATATTTAAAATTAACTTAGCTAAAATAAAATATTTTACTTAAAAGAGCATCCCGGGCCTCCTGATGGCTCAAGGGATTAAGTAGCAGCACTATGAAGTGATCTGCAGCCTTTGCATCAGGAGTTCAATCCCCAGCCAGGGGAGGTGACACACATGACGCAGCAGACCTCTCTAGTCTCGCCCACTGCTCCCCTCAGCAGTTTATTTTGGTCAATCTGCCTGTTCTGTTCCCCACTTTATCTCTGGTTAATCCTCTCACCGCCCCTACACCTCTGGCCTGTACCTGTTTTTATATTATAAATAAATCTTTAAAAAAAAAAACCAACAACATGTGATACATATATGTACTTGTCTTCTTAATGAATTGCTTACGGCTTAGTAAAAAATAGAGGGGCTTCCAAGGATTTGTCCTCCAAAATAAACTTTTCTCTACCAATAGCATTATGTAAGGAGGCCTGAGTCTGTTTTTACCTCTCATTCATTATTTTTATGATTTGGGAAATTATTTAATTTGAGCCTCAAGTTTTCTTATCTGTAAAATTGGGGGAAAAATTCTACCCTGGCAGTTTCCACGAAGATCACAGGTATCTGTGTGTAAATGGTGCGATATGTAATAGGCTCTTAAAAAGCTGCTATTATTACTACGAGCTTCTTCCTACCTGGATATTTAGAAAAAGTAGTACTTTCCCAATAAAGTGTAAAAGACTTTCCTGGTACCAAACAGGAAAGAAAAAGGAAAGGTTAACAGTTCACTGAATACAAGGACAGTCATGCTTATATCTGTCAAAGAGGGGACCATGGTACATGGACCAAAACTGACATTCAGAAATAAAGACTTAATAAGAGATGGTGGGAGGTCTTTAAAGGAGTGATGAGTACATTTTTCTGACAGGAAGCAAAAAGATAGTAAAAGTTTCTTTTTAAGGGCTAGGGGATCTTCCCAAGAGGAACACAGTTCAGTAAAGCCTCTGAGTTTCTATGGACAGTTGACTTTATACCTGTCACACCTATGATCCAAGGTAGTTACCTAGCACATTTCTGTTTTTCTGGGTAGTGACTCTTCCTAAAGCTGTGTATCCTTTTCGCCTCTGCTCCTGAGAGGCCTATTGCAACCCCACAGAAACTGCTGGTGCTTTTTAAGTCCTCAGGGCTGGATGGCAGCTGCTGCCAAACTCTGCTTCAAGTCCCCCAAGTAAAGACACACATGGCAAGATTGCAAGCTTGCTTGTTGAATGTAGCAGAAGCCAATACTGAGACAAGTCCATCTCTGCTATCCTTAAAATGCTCAACTTAGTGAGTACATTATAAAGTCTGCTCTTCTGACAGGTTCCACATGATTGATATCCATTTGGTTCTTTGAACAGAGATTGAACCAACAGTCTTTCTGGTTTTCAACCTTTCTGTTCATATTTTATGGTTTGGTCACATGCCACGAGCACTCATGTCTGCTCAGTTCAGCCCAATAGCTCCTGGCCTAGTGCTCCCAGCTTACCCAGATGCCTCACCAGATGGAAGATTATGGATCCTTCCTTCTTACTCATAACTGGTGTGGAGGTGGTTCCCCTTAAACAGTCAGTGCAAATAATCCAAAAAGTAGGGGCCAGACTGAAGTTGAAACTGAGGAGAGGACAAATTGCCAAAATTTAGTGTACAAAAGCAGAGTGAGGAGCTGAACAAAGTTAGGGACCAAGACAACAATCAGAGACTCCTAGTTCTGAACTGAATAAAAGAAGAATCTAAGGAACAAACTGAAGACAATTGCTGAACGATGAAAGAGTAATGAAAATGAAAATTTACTTGCAGTTACGTGGGGCACAGAATATCCCATTATAAGTCATATGCCAATATGTCTTGATGGCCCTCTGTGTGCTTCTGTGGGCCTGCCTTCTACCCTCTGATAGCCTTCTAACACTAAGGTACTAAGAAGAAAGTAGTAAATTCCCTTTGGAGCTAGGGTGGGTACAGGGTTGGAAAGAGGAGGGTACTCAAGAAGGAGATTGGTTGTGTGACACATGAAAGGAGATGCCTACTTGCCTATTTGCCTCACAAAGAGCTTGTCAGTCATAGAGCAAGAACTCATAGCTGGGAAATAACCTGCTGTGCCAGGCAACTGTAAGTAGGTGGGGCTTGGTTGGCAAAGGGATATGGGATGGGATGTGGCATGAGATGAGTCTCCAGGCTTCCGATCATCAAGGATTTTTATGTTAATAGTTCATCCATCACATTCCTCTAGAAACCGTCTTTTTTCCGTAGCATTATTAGTTATCTTAACTCTTATCACTAATTAATTTTTCTTAAAACTTTATACACTTATTGTTACTAATTCAAACAGAATTTTTGAATTTATATGAGTTTGTAAATGAACTGCCAAAATTGCTCTCCACCTCTCTACCAGTCTAGACATATATCAATACAAAATTGTTTCAACTACATAGATTTATAGTATATTTTATCATATGCTTTAATATTTATAATATTTGTATATTTATTTATAATGTTTTATATGTTCTTATAATAGTGCTTTATAATTATATCTTCTAATTGTAGCCTATACATTTTATAATTTGTCTTATATTTATATTTATAATATGTTTTAATATTTGGTAGTACTCCTCCAATTCAGTTCTTATTTTAGGACTTTTATGACTATATTTCTTTATTGTACTTTCAGTAAATTTGTGAACAACTCATGTAGATTTAGAAAGATATCTGATGATAATTTATTAAATTCATAAAATAGGGAGAATTTACATATCTTCCTCCCTAATAATTTGATGTATCTTTTCAAGTATATTTTTGTGTAATAGTAGTATTTTTTAGTGCTTATGTAGATTTTATCCATTTCTTATTGAGTTTTTATACTCTAATTTTATATTTTTGCCATCCAAATAGGGTCCGCTCTCATTATTTAGTCTGATTACTACCTGTTTATATGAGATTATTGACTTATATCAATTTTTGTTCTACTTCTTTACTAAATTTTCATAACTTCTATTAACTTTTTCCATTTAACTTTTATTTTCTAGATATATAGTCATGGTATCTAAAAAGAGACATAGATTTTCGTTCATCTTTCTTCCAATCCTTGCCTTCTCTGATTGTGTTTCCAGTGTTAATAGCAATGAACATAATGGTCTTCTTATCTTCTTCCTACTTCTAATCATGCTTTTCCATTAAATAAGAATCTTACTTAGGAACTGAAGCATCCCTTAATTCTTATATATTTTTAAAAGCATGATATTTAAATCTATTTCTTAGTACATGAAACCTCTAAAAACACTCTTCTGATGGTATGACTAGTGAGACAGAGATTGCCAAAACACATCTAACTTCATAAAATGACTTAAAGACTGGGAGTAGCTGGTTGCAGGAACCTATTGTTCATTCATTCATTTCCTACTCTGTAGGAGGTTCTTGGATATAAAATTGAATTTTTCAAACAAATAACCTTAGCTTCAAAGACCTCACACTCTATTAGAAAAAAAATCTCACATTAAGTAGAAACTTGACTCTTTACACTTATATGTGTCTGTTTCATATATTCAATTTATAAGGCTTTTTATCATTTCAGAAGAATGGAAGCTTCTCCTCACAAGGATTGTATAGCATGACAGTTCTTGCATAATTTTAAAACACTGGGCCCAGATATAGCTGTCATTTTGAATTCCATCCTTAAGTAGATCCTGAGAGCACCCATTTATAATTAAGAGTTCATTTTATTTTTATACTGGATCTCCTTTTCTTCATGTTGGGATTTCTTGAAGCATAGGTATGTGCAAGGTTTTGAGAAGCACTATCGGTGGAGGTTGGGGGAAGCATTGTTAGGCTCTGGAAGGTTAATGTTGCAACAGCTGAAAAGCCACTATCAATAGGGTAACAGCCACCAAGGCACCACTGTCAGGGTTTTCTGCCAATCCATGACTGCTACAGACTCAGGCTGATTTAATACATTATTAAATTTAAATGCATCAGGGAAATTTTCATCCAGGTCATAGTAATTACTATTTTCCTTTCCACTAGTGTAGAATTAGGAGTTGGGTTTTTTTGTTTTTACAGTTTCCAATTCTTCTTGGTACTTGAAGGCATGATATGTATCCAGTACTATTGATTAATTTTATGATTTCAGGGTTTTTTCATCATTGGTTAGAGTTCATACCCTATAGTCTTTCATGATTTCCAGGTACTGCATAAATGGGTGACAGAACTATAGTTTTGGGAAACATTCTTCAAAAATACTTCCATCTGTTCCTGGTGGTGGTCGATGAAATCCAGTGCAGCTGTCAAAAGCAGCAGTAGCCCTCAGAAGAGGTTGAGAAGCCTATGTTCCTGACCCAGGCAGGCACTATACCCATTCCCTTAGCTCCAATTCTTTAACATGAAAGGAAGCTGAATTTTATGATTTTTTTGGCATTTAGGATGATAATAATCTGATATTTTTCCTTAACTTTATTAATATGATGAATCATATTAATTGATGTCCTATTATGAAAAAAACATAAAAACTTATAATACACGTCAGAGATGTATATTATTATAAATATACTGTTGGTTCTCTGTACTCTGAACTGTATTAAACAGCTTTGAGATAATTTCATTTTCTATGATTTGATAGACTTCTACTGTGAATCTATTTTTTTAATCCAGATTCCTTAGCTCTATTCCAGCTCTACTGAGTGTGGGACACAGAAAAAAAAATGGTGCCCTCCCTCCTACCTCCACTCCACTCTATTCATCCAGATTTTGCATTTTGTAACCACCATAAGATAGGTGATGCTAAATCTTTCAAGAAATAAATATAATATTAATACCTAACCTGACAAAGCTCACATAAAAAGAAAATTATAGACCAATCTCACATATTCAGTGAATATACTAAAAACCAGTGAATTGTGTACTTTAAATGGGTGGATTTTGTGTTATGTGAATTATATCTCAATAAAGCTTTCTTTCAAAAAAGATTATTATAGCATGATTCCTAAATATCTCACTTAGGGGACTGAAAAGACTTGGTGCCAGGCTTCAATACTGGGAGTAAAGATGAATGAGTTTGAAAGGAAAGCTCCTGAATTCATCTTCAGATAGACTGTAAATAGTAACTGAAGCTCTGGAAGAGCTAAAGTCACATAAGATGGAGATAACCACATAAAGATGTAGAATCAAGGGCATAGTCAATCTCTAAAATATTACCCTGAAATTATATATGGAAGTAAATTGAGCTTCTAAGTTTCTAAAATACAAGGTGAAATTTCCCTTGCTTTCCATTTTATTGTTAAAAACACACAAGATTATCACAACCAATACTCTATAGAATAGTAATTTGAATTCAATATAATGGTCATTACCAGATACTAAGAGATAAAAAAGCTTAAAGGTTTTTAAAACCTTTACTTTGAAATACTTATTAAAGACTCACATTTTGACACCAGTGACAGGGATAAAAACATCTCTTGTATGACTGGTTTTCCTCGGAAGGTTTATAACCTATTTGTAGGAGAAAAGATGTGATTGAATAGGGTGTACATTAATTAGATGAATGGGTTTAATATGAAGTCAGGTTAAAACCCTAACCTCACAATGAGTCCAGCAAACAATGGAGGATAACTTCTTTCATGGAACTGAAGTCTTTATTTTTTTTCTGGGTAAGACTTTAAATTGACTTCTCACAAGGAGATTGCAAGCAGATTCTCTTGCAAATTGGCATCCTGGGGAGAGCTAGGTACTTTAAAAATTTCTAATCAGGAGAAGTTAAAGGTTATATAAGCCCAGCAGCCAAATTGACTGCTTGACCTTAAAAGCCAAACAGAATCTACTTTCCTTCCTTCTCCTTAGCCAAGACCTGATCTAGAAATAAATTCTAAAATACAAACACAAAACTGTGTGATAGATCAGTTCTATGAGCTAGAAGGGAAGTTGTTGGAGCGTATCAGAATTTTTTGCTATTCAAAGTCTTTATATCTAAGCACTCACAGTTATAGCAGCCCTATGTTTGTCTGTAGTTTCAACTAATCAAAGCAGGACAACATTTAGTAAGATACTGTATCCATGCAACCTTTTTTCCTTTAAACATATTTACCATATTTTTTTAAAAGCAGATTCAGACAAGGACAGACTGGGGACACCTGGTGGGGAGGGGCGGGGGAGGGACTGAGGTGATGGTGCACTGGTGAGATGGTGATGGGGAGTACATGGGGATTACAATTAATGGCAAGTATATGTAAATTTTAAAATATTTTAATTAAAAAAAAAAAGAAAAGCAGATTCAGAATTACAGATCCTATTGACTATAGGAAAATCTACTCAAAATCACTCCCTTGTGGCCTCCCTGGTGGCCTAGGGGTTAAGTCTCAGCACTAGCACTGCCACAGACTTAGTAACATCCCCCAAGAGGGAGCTAACCCATATATGCTGTCTCACTCACTGCTCGCCTTAACAGTGTATTTCAGTAAATCCAACTGCTCTGTTCACCATTCTGCTCTGGTGAATCCTCTAACCCCATGCACCTCTGCCCTACACCTCAGTTCTTCTATGCAACACTAAATAAAATCTTTAAAAAAACAAACAAAAAAAAATGACTACCATAGGTACTGCCCAATTTTACAAATGATGCTATTCTTGGAATGGGTAGGAAGGAGGAGTAGAAGCTTGGAGGTCTAATAAAATCTAATAAAAGCTATTTTAACAATTATGGTTTAGAAAATATTCCTAACCAAATTTTCACCTGTTTTTACAGATAGACTATACTATGCAAGCATTTAACAGATCCATTTGAGTTATTTTCCCCCCAAATTGATCCTGATTATTTCTGCAATTTCCAAATAAGTGCCTTCCATATTCACAAACCAATCTTTGAGCTTTCACTACTATATGGCATTACTCATTTGTAGCGGCAGGAAGGTGGCACAGGGCAAGTTCGGGATGGTTCTAGCAGACGGAGGTAAAGGAAGGAGTCTTAGAGCCCTCGGTGGTTTTTATACTTTTATTACAGAGGTGGCATCAGGTATATGGCAGGCATGGGTGCCGGGGGGTCGGGAGGCTGGCAGGCCTCCCAGCCCCGGGCGCATCTCACCCTCTCGGCTGCTTTGCTGCTGCTGCTGCTGCTGCAGCTTGTTGGTCTTGTTGCTAGCGTTGGTACTCTTCACTGCTCGTTTGTTGGTCTTGCTGCTGCTGGTTGGTCGGTCCTGCCGCTGCTCAAGTTGGATACTTGTGCATACCCACCTAGGCATGCCGCAGCACCACAGGTGACCATCATTATACCAGTGGCAGGAAGGTAGAAGGACCTGATAGTTCTCTGACCCTACACTCATTCATTCAGTTGATATGTACTGAACACTTACATATCATGGGAGAGAAATACAAGATTCAACAGCCATCTCCATCCTGGTTACTGAGAGGCATTTGTAGTATTTTTCCTGTTCTGTTGTGTCAGTACTCATTACTGGCAAGCAGCTGGAAGAAATCACTGTGAAACAACCACAAATGTACAAGAACTGGGGTACAAATCAGATAAGGAGATGGGGGGGTGAGTGGATTCCCCAGAGAGATTCCACAGGCAGATATAGGGAAACACACTGCTGAGGGGAGCAGTGGGTAAGGCAGTAGAGGTCTGCTGTGCCATGTGGGTTACCTCCCTGGTCAGGGGATTGAACTCATGCTGCAGTGGCTGCGAAAGCTTCATAGTGCTATGACTTAACCCCTTGCTCCACCAGGGAAGCCCCTAATTCTTCACTTCTTAGCTTATTTGCATTTTTAATCTGTGGCGTATCTCCCAAATTTTCTTCATTTCTCTTTAACCGTCAAGCCTGGAGTTGTTTCTAATGAATACTATTACCTAGTGCTAAATTGGATGACTTATTTACTTAGGTCCTACTTATGCATATTAGTCTCTTTTCTTACAAACAAACAAACAAACCCACTTTATTGCAAAAACAATAAATTCAGAGAAAAATACACAATTCTTTCAGTTAATCAATATTTTATCTGTTACATTCTAGTCTTGTTCATAAATTTATTCAGTTTTGACCTAGTTTGGTGATATAAAATAATTTTATATTCTACATTTTATATTTTCATTTAACATTATCCTATGCATAATTTTCCATTTAACTATGATTTTTATGTAATCAACTATATGAGTATCTTCATTTACCATTTTTGCTAAACATAATATCCTCTCCACTTTGAGGTTAAACTTGATTGAGGCTATAAAAATATCTTCAAACAATATAAGGATATGTTTTGTGGGGAAAAAAGATCCTTTTCTTTTTGTTGAGTTATAGGAGGTCTTTATAGATCTTGGATATTAGCCTTGTCACATGCATGTATTTGTGAAAATATCTTCTCCCATCCAATAGGGTATCTTTTGATTTTAATGATAGTCTCTTGCTGCTCAGAAGCTTTAGTCCTATTTATTTTTGCTTTTAATTCCCTTGTCTTTGGAGTTGAGGCCATAAAGATCATCAAAGCCAATATTGTTGAGTGTTTTGTCTATATTTTTTTAATCTTATGGTTTCAGGGTTTACATCCAAGTCTTTAATCCATTTTGAGTTACGGTTTGTGCATGTGACATAGTAATCTATAGATTCCCAATACTATTTGATAAAGAGAATTTCCTTTCTCTAATGTATATCTTGGCTTCTTTGTTTCATATTAACTGTCCATATTATGGGCTTACTTTGGACTTCAATTCTATTCCACTGGTCTGTGTGTCTATTTTTTTATTTCAATACCATACTATTTTGACTATTATAGTTGTGTATTATACTTTGAAGTTTAGGTGTGTGATTCTTCCCTTCTTTCTCTTTTGGTCAGGATGGTTTTGACTATTTGGAATCTTTTGTGTTTTCATGTAAATTTCAGTAATGTTTGTTCTGTTTCTTCAAAGAATATCATTCAAACTCTGACATGGATTGCAATGAGTCGGTATATCACTTTGAATAAGATGGCCTTTTGAAAATGTTAATTCTTTCAATCCATAAGCAGGAAATCTTTCCATTTCTTTGTGCCTTCTTCTATTTCTTTAACACTGTCACAGTTTTTTGTTGAACAGGACTTTCACCTCATGCTGTTTTGTCCTTAGTATTATTCTTTTTGATGTGATTATAAATGGAATTGTTTTCTTGATTTCTTTCTCTTCTAATTCATTGCCAATAGGAACATAACATTTTTGCAGATTGATTTGGTAACCTCTCTCTTTCCTGTACTCATGTTTCTAACAGTATTTTAGTAAAGTCTTTAGGATTTCTTATATTCATATATATAAATTCAATACACAGCATATATTTTCTATGTATATTATACACATTTCTATGCATATTATCTATGTATTAGCACAATCCATATCATGATAATATATATCTTCTTTTCCAGTTTGGATTCATTTATATCTTTCTTTTGTCTAAATCTCAAGTAGGATTTCCAATACCATGTTGAATAGTAGTGGGGAAAACAGACATCTTTTTCTCATACCTAATCTCAGGGGAAAAAAGTTCAGTTTTCACCATTGAGTATGATATTACTGTGGGTTTGTAATATATCATTATTATGTTGAAATATGTTCATTTTATGCTCATTTTTAGGAGTTTTTAACATAAGTGGATATTGAATCTTGTCAAATGCTATCTCTGCATCTATTGATATGACCATATGATTTTTATCTTTTCTTTTGTTGATGTGGTGAATTACACAGTTTGATTTATAGCTGTTGAACCCTCTTTGCATCCTTAGAATAAATTCTACTTGCTCAGGAGATGTATAATCCTTTTACACATTACTAAATTTGGTTTGCAAGGATTTTAATGAGTTTTTTTTTTTTTACATCAATGTCTCAGGGATATTAGTCAGTATGGTTCCTTTTTTATATTATCTGAGTTTTTTATGTCCTGATTTCTGTTACTTTCTTATTTAAAGCCTCTATTTTCTGTTTTAAAATGTATTTCTCAAGTCATTCATTTTCTCCCTCTGAATTTGTTGTTATCTCTTTAATTAGTTTTGCTTTATATCACTATCCTGCCTCTCTGGGTTTCAGACCCTACATGATGTAGTCTGCGCACTGTCAGTGAGCTTCATGATGTAGGTCCCAAGGGGTGGGGTGACATGTGGCCTGCAGTCAGTGCATTGTCTTTGTTCTTTTTACTAGGCAGTGGCCAAACCTGTTGAGAGCCTCTCAGCTCTGCATCGCACATTTCAAGACTGTTTGCCTCCAGACATTTAGCTCCAGGCATTTTGTTCAATAAAAAATGAATGTCTTTTCTGTCCCTTCCTGTGCTGGTCTCTGGTGCCCAACAGGGGTTCCAGTGTGGTCCCCAGCCAGAGGACTTTCTGGGTATAGGGTCCTTCTGATTAGTGTTAGAAGATAGTCCCAGGAATCAAGCAAGAGATCTCCTCTGATGCCATCTTAGTTCAAATCCTCCAACATAATCTTTTAAAAATGAAATGGACCATAGCCATATATCTGCTTAAATTTCTCCAGGGGATTTTTGTCACATTCAGAATAGAAACTTTATTTTTTGACACATGAAATTTAATAAAATCTGGCCTCAAATAGCTCGTGATATTATCTCATACCACCCTCCCCTACCCCACATATCTCAGCAACACTGGCCTTTTTTCTGTTCTTAAAACATGCCCTGCTCATTTGTGCCTTTAGGTGTTGGTGCTAGCTGTTCCCTCTCTCAATCATGTTCTTTTCTTTGATCTTTATATGGCTCACAGATTTTACCATTAATATCTGAACTTGAATGTTTGTATATTTTAGGAAACTCAACTTGAGTTGTTAAAGTTCTCAGATTTGCTGGGTCCTTTAGCACTTCATATAAGTACAGAAAGCTTTTTATGCTCTAAGGATTGTTTCAACATTTTTACTTTTGAAAATCATAAATTTTTTCTAGAATTTAAATTCAATTAATTGTCACTTAAAGATAGAAAATGACATCCTAATTAACTGTAGGGCCTAGAGCACCAATGTGTACAATAGCAGAGAGCTGCCACATCTAGCCATGTGACATGGGCTTCTCTTTGTGAGCAGCGCTTCCCCCCACCTGTGAAGAAGATGCAGTCATCCCTTGCTTTAGACAAGGTACATGCATGTGTTAATAACAAAGGAATTAAATATTTACCTCAAATAGGGCAGTACTCTTCTCCAATCAGCTACATGGACTCTCTCCTAGAAAAAGACATAACCAGAAAACAAGTTCTCAACATTGCCTTCTGACGTCTCTTCATGGGGGATATATTACTTCACATTTATGTACTCCCTTGTGAAAGCAGATTTTGAAATATGTCTGATTTTATCAATAATGATGGGCTGACTGAGAAACACGAGGAGAGCAAGCAGAATAGCAGTGCAGTGGGTGAGCATTGAGGGTGGTTTAAAAGTTGTACATTGGGCTGGGTAGGAATTTGGTATTCCTGGCCCAGTGAATTCTAGTACAGTAAATGTTAGTAGAAAACCTTCTCCCCAACCCCCACTCCAATCATGGTATCAGCCACAAATTTCCAATTATCCCCTGGAGTGCTTCAAAACTAATGAATGCCATACCCATTATCTTTGGGGCTTTATATTTTACAACAAATGTACCTTCGGTATGAAATTTGTTAGAGACAATTCTTATAGCTTTTTTACCCACAATATTTTTATGTTATGTTAATGGCCTTTTAGCTTAATGCCTTTGTGCTTTGCAAGCTAATTCTGGAACACATTAAATGTGTTAAGTGAGGGATAAATGTATGGGGAACAAAACCTACTGAATGGAATTAGAGAGGGAATCTTTGACAAGTAGTTAAGAAACAAAGTACCACATCCATGCTCAAAAATAGAATGACTGTTGTGGAGACAGCTAGCCCCTTTCTGCTTGTTGATGACAGCAGGAGTGAAATTCTGAGATCCTACATTTTTCTTGAAAGAGCTAATCTAGGAAATCAAGTAAACAGTTTCTCCAGCAATGTCTGAGAAAGAGTTTTCCTCATATGCTATGATATTCTTAAAGGCCACGGGGACAGACCATGGAGTAAGTAGCCTCCAAAACGACTCCCAGTGATTCCTGCTTCAGGGTGTATATAACCTTTTGTAATACCATTCCCTTGTGTAGAGGGTAGTCCGAGCAAATTGTTTATGAATAAAATGTGTGCTAAATGATGGAATAGCATTTCAAGATTCAGATATAAAGATGTGATTCTTTTCTGCGCTTTCTCTGGTTTTTCTTAACTCACTGGCTTTCAAGAAGCAAGTTGCTTCATGCTGTGAGCTGCCCTGTGGAAAAACCCATTTGGCAAGGAACAGAGGACAAGCCAACAGCCATCTAGGAGATGTACTCAGTCCAACAACTTGAGCTGATTATACGTATATCAATGATCTTAAAAATGGATCTTTCTGTGGCCAATAATTGATTAGAGCCCATGAGAGACCCTGTGACAGAAGACCCAATTCAACCACACCTGGGCACCTGACTCACAGAAACTGTGAGATAATAAAACATAAGTTTTAGGTAATTTGTCACACAGTATTATATACCCAATCTGCTCTAAACTGCAGGAAATACTCAACTGTGGCATCATCCATGCTTTGTAGTCTTCAATATAGCAAAACTCAGATTTGTGTATCTCTGAATAAGCAGTGAGGTAAGGCAAAATGTGAAACCTCCCTGAAATTTCTAATAGACCAAAAAACAAAAAAATCCCATCATAAAACATTATGTGGCAGGATGGCAAAGAAGAGACTATATTTACAAGCACAAGTGTATTTAGACAACTAACTATACAAAGTTGAGCAAATCATATAGCTTTTCTGACATTTGGTGTCTTCATCAAAAATATGATGATGGGACTTAAACTAAGAATTATAAGAAATCTGACACTGTGACTTGAGCAACCCCCAAAATTTCTTTCTCATCATCTGGAAAGTCCATTGTTAGGAACTCATTCTTTAATGCTCCTAGAAACCATCTCGGAAGCTGCTACTAAAGGGGAAAAATTTTCAGTGGTGAGAATACCTTTAAGGATGATTCAGAGAGGTAGGATCTTGAGTTACTATGAGAGTTGACTCTTTGGCCGTCAGTAGCAATAAAAATAAGCAGGCATAATTTCACAATTCTGACAAGCTAGTAGGTATCCTCCTTTCTGATATATGTGATCTATATAAATAGCTATATTTCCCCTCTTATACTGAGTGCTAGGAGACTTAGAGCAAACTCAAGCTTACTCATAGCCACGGTACTACATTTTATGGTTCTCAAACTTGTTTGTACGCTTTTATATATCCCAATTTTTCCACTTCTATTTTACCCTATATCTTTTTCTTTATGGAAAAAGAGGCATAAATAAATTTAAGAAACACAGACATAAATGTTTGAAAGTTATTTCTCCAACTATGATGATATAATAGCTATTTTGACATTAAGGTTAATTTAGCTTTGGTGGTTAAAAAAGATTTAAATAAATAGCATTTGGAAAAATGAGCATAAATTGGAAAAAATAAAGACATCAGAAGTTGAAAGCATATTTGTACCGTTTTTATTTGTAAAAATAACCATCTGAATGCATTTCCATATTATATTACAGTTAAGTACTTCATTATATTATTAGCATTCAGTAGTTGAAAAAGTATTAAACTGTGCTTGAGAAGATTCAGATTGGTTCAAAGTCATTCATTGAACTAAAAGTCATTTTCTTCATTTTTACAGTCATGACATTTACCAGTCATTGAACTCCAATTTACATAAGAAAACATTACAGACAAAAATCCCACTGAAATCATCAAACAATACTTTATGCTGTTACAAATATGTTATGCAAAATATAACACTGGCACCAGATTTGTATCATCGTGCATTGCAAAGATATATTGCACATGCTAAAGCATAAAATATGTAGACAAAACTACCAAACAAAAGATATTTGCATTGAATTTTTAGATTACTGCATAAGAAACACATAGAATTACATTTTATACACACACTCAGATTGTCACTATCCTAAAACGCTTTTCCTCTATAACACTGATCTATGGTTTACAGTTTTTTAAGAAGAAAGCATTTTAGCACTGCAAAATCAAACATAATTTCTATAAAAACCTCAGCATTTTCATTTCAAAGCAGGTCAAGAGGAATTAGGAAAAAAAAACTTTATACATTCAAAGAAAGGTTGAAATGAAAACTCAAAAGTATATTGCTCTGATAACACTCGAATGAAAAAAATACAAAACATTTCACAGAACATTTTCAGAATATACAAATATAAAAAGGCACTCTAACTTCAGATTACAAGACAAAAAGGGATAAGTCCTTTAACCAATGCAACAGATAAGCAAACCAAGTTGCTCAACAGTACAGAGTAACTAGTGCAGCAAATCCATTCGATGTTTTTTTTTTTTTTTCTAATTTAATAATAAAATAATAAATCAAAAGCAGCTGTTTACTGCCTAAAGTACCAAAACATACTATGGTGCCCTTTTAGTAGTGATAAATAGAAATCCCCTGAGCTATTTACTGTAGAATCATAGCAGATTTTAGGCAATTTGGAGATAGTAATGTATTGACCAAGGCTAGGCAAACACCGGCAGATAGGTAAGTGCAATGAAACATGATCCCTGTGGCTGTGATGAAAATACAGTCTAAAAATAACACATTTAGGTGAAAGCACAAAGTAACTAACTCTCAATTAAAAACAATTGCCTCCTCTTTTTTTTTTTCCTTGAAAAACTATGCTGCAAGTCTAGTTTTGTTTCTGAGATGTACAAGAAATAACATAGAAAAACCACAAAACTCCTAGTTTTTAAGTCTTTTTTAAAGGATAAATTTGGTTTTGGTAAGTGGGAGGGAGAAAAAGACAGGGAGGACCAAGAACAGTTCATAGTGAACAGAATTTCATTTTGTTTGTCTTCCTTTTATTAGTAAAAGAGTGGGGGGAGTCAAAACGAAGCTCCATCAAGGAAATATGGTTGTCACTGCTTTGCAGTGCTGTTCCTTGTTCTCTGTGTTACTCTACAGGAAAACCATTATTGCTGCTTTACCATCAAAGCAGGCATTTCATTTCCTGCTTCAACCACCAACTGAGCAAGATTTCCATTCACTTATAGGAAAAAGACACCACAGTATATTGTGCTTCTTCAGCAATGGACCTCCCTTATTTTCTGTGTATTGATAAAGACAAGGACATTACTGCTTCTTAGCAATTTATCTACTTGAAAAAAAAAAAACACCTCTAAACAAACAAACAAAAGGGCAGGGGAAGAAGGGGAACAAAACACTAAGAATTAAAAAAAAAAACACGGTGGTGTTGAAAATATTCAATGAAATTTATATCAACTCTGTAGGTCCTTCGAACAAGTTCTCATGTATGAAGAACTTGACATGAGTCAAGTTTTTAATTAAATCCAGGATATTAAGAGTAAGATTTAAGTCTTTTACAGTTAAAAGATATACTACAGTAAGTATCTGTATTTGATTCAGATATGATAGAATACTTTTAAAATTAGCTCACATACACTATAGAATAGAAATTTCCACATTTGAAAATGGAACCAATTATAAAATATCAGAGAGTACCACCTCAATGCAACATGTTTCTTTCCTGTCTCATTCTCAAGTGGAAAACAGACTTGAGCTGGTGATTTTTATTTCTCTTTTTGGCATATGTGCCCACACGCTGACATAGTTTCCTACTAGGTTATTGAGACCATGTGAGATTTTCAGTGTATTTTGGATAATTTCTGTTTCTTTCTTTGGGTGCATATCACTATGCACTTCAACTTTTATGGTGCAGCACACAAGGACTGCAGTGTCTTCTAAGCTTTCAACTCACTAGAGGGGCACTGAGAGATGACACGGCCGCCCTCTCCAAAGGACACCTGGAAGATCCTGAGGGTCTGCTGGAACCCTTAGCAGTGGATATGCTGGGCTTGGCGCCAGAACTGCTGGCTACCCCAGGGAGGGTGTTGTATATTTTTCTGTTATTCCAAATAAGTCACATAGCAGTTAAAACAGAGAACAGATGACGGATGTTTCCTTGGCCTTTGTTTCATCTCAAATAAATAAAAACATATTTACACATCAAAGTTATATGAACATTTTCTCTAGTTTGGAAAAAAAGTAAACCTTGGTCAACACACCATCCATTACAAATGTTAAGCCGTCAACTAGAAATCGGTGTCATAAGAAATAGAAAATACAACAAAGACCGTTTGTTACACAAAGATATTACATTTTAACGCCATAGGAAAGTTACTTCAGTTTACTTCCATTTTGAAGGAAAAAAAATTTAAATCTTCCATTGTAGACTGATGCATTTTGGTCCTCGGGTGTAGCTGGTTGACGAACTACAGACAAAGATATCCACATATATGTGTGTATGTGTGTGCATAACTTTTAAAGAGTCTCATTCTTCTTTTTGTACAGCTATTCCAGGTGTGGAACAGGGTCCATTTGACCTAGAAGCTTTGGCAGAGGGAGCAGACACAGTATTCACTATGTTGATTTCATCATCAAGCATTATCAATTGACTTTTATCAATCGACTTTAATTTCCACCTCACCAGTTTCTACTTCCTGAATTCTCTCTTTATTCCCTTTTGCAGTCACATTTTGTTATTTGGCATGACCTTGACTGAGAAGTTCATTTAACATTTTACCACTGCTGAACAATGCTGATGGCCCTGATGTTTTTAAAAAATTATTTTATTTAAGGATGAATTGCTAAAGGGTAATTTTGTAATAAATTTGCATGTGTCTCCAAGTTTTGGTACAGTATGATTTTTACCTGAAATGTTATTAGATAGACTTGGGTTCAATCACTCAGCTGAAATTAGTCACAGGCTTGTCTGGGGAGCAATGGGTGCCATATTTGCATTAAATTTAAAAAAGCAAATTTAACTTTCAATTTTCAATGACTTTTTTCATTCATCTGGCAATTTTAACAAAAGTCCTCTGAAAGAATTTCTGGATATTTAAGTGCTCACTATAGAGAGGTTACAAATGATTGAACCCCCTTAAAATGATTATTACAGGCATTATTTCTGAAGATGAACACCTTTAACTTTGGCTTCTATTAAGGAAGTAAACATCAAAGTGAGAATAGGTCTAAAGCATTTCTATCCACCCTTTCCCTCCTCTTCTGGGGATATGAATGTCATAATGATAGACTTCTGAGAACTCATTGTTGAGTGAGTACATGAAAAAGTATCTTTATAAAGAACAGCTCCCTCTCAGTTTTCTTATCCCCAAAGAACAAGAATTTTTATTATTCCTTACTTAAATGAGAGGTAGACTTTCGGAGCCGTAATTTATATCTAAGGAAACTATGAAACAAATCACAATCAGGGCTTATCTGTGTAAATGCTTTGACCTGTGGCCTCGCTGCCCTCCCTGCTTGATGAATTTCTTTTTTACTGGCTTCTGGAAGCTTGGGCCCATAGCAATACTTGAACACAACATAAACCTGAAATCCAAGCTTCTTTCCCTTCCTCCAACATGGGTGATCAAGGAAAAGCTTCTATTGTCCAAAGTCAAAAGGTTTCCGAATCAGAGTCATTTTCATTATACCCGTCCTCTGAGCCTGCGTTGTTATCACACAGGCTAACCATGCTACCCAGGTTGGAGAGGGTCGTCCTGCTCAAATTGTCTTTTTTTAAACAAATGAAGTTGACAGCCGTCATTGTATTGGAAGGAGAAAAAGGCATCATGGTAGCCAAAATGAGGGCCAGGCAGTCAGCCACGTCTTTGTTAGGAGCACAAGCCAGGGCCGGGGTATGACCTGGGCGTAAATGCAGACAAGGCAGTGGTTAGTCCAGGGACTCCGGAGGTGGTGTGAGCATCCGACAGTACATCTCCTACAACATCACATGTGGAGATGCATGTAGAGTTAGAAATCATGCCAGACAAAAGGAGGAGTTATTTTCCATAAGTCATGCCAGGGATGAGGCCAGAGGAGACTGGGAGGGGAAAGACATTTATGATTTTTTTTTCCATCTTACATGACAACATGCAGCACGATATTATTCAAAATTAGGCAGAATTCCAGTCTTCATCTAGTGGACTGAAACACAAGGGGCGGGGGAGGGGGGGGATAGGACACAATTCCACAAAAAAACAACAGTAAGACAACCAGAAAGACGTTTTCAGCTGAGAGCACGCCATGCGCCTCAGGCTTGGGCCAGAGACTCTCATTCTGAGAACAGTGGCTTCAATCGTCGGTAATCATGTGTCAGATTAGAAAACACAGGAACTCAGATGTCAGTAAAGGTGAGTAGTGCTGTTTTGTCACTTCACAAATATTTTTAACAAAATATATACCGATTAGCTGGGTCTAAGAAGTGAAATCATTTGAATATATCACACACAAGAAAACACTGGTTGGCTGGATTAAAAATTTAGCAAATTAAAAAAATATGTTTTTTAAACACAAAACCACCAAATCCTAAATATAACAGATGTGGGAAAACTGATACGGTTGACCTGGGGTCATGCCACTCTACCATTCAGATTTGATGGGTACAGTGGAGCAGATGAAACCATCTCAGTGTGTGAAACAGATGCAATGGGGAGGTAGAGTCTTGATTTCATAACTGCCCTATCTAACCTTTATTCTACTGGCTTGAAAGGGTCAGCCTGTTCTCTCTGCTGGCTGAAGTTATTCACTATCACTCATTCATTTATCAAAGGAACCGGTTCAATAAAACTTAACTCTGTTGACCTGATTTGCACCCGCACCATACATCAAAAGATTATTCTCTCTGTTATGAAAACAAACAGGAGTGCACAGGTGTGTTAACATTCCACACAGATCTCATGAGTAATTATGATTTGCACTCTATACAAAATTGCCCCTTATGATTCCCAGGCCTTTAGATCTGCTAAGCTCTGAGACAGGCCACAGTTCCCTGACACTGACTTTCATTCCTAAGGTCACCACTGACTGGACTGGACAAAGCTGAGAGGAAGCGGACTCACACCCATGAAAAATAAAATGAGCTTATTATAATTTCTTTAGTCATTGTGGACAGAATCTATGGACCTCTACACACCAACTCCAGTGTATCAAATGTGGTAACAGGGTGAGGAAAGGTGAAAAGGAAAACCAAGGAGATGAAGCCCTAAAGAAATTTCTGTGCCTCCAAGATGAATCAGGTGTGGGACAGAGCAGGAGGGTACATGCTAGGATAAATGGGGCTGCAAAACCGAAACTAATAGGAGTTAGCTAATGATGTCATATGGCTGCTTACTTCTGAGAAATAGGTATGAGCTGCTAATTCCAATACCTGTAATAAGCAGTTAATTAAGTTATGTTAATACATTTTATGATAATACTTTAATTACGTGCCATAATTAAGCTACTTTTAAAAAAGAACTTAAATCGTAAATATCCAGAAGTTCCTCTTTTGCTCCCCAAGGTTAACAGATAGTGTGCTTAAAATGGTAGTCTAACACAATGCTAGTACTCATTTGTTTTCAAAATTTCTTAGGAAGCAGAGTAGAAAGCTTCTGTTACAAGTTAGTGCATTTAGGAAAAGAAATGCTATATAAACTTTCAAGTATAGACATTAATTAAAATTTTTAATTATGTTCCCCAAATACCCATGCTGGGAATATGAGTTCTCATTTGTTCTTTTAAGGGGAAAAAAAAAGTTTGCTCTCAGAATGAACTGAACTACAAAGACTTAGGCTTTTATTCGAGCCCTTGAGCATGCACTAAGACATGTGCAATCCCTAACACTTCAGCGTATGCAATTAGAATTTTGAATGCCAAGTTGAAAGCTTTTTAGTGTGCCTAAAATATTTTAACCACTACGCTGAGGGGTTAGAGACCAGCTGACCATCTGTTGACATTACATGCAGAATGGAAGGCACTGGCTACAGAGAGACTATGTGCTTTACAAAGACAAACAGGACAAATTATCTTTGATTTCTCACACACAGGGGAAAGAGTTCTTACTACCTTTTAAACTAGCTTCTATCTTTGTTATTTGCCTTTGGCTTCAAATAGCATGTGGAGGGAACCTACAGCAATTGCTTTTTCCACTTACCATTCTCATCCACAGCGAGTACACAGGCCCCTTTGGCCAGCAACTCCTCAACTACAACCTTTAAGCCATTGCGTGCAGCAATATGGAGAGGCCTGGAAAAAAGATAACACCGAGCATCAACTGGGATCCATATGTGCACGAGAATGCCTCACTTTGGGTTGCACTTGTTGCTAAAAGGAAGCAGGTACTTAAGAATCTATAAATGGTAGATGAATATTTTTCCTTCAGCTATTTGTTGACCATCCCTTTTCTAGATGCCAGTGAACCAATGGTTCTTCCATCTTGGCCCAGATTTCTCTGCAGATATTCCAAATAACCTTTTGAGATATCTCAAATAACCTCAATGACAGCAAATAAGAGAAAGAACTCAAATTGTGGTATATTTTATAGGTGGTTCTTTACAGCTTGTTTCTACTCAAGCATGTCACAATATTACTGGTATTAATAACACCCATATAAACATAGTCTTGATTACTAAATTAAGAACTAAATGGTATTTTACTGGATTAGTATATGTTAAAGAATAACACCAAGCCTAGTGTATCTTGCTATATATGAAAAACCTTCATTAAAAAATGTTAATATTCATCTTCCTTAAAACAAATGTGCAATTTCCTAAGATGGAAAATGAGGCAGCTCTTACTCTTTCATGTTATAGGTTACACTGATTTATATTAAAATATAACTAAGAAAAATAGCTTAGACACTCTTCAAATATATTCTAGAAACCTGATTTATAAAGTTATCAATTTCCACTAAGAACATATAATGCTAGCACAAATGCTAACATTTGTGCTAATAGTTTCCCCAAATATGTTGCCTATAAGATTTCTAGTACTCCACTAAATTTAATATAACCATAAAAATATCAGCAAAGAAAAACACAAACCTCACAAAATTCTGGAAGGGCATATCAAAATAAATGTTCTAACTAATGATGTGAGTGTAAACTTCATGAAGTTAGCCAGGTCAATTACTTTTACCACTGTGTTCCCCAAGCTAACTCAGCACAGAGCAAACTCCCAATATTTGCTGTAGAAATGAATATGAAACTGGTTCCAACCCAAATTTTTACAATCACACTTACGTCTGCAGTGCATTATTTTTTGCATTAATAAGGCTCTCATCTTGTATCTTGTCAAGTATTAACAAGGCACATTTTTCATGACCCTAATAAAGAAAACAATGATAAGAAACGAAAAATAGAAACAGAGAAAAGTTCTCAAGAAATCTCCTCAAGACTTTAAATTTAAAATTACTGTCCTGTTCCTAAAAACATTTTATAAGGCTGTTTTCTGAGAATTTCTTTTTTCTTCTAAAATGTAATGTTACAGAGAAATGGGCTAGTTGCTCCATGTGCATAAGCTGATGATGAAACCTAATTTCATTTGAGACATTTGAGAGAAAAATGAAAGAAATCCACAAGTAAGAAGAGAAATTTCTCAAAACTACTTTACCACCTTCTAGGTACCGGGAGGGATTGACATTGACTTTGAGGAGTGGGGCTGAGGACAAAGGAGTTGAATTTATTATTGGCTAAGGAGTGGGTGATTGGCAAAGAAATGTAGACTTGGCTGAAGTTCGCTGGCTAATTTTATGGAAATTCATATATGCAGAAATATGAAGAAGCTTTACTTTTTCAGTTAACTGGAGGTTTACATTTCTGTTTGTGGGCTCCTCACCTCACCATAAAGTCTTTCATGACTTTCCCACTACTTCCTCTGTGTCAGTTGGCACAGGGCAGAGCTCAGGGCTGGTGAAGGCTGCCCAGGCTCAGCTTGGGGCCTTTGCTGGTAAGTTTTCAGGCTCTGCTGTTTAGGAAAGCAAGTCTAAAGGAAGAACTGAAATCAGTTCCTTTTCTCTTTTGTCTGAGGACAATTTAAACCACTAACCTTGCTTTCACAGATGGTGAAAGGGCCTTAGCTTCTCCAAGACTCTAAATATTTAATACTTTAAATCTGATCAGTGTTCTTTTCCAGCACAAGGCAAAGTTCAATCCCCTTCCTCAGCTTTTCAGTGACCACTTCAATGGTCCTACTAACCTGGGAAGACCCATTATACCTGTTTCCTGTATCACTCGTCACCACTGACTGCCTTATATTGTAAAGAGACTCATTCAGGAAAGCTCACTCTTCCCTTCCCAGTCAGGAATCTCTGTATCTTATAACAACAGATCAAATAGATCATTGGTAATTTTGAAAAAATTAACTGGTAAGTCAGGGACCCTTTCATGACTTCAGGCCAATGCCTTGTCAAGGTGCCATACTTCCTAAGCCCTCGCTGCTCATAGTCTGCAGAGCTGTAGGAACAGTATCAACTGGGCCTGAGAAATGTTGGATCTTAGGCCAGTCTCCAGACATACTAAATCAAAATCTGAAGTTTAAGAAACTCCTCAGGACATCTGCACAATTGTTTGAAAGGCACTACACTTCTATTCACCAAAATACTACACCTTAAAATGAACTTCATGAAACTGATCACTTTTGCGGTCTCAGGGGCTCTGCAGAGCATGAAGTGAGAATGAGGCAACTTATGAAAGGAATAGCTGAGTTTTTGCTCTTAATGGGTAGAGAGAGCACATTTCATGACTATATTGAAATAACCACCATCTCTGATATCAATTGCCATCATACTCTAATGTTATAGAAAAATATATAACATTTTTATATAAAATTATATAAAAATATAATTTTAGAAATGTTTATGGGGGTTCATTCTGATGCTCCTTGTGGAAGTATAAACATTTGTGATTGTACTACAGGGAAATTTGGTCTTAAAAATGTTCATAGCCTTAGATTCAGTAATTTCACATTTAGGAATTTATTCTATGTGACGAAAGATTGTTTTAAAATATTATATTATATTACCATTATTTATAGTAGCATACATTTGAAAACAAGCAATTATTTAACATTAGGGGAGAGACTGAATGGCACATGCCCATGGTAGAATACAATACATACCACAAAATATGATGTCTAAAAGAAAGATATTCATTACATATGTTTCAGGAACAAAAGCAGGTTATAACAGTATAATACCACTTTTGTAGAATCATATATTTATATGATTCACATATATATATATATTTCATTTCTCTCTTATGGAAAGCTACATATGAAAATGATGCTATTAAAAACAAACACCACCATCACCAAACATATTTTTTGTACTGAAATATTTTATACAAATGGTTTCCCCAAGTATGTTGCCTATAAGATTTTCTATGCCAAAAAAAAAAGAGAGAGAAAGAAGAAGTGGGGTAGGCACCCACATGAACACATCTATTTGCCTTGCAGGAGAGTAACTTTTGGCTGTCATTATATATCCAAACAGAATAAAATGAAAACAAGTGGAACTGCTTATATTTTAGAAGTCATATAACTAAGGTTGTATCCTGGGTTTAAAATCAAAATGTGGTACCACAACCATGAAGACAAATGCAGTGGCAGCATCAAGGCAGACTTCTGCAAGAATAAAAGGGGTAAAATGCCATGGAGCGCAAAACCTAACTCACCAACCCCTCCATGGGTTTGTTCTTTGTTTCCAACCCTTCCCTTCTACACCCAAAATCAAACATTTTGAGAAGATAAACTTCTTAATTAAGAGCTATGATATAGTACACTTCTGAGACAGAACTTAAGTGCTATTATCCTCGTAATTACTATAGCTACACTACTTAGCAACATTGGCAATTCATTTACATACTTTACTGCTAGCCAAGTGTAAGGGTGTGTTCAAGTCCTTATCCTTTACAGTCAGATCAGCCTGGGCACTGTTCACCAAAATATCTATGAAAAAGCCAAAAGAGAGTTACTTGGACTAGATGTTAATTAGGTACATTTTGAAGAAGATACTAAAGAGACAATAATATTTAAATTAGTACAGCCCACATTACCATACTCAATGTTGTCAAAGAAAAAAAATTTTTTTTGCTAGATTTGTTCTATCCAAATTCAAAATCAATAAGCGTTACCTTAAATTATCTTAGCTATTTCATTATTGCCAGGTAAAATGGTTCTATTTATATCTGGTTTCTGAATGTAGAGAGATTTCACAGCAGAAGGGTTAGCTCACTTTGGCAGCACCCACGAAAGATCAAGTAACAGGGGATTGAAGACAATTAACAAGTAGAGTCAGGAGGTTTAAATAAAAAGCGGTCCTTTTTCACATATGTGTACCAAGAGAGCCTTTCTTTCCCAATTTAATGTTAGTCTGGTCTTGGATAGACGGAACAGCTTAAGTCCTCAGGTCAAGCACATACCCACAGCGCCTGCCTGCCCGTTCTCAGCAGCCATCATCAGCGGTGTTTTCCCTGAATTGTCCGCTGCGTTCACTTCAGCACTGTGTCTCAGGAGAAGCTGCAAGCACTCCACGTGATCAGCAAATGCTGCTGCGTGTAGCGGTGTCCTAGCCATTTAAAACAAAAGTGACTTTAGTTTCCTTTAAGCATAACTCGTTCGCTTTCTGTAAATACCCAAGAAATATGTGCATGGTGTTGTTTTAGGCATTTGAAACTTCTCATGTGGTGACATGTATCTGAAGAGGGGTGATCTTGTGCCTTTGAATTACATACAGTGTTGCAAACTTTAAAAAAATATGAAGGACCAATGCAGTGAGAAATGAGAAAGTTGCTAGTAAACAAGAAATAGAAATTATAAAATTTGACTGAAAAAAGAAATCTCCAAGAAAATTAGATTTCTCTATTTTTGCATTTAATTGTGTGTCTATTTAGAGGTATCTATCTCTCGCTATATATATAGGGATATATATAAATGAAAGTATAACATGAGAAATAATATGTGAAATAATAAAGCATTTTTCAAATGTATACTTAAGAGAGCTAATATTAACTGTCAAGTATATGTCTCAGTTTACAGAAATAATCATTATTCTGTAATGATTTAAGTGTAATGACACGCCACTAAAGGGAGTGTCATCTATGTCAGTGGCACCCCTAGATTTAAGGGGTACAAGTGGTGTTCTAGATAATGTTCCTTTACTCTTGAGTTCTAGTGACTTCTCTCTTATATTTGACAAAGACACTTTCAAAATTGTCTTAAATTGGCAGATAATAGATTATTTAAAAATTTTAAAATCACATGTCATCTAATATGGACAGTTGGTTTCTTTGGCAGCACAATTTGACATTATTTATCAAAATTCAGAACTTTAATCTCTAAATTAAAATAAAGAACTCTAATCTTTAGTCAATCTTTAATAATTTTAAAGATTCTTTAACCAAGTAATTCTAAGTCTAGGATTTTATCTCCCAGATATACCAAGTCATGTGAACAGACACACATACTAGATTATTTATAGCACCACTCTTTGAAATAGCAAAATATTATTAACAACCTAAACGTTCTTCCATAGAGGGCAGGGTGATAGTGTGTTCCTTCAGTAGATACTGTGTAGCTTTAAAAGGGACATGGTAAATCTACAAATTATGGCACGTAAAGATGTACAAGATATAAAAGCAAAGCATTATTATAGAATGCTCCCATTTGTCTAAAAATCTACATATTTAAATGTTTGTAGCTATGTATAGAAATAGTTGAGATTACAAAAATTTGGAGTGCACATTTTAAAGTGTCTTTCTTCATGGAAAAGGCTAGAGTTTTTGAGCTAAGAGGAAAATTTAACTTTTAAAACCATGCTTATATATTACGTTTTGCAGTCACAAAGCAGAGACTAATATTCATTAAGACAATAAGATATTAGGGTTACTTACCTGCCTTTGTCATCTCTACAATTGACAATACTGGAATCTATGGCCCCAAGTAACAATGATGCACAATTCTCATGATCATTTATTCTAAAACGAAAATGGATTTAAAATTCTGAGAGCTCTCTTTAAAAAATGATATAAAAATTAAAATGATATATCCCCTTATACTTAATATTCCTATATGCTATTTATTTAACAACCAGAGGCATTTTTTAAAAAAACTTGATAAGAATATATATAGTTATGTTTTGTTAAAATGATTTAACAAGACAAGGTAGGTGACACAAGTCAACTAATTGAACACTTCTATGAGGCAGGCAGTTTCTATTTTCCCCATCTTGTTTCATGAAATCTTTAATAAATTTTGCTTGTATTAACTAAATTGTGTCCTTCAATCATTTCAGCAGTGTATATTTGGTGAAAAGGCTGGGATCTGAAGCTGACTGCTAGAGTCAGGATGAGACCGCAGGTCGGAGTGCTGCTGAAGACTTGGCCGTCACAGTTTCTCTCAACATCACAAGGGCTGAGACAGCCTCACTCAGATTTGAGGTCCACTCCCTTGTATGCAGTTCCCTGATCCAAAGAAACTTTACCAAAAATCTTTTAAAGAAAGGCAGTGATGAAAGTTTTCAGAAAGGTTCCGGGACACTTATATATTGGGTATCCATAGCAGGTAGTAGCAGCTGAAGGACTAATTGGGATCTTGAGTTAAGTCCAAAACATCAATCACTAGGGGACTTGGGGAAACAAATTAAAACAAGAAATCTGGACTTTTGTGCCCAATGGCACATAAATCTAAGTGAGCACAAGTCGGACCACTCAGTCATTAAGCTGCTCACTAGTTTGCCAAAAAAAGACAAAGACACATTGTTAATGGGAATTTCAGAAGCCAAAGTTACAAAATTGGTAGATGCAGGTGGAGTATTTATTATACAAATCTAAGATCTGTGAAAGAGGTCAAAAGGTACAAACATCCATTTACAAAATAAGCAAATCATGTGAATATAATGTACAGCATGGTGACTATAGTTAATAATACTGCATTGCATATTTGAAAGTTACTAAGAAAGTAAATCTTAAAAGCTCTATTTATAAAATAAAATCTGTAAATATGAATTGTGACGTATGTTACCTACATTAACCGTGGTGATCATTTTGTAATATGTCAAATACCCAAAACTAATGTAATATGTCAATAATCTCTCACTAAAAACGAAATAGAAATTTTCCATGTGATAAAGGACATTGTCATATACCACAAAATCCCCAACCAGCAGCATATCCCTTCAGGTACTAATTTGGCTTCCAAAGACTCAAAATCCTACTGATATAAAATGTCTCTCTAATTACCCATACGTACATTGTCATTAGCCCCAACCCAATTTTAGAATCTGGCAGACAAATGGAGTCCAGCTGAAGACTCTTCATATGGTTTGTAAAGTGCCCCTCAGCCCACCTCTTTGTGCAATTTCCCTAATGTGAATATGAGCCACCTTGGAACCATAGTGCTCCACAAAAAGCTCCTAGAAAATCATTAACATTAGCATTAGCCCTTTGCTATCAGACCTATTTGCTTTTAGAAGAAAAATGGAATATATTGGTCCTATTTGTAATCTAAAAGCATTTCCTTTCCCTAAAACACAATTTTATTATGTGTAGTTAAAAGAATCAAAGTAACACCATTAACTTCCAGCATTTCTACTTACATTGCACAGTGCAGGGGAGTAAAAGGATTACCGACAAATTTGCGAAAACATTTTTGCTCCAAAAGTACCTCTATACAGTTTTCATTACCTGCAAGGAGTCAAAAGAATTTAAGAAGTTTCCAAGAAAGAAAACTTTACTGAACACAATCTATTTTTCATTCAGTATTAAATTATGGTTATGAATTTTTCTCAATGGGTTGATTCTTCATTCCCCATGGAATAAAATTCATAAAATGTCATTTACTATGCTCACAGGTGTTCTGAGACATAATGAGCACATAAAACAGTGATATAGCTTAGTGACAAAAAAGGGATAGAGAAGAGACCTCATTTGCAAACAGAACAGATTCTAAGTTACTCTCAGCTCTTGACAAATAGATGCCTAAGAGAGGTATGTCTCAGTTTGGCTATATTTACAATAGGAAACTGCCTTTCACCCATATAAATAGGTTCTCTTACAATTATTATCTCTAGTGAAGAAAAGCTGTGATTAATAGAAAATAGTATTTGAGATAATGCAAATAAAGGGCTTTGCCATGATTGTTTAAAATGACAACAAGAATACTTTCTGGCAAACAGCATGTGCCCAACAAGTATTCTTATTTTTTTAAAGATTTATTGATTTATTTATGCATATAAGAACTAGGGTACAGGACAGAGGTGCGGGGGTGGGGAGGCAGTGAAAGAAGTTACCAGAGACAGAGGGGAGAGCAGAACAGGCAGATAGACTAAAATACATTTTTGAGGGGAGGAGCAGGGAAGCAGGAGGGGGCTTCTGTGCCATGTGGGTCACCTCCCTGGTTGGGGATCAAACTCATGCTGCAGTGGCTGTGGATAGCTTCACAGTGCTGCACTTTAAACCCCTACACCACCAGGGAGGCCCTTCCGACAAGTATTTAAAAAAACTAAGTAGTAAAATATTATTTTGAACAAAATGACAAGTAGTGACAAAATCACTTCATTAGCTTACTTTTTATATGATCTTAAGCAACTGAGTTGGGAGGGGATCTGTACACTTCAGTTTTCCATATATAAAATAATTGGACTGGGAACACCTGTCCTACCTATGCCATAGCTTTACTTGACAAAGTATCTCAATATGGTTTGTGAAGGACACACAATTGCTAAGGCTAGAAGACAGAGCTGTTTGGCTGTGGTACACAAAACCTCTTTTTGGCTAAACTAAGTGCTGAATTAGAGTTCCCCTATGATCTACCTCAGAATGATAAAGATTGGAGAATTTTCAGTATTAAAATACAAGTCAAACTCTTCTTGTGCCTAAGAAAGAAAAAGGTAAACCTGCTTTTAGGGGTTTAAGAGGCATATAAAGTAAATAAACATTAAAAATCCCTTAACTTTAATCAATTATATAGTTTAGCTTCCCAACTATATCAAATCTTTGCTTAAGTAGTCCCAGACACTTCAATGCTTTTATTAGTATGAATCCCCCAAAGGACCTAGCTTAGGGCAGCATCTACACATAACCATATAGTCTCAGAGACTAAATGTATTTTAGTCTATCTGCCTGTTCTGCTCTCCCCTCAGAGACTATATGAATCCCAATCTAAGGGTCTGTGTAGATAGGGCTGGAGATCCTTAAACTGCCTTCAATATTTCAAGATGCCAGTGTAGAGGATTCTGGGAAGATGGGAGCCTGAATCTCAGATGTGGAAAAAGACTGCACTGCCTGGGTGAATAGCTTAGTAGAAAACCACTCCTCCTGGCTTGTATCAGGAGAAAAGAACAAAGAACTATCATTTCTACCCCATCCCACCCTGGGAGAGAGAGGTGGTCTGTGGCTGGTTGCCATCTGCCATTCTACTACAGTACAATCTTCTTCTTTCTATAGGGTTTCCAGAGAGATGTCACAGCTTGACTCTAATGATACCAATTTAAGAACATTTATAACAGATTCACTACATTGCATCCTCATTTTTCAATTGGTTCTGACATCACAAAGAACTAAATTTTCTACTTGGTTATCTTGATTTTACTTCTTCTTGCCATTGGAAGACTGAATTTTTTTTAAACTACTAAGGGACGAGGGGTGTGGGGAGGTTAGATAACCCATATCGATTAGCAACACTAAAAACAAAACAAAACAAAAAAATCTTTCTGGGCCTAATTATCAGAGTTTCTGAGTGAAAGTTTTAATAGAAGAGTTGAAAATAGAAAAATGAAATTATAGAAGCAAAGTAAGAAATACAAGGGAAATATCCATATGAACTTAGAGATGGGAGAACTTTGTAAGCAAGGTTGGAAACCTATACAATATAAAAGAAAAATATGACAGATTCAACAACACAAAAGTTCATAATCTCTGCTTATAAAAAAAATGAACAAGGAGCCAGGATAAATTGTAGACTGAGAGAAAACTTTCAAACACACAAGGGATTCCTATCTTGAAGATAAGGAACTCCAACAAATGTATAGAAAAAAAAAACAACTCAACAGGAAAAAGAAGTAATAGAAAAAGTAATTTCCAGAAAGGAGATAAATACATAAAGACACTATTAGATAGGAAATACAGATTAAAATGATGAGATACCCTTTTTGTCCTTCAAATTGACAAAGATTAAAAAAAAGGTATGTTGGGATGGCAAAGACTTGAGAAAACTACATTATATACATATGTGTGTGTGTGTGTATATATATATTTGTTTGGTGGGATAACAAATCATGACACCCTTTTTTGCAAAGTAATTTGACATAATTCATTAAAATTGAAAAATATGCATGTCCTTTGATCAATAATTTTATTCTAGAATCCTGACAGATTTTAAGATATCATAATATGAACATACACACACACACACACACATATAGCACAATTGTTTTTAATGGAAAAAAGCCTGAACATGATTTGAATGTCCATCAATAAATATTTGGTTGAATAAATAATAAATTCACACATGTATATATACATGTACATCTACATCTATCTATCTGCTACAAAATAATATACAACTCTTTAAAAGATTCATTTATATTGCTACATATTAAGTAAGGATATCTGCAATAGAATGCTAAGCAAAAATAATGAGAAAGAAAATTATAAATGATATTTGTTATATGATTCTACCTTAAAAATAGATGCACATAGTTTTACATTTATTTATATTCTCAATGGAAAAATCATGAAATATAAATACCAAATTATATCAGAAAGTGAGTTTGGAAATGGAGACTTATTTTTACTTAGACACTTCAGTATTTGTGAAATACTATAATTAGTATGCATTTCTTTTTATTCTATGAAGTGAAATAAAAAATTTAAAGTTCAAGTGCAACAAAATGAATGGGAGATGTGAAACATGGAAAATCGCCTGCTAACTTGTAGCCATTATGACAGATTATTATATCTTTTTGGTTTGTTTTCAGCTTTATTGGTTTAACTCATTGATGGACCCCTGGTCCACCTCATAGAGATCAGAAGCCCTGATTCAAACTGATTGTTTCAATTCATCATAGTAGGAATTATGTGTTGCTGTAACAAAAAGTGGGGAGGGAGGATAAATTTTTACTGCACTATGGTATCATAGCAGCCATGGAGGGAAAAATACTGAAACAACAGGCATTGTGGATGCAGACAGATGGGAGGCCATGGCTGATTATTATGCCATGTTCTCACCTCCACTGAGATCATAGTGGTGCTGGGATAGGAAGTCTACTGGAATCAATTAAGGACAATCAACTCACCATTGTAACAAGCCCAGTGCAATGGCGTGTAGCCTTGATTATCCTTGAAAGAACAGTCCTCCTCGGAAAGTGCCATCTGGAGTAGCTCGCTCAGCCAGGTGGCGTGGCCACGAGCAGCCGCATAGTGCAAGGGTGTCCTCCCTCTGGCGTCTTTACAGAGAATCGACACTTCTTGTTCCAGCAGCATTTGCACACATTCCTCATGTCCCGTTATAATCTGATGTATCACAAAGTCACAAAATAAACCTCAGAAGGGCAGAAGACTCAGGAAACCAGCTAGCTAAGTGAGACTGAGTTCAGAGTAAGTGCACATCTGCGTGGGCCTGAAGGGAAGTAGGTTATGTCCTCCTTCAGAGGAGACGGGCAGGACACTCCAGCAGGAGTTATGACACACAAGTCTGGGTGAACGCCAGCACTCTGGCAACATCTCTTGACTCTCCAAACATAACCATGAAAAGGCTCATGATATAGTGGAAAATACCAGCTTTAGAATTAAGAAGATGTGAGTTAAATCTTGACACCCCCAGTAAAATCTGGAAAAGTCTATTCACCTGTCTGTGCCTTACTTTATCCATCTATATATGGGAACGGTTATAATAACCTCATGGGTTGTTATGAGGACTACTGATATATACAGAGGCTCCCAGCTTGCTGCATGACCCATAAAACATAGAACTAAGAACTATAATTAGGACATTATTACTTAGAGTTCCTCTTCTTTTCATTTATCATTGATTCAACACCATTCCCTAAACAGCAGTTTTATGACTTCTCCTTTTGTTTCATTTAGTTTATTTGACAGACTTCAATAAATAGTTCAGCACACATGTACAAAGAATTGGGCAGAGGATACATATTTCAGCATACATATTTCAGGGGTGAAGGGTAAAATTTGCAATAAAGAAATTAAATACAGCAACTACCCAAAGCTAGGTAATCATTAGACTCAATTATGATATCTGTACATGATAGAGAGTTAAAAATGATAGGGCAAAAATATTTAATGATATGGAAAATGGTATGTGATACACTGACAGAGAAAAAAATAACAAGTTCCAAGGAACATCTTCAGTATTCTCTCTTAAGTTCTTATGCAGAGAAAAAAATCTGTTATAAATAAATCAAAAAAGTGGTTATCTTCAAGAGGCAAGATTACTGGTGACTGTGAATTTATTCTCTTTGCTTTACAAAATATTTTGTAAATTTTCTATAATGTGCCTGTATTTTGTAATCAGAAAGCAGAACCAATTTCACCAGCAGTGGGTGTTCATGGGCCTATGGTTACAATTGAACATGAAATCCCAAGAGCATGACTTTGAAAGTACTTGCCACTATTTTATCTTTGGAAAACATTTTGCAGTTTCTTTGTGATATTCTGGCTAACTGATTATCTTTGGAAACAATCCCTTTATTAAAAATTCCTATGGGGTAAAAAGGAGGAAACAAGCTAACTGCAAAATTGCTTGCCTAAAACTGAGGAAGATGTACGTACCCCTCTATGTAAAGCTGTGCATCCCATGATGTCCACAGCATCTACATTGGCTTCCTTTTCAAGTAACAACGAGACAGCATCAATGTGTCCATATGCTACTGCAAGCATCAGTGGGGTTCTAGCAAGAGAGATAGATTAGACTTTTAAAAGACTTTAAAAAATAAATAAATAAATACATTTATTAATTAATCTATTTGTCTTACAACATTTGTTTGCTTTTCTTGTGTAGTCCCCTTAGGATTCCCACCAGCAGTTCACCTGAGCACCATCACCACGGTGCCTTGTGCTCCTCCCGTCCCTGCCCTGACCCCAACCCCTTCTCTTCCCTCCCTAATGTCTCTGAGTATAGTTGTAAAAGAAGATTTTTTAAAAAGCTCATTACTTCCAGTGGGAGCGCCCTCCTCTCTTTGTCTTTCTAACTCTTTGTCTCTCAATTACTCTCTCTTCTTAACAACTGCTTAATGTTTTCTTTGTCTCCAGTTTGCTATATGAATCATGAAACAAGCTGTCTTTGGTGCCCCACGGCCACATGGGATGGAGTTAGTGGGAAGATCAATATGATCACATTTCTGTCTCAAAATAGTCAAACTAATTCCATGACTTTCAGAACGGGGCAGCATTTAGGAAATATCAATAGGGTAGAGAGTTTGTGTATGTAGAGACTTTCTTGGTTCTACAGAATGGCTCTACTTTCAGAAATTTCTAGCTTGGACTTCTGCTCAAGATTTCATTTGAACAAAGCTTCATTGCCTTTGAGAAAAATCTGAGAAGTGTAGAGAAAGAACAGAGTGCTTTCTAGAGAAAGAACAGGGTCCAAAGGGTGAAGCTTTCACTCATCTGTTTGGGTGAGCCACCAGTGCTTTTCTGCTTTGCATTCCTATGCCTAAGAGAAGACTAAGAGGGGAAGACTCACAGATGGAAAAAAACTTTGGAAAAACAAACTCAAGGAATAATTAAAAAAAAAAAAAGAGGAAGTTTATGACGGTGAAAACTTCTTGAACTTCTGTTTATTGCCATCACTAACTTTAAAAGGGGAATGGAGAGCTTCAGAGGGGGACAAAAATGGAAAGAAGTAACAAAGGAGGGAATGTTTTTTAAAGATATCAGAATATATGACCACAACATAAAAATGGCCTCTTTACAAGATACACACACTCACACCCATAGACTTTTCTTAACAATCTACTCCAGCACAAAACCACCTCACGATTTCAGGGCCCTTATCATTTCCCTTAAATATATATCCAACTGAGAATTCAGAAGTCCACTCTCCTAACTCTTTAACAAATTCACCGATTACAGGTTGTGATAGAAATGTCAAGCCCAGGCCAAGTGTGAGAACACTTACTGTCCTTTGGCATCTTTCACATCAACTGCTTCTGGGTTGTCTGCAATTTCTAGTAATAGCCGCAAACACAGTGTGTGACCGTTAATTACTGGAAAAGAAAACAATGGACATTCTTTTAACAGGCTAACACTACATCTATCCCTCCAAGATGAAATTTATTTGGACTTCAGATCAGTGGTCTTTTAAAAAAAAATTTTATTTATTTATGCACACAAGCACTGGGGTACAGGCCAGAGGTGTGGGGGTATGAGAGGATTCACCAGAGACAGTAGAACAGGCAGATTAATTGAAATACACTGCTGAGGGGAGCAGCAGGTAAAGCAAGAGAGGTCTGCTTTGCCATGTGGGTCAGCTCCTGGGTGGGCGGCAGGGATGGAACTCATGCTGCAGTGGCTGGGGTTGCTGCAGTTTGCTTCATAGTGCGCTGCTTAACCCACTGCAATGCCAGGGAGGCCCCAGAGATCAGTGGTTTTCCATCACTGCTGACAGATATCCCCCGGCTTTTAGTCGATGCTACCTCTGGGCTCATTGTGACCTGGTGTTTGTGTTACTAGCCCACTTTCTCCTTCCTTCTATCAGGGCACTGTGACCCTCACCTTTCTTTTTCCTGGTTCCTATATTAAGGGTATTTGTTTTTTTTCCTTAAACATGACATTTTTTCTTATCTCCTTGCATTGGACTGATAAGCTCTTCCCATTTTCCAGTTATCCTTTTTATTCCTCTAAGAGAGAGTCAGCTCGTTCTAGAAAATCATCCCATATCCAGCCTGCCTCCAATCCCTTTTAAAAAGAAGGAAGGGAGAGAAGGTGGGAAGAAATAGGATGGGAGGAGTCAAAGGGGAGAAAGTGAACAGAGAGGGAAGGAAATGCAGCAAAGAAAAGGGGAAAAGGGAGAAGTGGAGAGGAGGCAGGGAGACCAAAAAGAAACAGGACCTGCTCCCCAGCCCCATTTTACATTCTGAGGCAGACTTTTGCGCTATTGTTCTGATTGATTTGTGATAGTTGAAAGAAAGCAAACCCTCAAGCCAGAAAGATGTACAGAAGCTGCGGGTTTACTGTTCACTGACTTACAGAGTGTCTCTTATGGCTGGAGGACTCTTCTGTCCTAGGGTCCCTTAACCACAGTCCTTCAGTTTTTCTGTCTCTCAGGGACTCAAGCATGCTTCCACCCTCTCTCCCTCTCCCCCCTCCTTCTCTGCTGAGATTAAAAGAAATAATTCTTCATTCCTTCCCAGGCACTGCCCTGCTGCCCTTACCCTGAAAACCCAGTGGGGGCCAGCAATGAGCAGGAGATATGTTGGCCTTGACTAACTGGGGCAAGAATACACAGATTGGCCTCTACATGTGTGCCTGGCAAGATGCTTCTTTTAGATGCTGGTTCCGTGGGGCTAGAAAGCAAACCGCCTTGGATGATAATCCCTTTGGATAAGATACTTTTGTCCAGCTTGTTTAATGGAACCAGAGTCTTAGAATAGACATGACTTTCCACTCAGGGAATAAGATGAGAATAAATATGTTTAAAATTCCAAACATGACCTCTCCTCTCTGAACAATGAGAGCAGCACATAATACATGGCATTTACCTCATTATGGATATGGAGAGAGAGGGGAATGGATGCAGCTATGTTAGCTTGATAAAGGCTCTTCTAAGAGCTGTGTTTTACAGTCCTTTTTATTACATGCCAGTCAAGAGAGAAAGCTAATTTAACAAGGACACATTTTTCAGGGATAATACATATCAGAATCAGCTCACATTCATCGACACCACTCAAATTAACTACAGGAATAATGCCCACATTTTGTAGAACACTGCATTCAGCTCATTTTCAGCAACACTCCATTTATGCCTCTCAGGAGGAAATTCTGTGAACTGTAGTACAGGCCATCTATTACTGTTGCTGTTGTTTGGTGGGGGGGGTGTTGCTGTTTTAAAAAAAAAATCACACTAAATCTATTATCATTGGTGAAATAGGAAAGGGATTTAATGTATGCTGAAAATGAAATGTTTCAGCAGAGGACAGGCAGTTAAGTGCTATAAGTAATAGGTGCATACATTGGAGAAACAGTTTATTTTGATTGGTTCCTCTTTCTGTATCAATTTGAAATTCTTTAGCTAATCATAATCATGATAGTTTCAAGGACATTTGATTTTTGGTTAAACAGAAAAGGGAAAAAAATCTAAGTTCATATGGTTCACCCAGTGAGTTGGACATCAAACCAATTTCTTCAGTGGTGCTTTTTGGGAGGGTTATATATGGTACAGTACAGCAGCTTTTTAAATTTAGAAAACACCTTTGGGTAAATATAAACACTTCTTATATTAAAAGTATAGCCAAATTAGAATCCTTGTTGGCCTCTCTCATTACACTTCCCCTCTCCCCCAAGTTGCCTTCTAGCAAAAGGATGCTAACAATCTCCTTTAGCTGGGTCCTGTCAAGTCTAGCTTTGTCTCAGCCTTTCCCTAGTTATGAGTGACAGCCATTTTCCATGCAGCTCAGAGAACACAACTGTCATTGCAACTCTATGCCAAAACCTTTAATAGTTACCCTGGCTTCTGCTCTTCACAGTACTCCCAAGATGGCGGGGGGGAGGGCAGGAGAATTGGCCTCTGAAGTGAGTTGGAAATGACTCTGGATAAGCAGACCCTCAAAGCACAGGCTAAAGCTTCTATACAGCAGACATTTTGTGGAGGACTAAGTTGAATGACAGTCTGACTCTTTAATGAATGACATGAGGGAAGTCAAAAGAAGCGAGTGAGCTTGACCACTAGGGGGCTCCATCGCACTGCTGCAGCCTATGTCACAGAGGCAAACGAGTGACAATGACTTTTTTTCATTGTTTACCTGTTCACAAGGGTGATTTTCCACAATCAAAATAGGCCCTTTGTAATTGTCAGGAAGTACATGGTAACTAAAGCAGGATGCATGCTTTAATAATAGGCAACTAATCTTTCAGAAGGAGAACTAAATTTGAACTTTATAATGATACCAAGAATGCATAGGGAGCAAAAAAGACTAACAGTGAAAGGAAAAAAGAATTTATAATTTAACCATACCAACCATTACTAACCTCAATAGCTAAGTTTTCTTTCCAGGAATTATCATTTCTAAAAATTAAGCATCCACCATGTTTTCTTTTTCAATCTCCATGCTGTTTTTCTTCAGTGGTTTGGATATTCAGAAATATGGATGAAATGTATCCACAAGGTCAAACATTCTTAGAAAATTTTTCCAAGTAACAGGAATCAAGTTCTTTGAAAAACTATCTCCCTTCCTTTGTATTCTCAATATACCCATTTTTTCACAGTGTAAGACAGTTATTTCTCTAAGATGATATCTTTTACTATGATCAAACTCCAATATTTCTGAATTTCCTGATCTCAAAGTATTTATAACTTAGCTGAGCTAGAGAAGCTTCCACCTTATCATTAAATCTGCTTATATGTCTAGAAGTGTCTTCACACAATTTTATTTCAGGTATATTAGAGAAAAAATCCCAGAAAAAGCAAATTACCAAAATCCTCGATATATACATGCACTTTTTTAGACTCTATATTTTTACACTTGATGTCTTAACAATCAGGCTAACAGTTAAGAAGCATCAATTAGATTGGTTCTCACTCAACTGTTGTATAGCAACTCCATTTACACAATAAACCTGAATTATCATTACTTTTAATGCTTTAAAATGCTCTGTGATTTTTGTTCTATGTACCCATCTGAAGATCACATTAAACCTCATCCTTTCTCCAGATAATGGTCAAAGGATCTGAACAATTTCACAAATTAAGAAAGCCAGGTGAAGTCCACAAGATTTTTAGGTAGTATTTTTAGTATCCTATTATTTGACAAAAAAATGGTGACACACGTCACTACACATTTGTCCAAACTCATAGAATATATAACACCAAGAGTGAATGCTAATGTAAACTATGGACTGTGAATGAGTATGATATATCAACATAGGTTCATCAACTATAATAAATGTTCCACACTGGTGAAGGATGTTAATAATATGGAAGGCTACCCAAATTTGGGGGGCAGGGAATATTTAGGAAATCTTTGTACTTCCTTCTCAATTTTGCCGTGAACCTAAAACTGCTCTATAAAGTGATGTCTTTAAAGAAGAACGTCAGGGTCTGTCTGATTAAAGTAAACCAGTCATCTCCAAGTAGACACTAAGCCAAAAGAATTTTGGAAGAGTTACAGGTATATCTGAGATGAAAAGAAAACAATTCTTTTAAAAGCCACGGTGAAAGAAGAGGCCATTATCCTTTTACCCAAGCTTTCAAGTAGCCCCCAAAACTCGGGAAGCCATATGTTTGATAAAAATCTACCTGAGGCGTGAAGTGGGGTTCTTTTGGTTACGTTGTCTTTCACAAAAATAGATGCACCCTGATTGACAAGTGCTTCCACACACTCCGTGTGTCCCTTAAAGGCAGCCAGGTCCAGAGCAGTGCGCCCTTTCTCATCCCGGATATCCAGGTCCACCAGAGACTGCAGTAGGACTTCCAAGGCTTGGTGGTGCCCGTTGTAGGCCTGCAAAGAAGAAACCAGACACTCAAAGGCTTGCTCACCTCAAATACCACAACCTGCTGTAAGAGAAGCTAAAACTCCAACATCACAGAGACCACCCCAAAGAGTGTATCAGACATTTGGAGTAATTTATTGAAACACGCAAACCAAAAAGTTAAGATGAAAAAGTCTCATGCACCAGCCTCACAGTTATATGTGTTTCTTCATGTTCTTTCTCTTTTGTCATATAATTTGCTTCCAAAGCACCAATGTATTATTTAATGTATTTTTATATTTCAACTTATCAATCTAATCATCTAATACAGATAAATATGTCCAGTTTGAAACATAGATACAATTAAAATAATTTTTTTAGGAGATTTGTTAAACCTGGAGGGAGAAATTACTAAAAACCTAGAACTTTGTAACTCAACAGATGCAAACAGACCTTTTGTTATAGTCCAACATCTTAATTTCAGAGCCCCTGCTGGACACAGGAGATCAACACAGACTGCACCAGAAGAGATACCAAGGAGATTCATGCTTCATTGAACAGAGGTGGGTGGAGGTTGTGGTATAGGATGGGAGGCCCCTGTACCAACGGAAACACTACTATTTGGCCTAAACCGCTGGGGAGGCGAAAGCAAAATGGTGTTTAGGCACACCTCCTTAACAGATGGGAAGCTTGTACAGAGGAGCTGAGATGCTTTGGGAGCCTGGCCTTCAGTGAAAATAAGGACAGTGCACTGGGCTGCACCCCCCCTCCCCAATCCCGCAGGGCTGGTATTCACCTTTAAAGCACACTGACAGCTGACAGATAATCTGGTTTGAAACCCAAGAGATGTATTGACAGCTCCACAAACATGAACCAGCTCTTCCTTTCCAGTCACAGTGACTGGAACCACCAGACCCAATCAAAGAAATTAAACAAATACACAGAAATTTCTATGGAACCACAAAATACATTGAATTGCCAGAGCATTCCTGACAAAAGAGGAAGAATGAAGGTATCACACATCCAGACTTTTAATTATACTACACAGTTACAGCAGTCAAAAGAGCATGGCACTGGTATAAAAATAGACACAGTAAATAGAATAGAAAGCACAGAAATAAATCCACACTTATAATGACAGTATACAACAAAGGAGCCCAAGAGTATACAATGGAGAAAAGAGAGTCTCACCTACAGATGGTACTGGGAAATGGACAGTCACATGCAAAAGAATGAAACTAGACCGATCCCATATTATGCACAAAAATTAACTCAAAATGGATGAAAGACTTGGATATACGACCTGAAACTACAAAATACATAGAAGAAAAAAATAGTAAAACATTCAACAACATTGGCTCTGGTAATGTCTTTGTGGTCTCAACAAAAGCAAAAATAAAAAAATGGACTACATCAAACTAAAAAGAAACCATCACTAAAATGAAAAGACAAAGATGAGAAGACATTTGCATACTTTACATACATCTGATAGGAAGCTAATATCCAAGATCTACAGAGAAATCATATAACTCATCAAAAAGAAAACAAATATATTAATCAAAACAAGGAAGACTGAAATAAAAACTTCTCCAAAGACACTTAACAGATGACCAACAGGCACAAGAATAATATTCATCATCACTTATCATCAGGGAAATGCAAATCAAAACCACAATGAGACCACCTCACACTGTGAGAATGGCTCATATCAAGAGGTCCAGTAACAAGCGTTGGCAAAGAAGTGTAGGAAAAGGAACTCTTCTGCAAAGTTGATGGTAACATAGACTGGTCCAGTCCCTATGGAAAATAGTATGGAGGTTTTTCAAAATATTAATTAGATCTATCAAATAATACAGAATTCCATTCCTAGGTATCTACATGAAGAATGCAAAAACACTAATTATAAGGGATTTATGCACGTCTATGTTCATTGCCAACACTATTTACAATAGTCTAGTTATGGGAATAACCTAAGTGCTCGAGGACAGAAGGGTGGATAAAGAAGGTATGACATACTTAAACAACAGACTACTACTCTGCTATAAAAAAAAAATGACCTCTTGCCATTAGTAACAACATAGATAGAAGTGGAGGAGATTATGTTAAGCAATAATAGATAGAATGAGAAAGACTACAGAAAAAGACTACAGAATGGTTTCACTCATGTGGAATACAGAGAAATTAAAAAAAAAAAAAGATCAGACAAAACCAAACCAAAAGCAACGCTTGAAATCTGACTGTAAAATCTTGAATACTAGAGGGAGAAAAGGATGATGAAGAGCAAAGTGGGAAGGAGCATAGAGGACCATGGGGGAAGACTATAGTCTGTTATCGGTGGGGGTGTTGTGTGGTAACATGCATCTGAAGAGTGTGTGAGCCTATACACTTGAATCACATACAATATTGCAAACCAATATTACCTCTATTTAAAAATATATATATAATGTAAAAAAAAAAAAAGAAGAACATGCACACCCACACACAAAGTTAGACATTGCAATGAAAGACAGAAAAGCAATGAAGATACTGTGTTGACAGGGCAGTAAGCAAGGACATAAAGAGGCCGATCCCCATTCTCCTGGAAGTCAAAGTTCCCTCTTATGTCTCCTACACTTTTTTTTCCTACTACAGCTGTTACTCAAGGCACAATTTCTTTGAAAAAAAGGCTTAGCACAAACAAAAAGACTAATTTTTTTAATATACAAAGATCACTTACAAGCCATTTTTAAAACTATGAAAATGTGCAGAGGGCATGAAAATGCAGCTCAATGAAAAAGAAATATTAAAGATCAATAAGCATAAAAAGGATGTGAAATCATATGATAGTATTTTTCAGCTACAGATTGCCATTGATTAAGTTTGGTCATGTCTATCTAGTAATAATTAAAATACAATGAAAACACAATCTTACACTCTGTTGGTAGGAGTATATTTTCATGTGGCATTTATGGCGGGTGATTTGACAAAATCTATCAAAAACTGTTTTTAAAAAGTTGCATACAGTACATGTAGTGTGTATACAAGAAGCAACTCAAATAATACCTATCTATAGCTATATCTTGATTCACAAAAATTTTGGAAGGATAAAAGAGAAATGGTCAATGATGGTTACCTGTAGAACTGGGAGGTAATATAATAAGCATATGGACTTGTTTTACTCACTTTAAAAATGTTTGGGTATTATTTTCTTAATGTGTTAACAACAATGAAAATAAAATTTAAAAAGGACACATAGGAATTAAGAGTACTAATTGAAGTAAGATTTTTCTCACTGGGTAATTTTTATGATGGATTATGGTTATTATGTTATATAGTATACATATATAACATGCAGTATAATAACTTACATGCTGATGAATCCCCTCAATTTATAGCCCAATTCTAACTCCTCCCTTTACTGTTAGACTTATCTATTCAACTGATTATCGATAGTGCCACTTGGATGTCTAATATGCATCTCAAGCTTAAAATGTTCCCAACTGAATCCTTAATTCCCTCCCTCAAACTTGCTCCATCTGCAGCTATCTCCATCTCAGAAAATGGTAACTTTATTCTTCTCAGAATAGAAAATATAAAAATATAAATTTAAATTATATTTTAATTCCTAGAATATAAAAAGTCCTTGGGCTTAGGTCCAAATCTTTTGAGTTATCTTTTTCTTCCCTTTGAAGACCAGCACTTAAGGGTCTGGAACAAGAGGGCAAGTGAGTGCTGAAAAATAACTCTCCTCTCTATCTTGCCAAGCCTGAATGCAAGGATGTGTCTGCCGAGAAGGGGCACATTTTTCTAACTCACGCAGAGGTAGCATCAGATTCTGAAGTATCTGGAGGAAAATAATGACCCACATTCCTGTTCAAATGCACACACAGGTGCAGTTTGACTAGCAGCAGCCCTTAATGCCACCTCCAAGCCACTATCATCTCTAATCTCTCTTTATCACATATCTAGAAATCACCCAGTTCTCACCATATGACCATACTCTTTTGCTGGGATTATTGCAAATGTCCCCCCACCCTTCCCCCTGCAATCTGTTACTAACACAACTACAGGATGAAATATTTTAAAAACCAAGTTGGACATATCATCCCCTCTGGCTTCCTCCACAAATACTAAAATTTAAAACTCTCCATGACCATTCAACCCCTTAGGATTTGGCCTCCCACCTCCTTCACATAGGGCCTGTCCCCTTGCTCAGTGTTTCAGCCACACTAGTGCCCCCTACAGCACTAGTTAGATACACGCATGACCTCTCTGGGCTACTGCATCTGTACTTAATGTTTCCTGCATCTGGAAATGTCTTGCCCAGAAAGCCACATGGCACTCCTGGTACTTCTGCTTCAAACAGCATCTTATCTGGAGATTTCCATAGTCTACATAAAACAATCCCATACTCCCCACCTCAACATCCTCCCAGATGGGCAGTCTTACCTCACACATCTTGCTTTATCGTCATTGCACTTCTTACTACTCGATATCTGTTACACATCTATCGATTTATTACCTGTGAGTCACAGAATTTTGTGTATGTTGTATTCACTGCTATGGTCTAGAATAATGCCTGGAATGTAGTAACCACATGACAATTATTTGAAGAATAAATTAATGTAATGACTATCATTATCATTTACTAGTATTAATTGTAGATGTATATTTTTTAAATAGCAACTATTTACTGATGGCACTGAGCTGAGCATTCCAGTTCTAGCATCTCATTTAACCTTTGTAAGGATCCTTGTTTATAGATGAAAAGAGTAAAATAAGCAATGTTAGTCCTCTGAGATCACTTAATGAATGCATGAATAAATAATGCATTTTCTCTAAGATCAATTAGCTAGAAGATGATGAAGATTTGAAACCCAGAATCTGTGGCCCTAAAAATCTATCTATTTAGGTAATAGCCTATCATTTTCCCCAGTAATTTCATTTAATTGACTTTGAAACAAGATACTTTCTAAGTGTAAAGGCAGATATAGTAGATTAACATCAAATATAATAGAAAACATCAAACCAGAAACCCCTTTTCTAGAATGCTTAAGTAAAGTGAATTGAAAGGAGCTATGAAACAAGAAAGTACAGTTCTGGGGCTAACTTCTAGCCAATTCCTAAAAGATTGCTCACACTAAATCATGGCCCTCCTTGAAATAGGAGATTAGCATCTTGTCTGTTTACCTTTCTGCATTGCTATGCAGACCATAATTGTACATCTGTGCTCTAGCCTAAATGCTGCAGCAACAATTGAGCACATGCTATGTGTCAGGCATTAGTGTACATTCACACCTCACTTAACTGTCACAATAAGCCACGATTTGCATGCTGTGGTTATCCCATTCTACCAAGGAGGACATAGACTGGTAGAGATACTACCCAGATCTCCCAATGTCACCCAGCCTTATGTGGTGGAGCTGGGACCCAAAGACAGACCAATCAGGTCTGACGGTGGGCTTACGTGAGTTCCCATGGAAAGGGAGCAACATGGCTTTAAAGGAACTTCAAACACATATAAAGAAGAGAGGACAGTGTGAAGTCCCAAACACCCATCAGCCAGTTTCAGTCATGATCAATTTAAACCATGCAACCTTGAGAGCACCCTCCTCCTGTAAATGGAGTTGTGATAACAGGGAATCTACATCAGGGTGTAAATCTGTCTAGCTCACTTTACTCTGGGCTGGAATGTGTAGATTATCTGAAAATTGACTTTGCATAACACTTCCTCCCACTTTAAATTGCAGTGGTAGTAACTGATTGAGCTTACTTCACATTCAAGGGAAATGAGTCTACGTACATAACGGTAGATTCGAAAATGCTAGTTCCTTCAGTACAAATCACTATTATGACAAAGTAAACATTAAAATTCTGTCACTATGACTTAGTCAAGGAAAACAGAATCAGCAATTTATAAATTGCATGTTATCTGCAAAGCACAATGGCTCACATATTTACATTTAATGAAGAGAAGGCACAGGGGAAAGAATACACAGGAAGGAAGCTGTACTGTTCAGAACAGCAATCCCATTAAGATCCACGTTAAGGGGTCTTAACTCAAGAACTCACCCAATTTAAAAGATCTCTGCACTTTATTCTTTAATCCTCACAACAAAAATATAAATCCACTATCATATACTGAAGTTAAAGGGTCTTAATATTAAAATAAAATGGAGTGAACCCTGCTGATAATTAGGAAAGCTTCAAAATTCCAATCTATATTTTCTTTTGTATCAGGTACTTGAAAATTCTCTTAATGAGAGAATGGTTGAAAGATTAGGCTTACTTATAGGATTCCCTTCATTTATTTCTCTAGTCTAGCTTGCAGCTCTTGAATTTTTATGGCATAGGCAATAAAACACAGAATTAAAGACATTCAAACATGTATACTAAACATCTAAGGCAATTCACAGAGAATAATAAAGGTATCTTTAATTGCACAAGAGTTTTCATTACTTTCACATTTTAGAGTTGAACCCTGGAAACAAATATCATATAATATGGAATTCTATTTTTTATAATTTATTTTGATTATTTGTTTTTAATGGAGGTGATATTGGGATGTCCCATCAGGTATTACCACCATAGTGCACCCACCACCAACTCACTCATTTTCCATCACCCTACCCCTAAACCACTGTGCTACCTTCCCTCTCTGTTCTCACCTCTCCCCCAGGCTTTCCCCCTTGGTATTTCAGTTCTATAGTCAGCTATGAAGGGTTTGTTTTAAAGCTTGCCTTTATCTGGCTCTTGGTTTAGTTACTTTATAATATGGAATTCAATTCTGTGGTTAAATGCATGAGTCTGTTTATAAGCAGTTGTATGTTTTTTGGAACGAATATCTATACAAAATATACCATAAAGTTTAAACTCCCTGGAAGAAACACAAGCAGTCAGAGAAAAGAGACCTTTCTTGTGTCAGCAGTTTATGATGTAAATTGTCTTATTTCTCTATAGCCACGCTAAACTAGGTCTTTAGTAGGCAATTCCACAAATAATTTCTGAAGTAACTAAAGAGAAAATAATCACACAAAAGAACAAATATACTGGTTCAAAAAACATGTCATATTTTGGTTTTCTATAGATAAGCCAATTTAAGCCTTCACTGGAGGTTGCAATCAAATATTTTAAAATTTGTTTTACAAAATATCTTTAAGAAATAAAACTCATTAGGTAAGTTAAATAGTTTTTAAATATGATTAATTTCTTTGAACTTTTTTGATAGGAACTGAGGGCAATGAGAAGAATGTGGGATTGTATCAGAATCCATAAACAATGGGTCCTTCTGGAAATCTCAACAGCTGGAGTCTTTCATTTGCATAGCCCTGTTCTTGATTTAATTTTTTCAAGTAGATGAAATGCTTATGAAATTCACGGGGCTGATAACCCTAGAGACCTGAATCATTCAGCCAGGAAATAGTAACTCAAGGCAGGTCCGGCTTCTTGTGGCAGCCAAGGTTTGGGGGCATCTGGTTCTATTTCATTGTTAGAATGCTTCTACCCCAGAAAGAATGTGCCTTGGGTTTTTTATCAAGTTAATTGCTCCAGAGGTCCCTGGAGAGGATGATGGGCACACTTGTGAGGATTCTTGAAGCAAAAAATATTTTTTTAAAAAAAGTTAACATTTAAAGGGCAAGAATAAATTAGTTTTAGAGTTAACCAACTTCTATCACCCTAATTAAACTCATCATCATTACTGCTTTCCCGGTTGTCTTGCTTCTGCTTTTGCTCTCTTACAGTTTAAACTCAACACAGAAACTAAAGTGATCCTTTGAAAACAAAAGTCATGTCATATCACATTTCTTCAAAATCTTCCAAACAGTTTCCTGATTAGCCCCTAGCAAAAGTCAGAGTTTTTACAGTGGAGTCTAAGGTCACCCAAGACTTGTGGCAGCCCTCCTCCGATTCCCTGACCCACCAAGAGCCTTGAGACCTCATTCCTAACCACACTCCTCTCCTCACTCTGCCCCCACCATTGTGGCCACTTTGGGGTTCTGGGAACACAGTGAGCAGAAACTTAGCACTTCTACCCAGAATGCTCTTCTGCCAAGTTAGCAACACAGGTCGCTCTGAAGGTCTGTTCAAATGCGAGAGCCTCTGCTATGGACAATAGTACCTGTCTGCCACTCGGTGCTCCTGTCTCACTGATGCTGTTTGCAGCCCTCCTTACCATCTGTCTTGCTATATCTTTACTCGCCTATTTTCTCTCCTAGACTAGAAAACTTGGTTTTGTTTACTACATCTCCTGATACTGGAAGAGTGTTTAGTGCATACAGAATCAGTATATGTCAAAAGATGGAATGGTATTAACGTTAATAATAGTAAGGATGAAGTCAGCTAATTGCATATATTTGCCAGATACAGTGCAAACTGCATTACATGTATGACTCATATCCTCTCCCCCACAGTCCTATGTTAATGTACTGCAATTCTCTTCACGTTATATATGGGGAAACTGAGACATGAGAGGTTAAGTATTTACCAAGATCATACAATAATTAAGTAAATAAACAAACTGGAAAGTTTGGGGATCCTTAACTAGCTTACGCCCTTTAACTTATGGGCGGGAAAACCATGTTCAGGTGAGCGGCTAATGAAAAGACTGACTGGGACCTCCTTTCTGTGTGTACTTCTAGGTCCTGCCAGCTGCAGGAACACCAAAGCCTGAGTCTTTCCAGTGATGTCATACTGCTCTGTCTTTACCTAATAGGAAACCTGGAGCTGAGCAGAGTGCCTGGCACTCAGTAAGTACTCACCAATAATTTTTGAAAAAGAATGATATATGACAGAGTTTTTGGAAGCCAAGTCTCATTTCGGATGACTAGTGGGCTTGGCAGTAAATCACCCCTACCGTCAAAGGACATGAGAAGTCTAAGACAACTTTTCAAATATGTTTCTGCAGAGCAGCTGGTGCTGTTTGTAAGCCCAACCCCAGGAACAAGATTGCTGTATGCGTTAGCCTGATTTCACTGGATGCAAATGTGTGTGTTGCAGTGTGGATGTATCGGTGGCTATGACAAAGGGGATATGAGTGGGGTCAGCAGTTATGCTGGCAAGTATGTGGGGTCACAGGCAGGCAACGATGGGAGGAGGGCTCCACGTAGTGTGATGGCATTTTCCTCTTGCACCATGTCTGAGCACTTACATATACCTGTTTTTAAAAACTCTGCTGTTCTCCAAAATCTTCATCTCGGTCTTTCATCAGAATGACATTGAAGATGTGCTGATGCATGTATGCATGGTTTTAAGTGAAATGTCATGGCAGTTCAACACAGAGACCCAGCCCATTCTCACATCCAAGAGCAGATCTTGTGTGGCCATAGCCTGAGGGCTCACAATTTAACAGAACCTCGTGCAACTGAGCAGGCTGTTGCTGGTATGGCTGCAGATCTCCAGGGATCCCAGGAACCAGCTGACCACCAGCTGGCAGCAGGGCGTGCACCCCGGCTGTCAGCCCTCTGGATAGTCTGGAGATCACCATTCTGAGATGCTGCATTTCCCCTCAATTACTGGGCTGTGGACAGGAAGTTTTACTAGTGATAGCATTTAAGTCTTCTTCCCTTCCTTCCCAGATCTCACCCAGGACAAGAGTCAAAGACTGACATCGCCTGAGACACCCAGAGTTCAAGTCCAGCAGAAAGAGCAGAGCTGCAACGAAACACATACTGTGCTTAAATATCTCACAAGCTTTTGGTCACATAGTACCTGATTGTCTGTAGGTTGAACACTTGTATGTTGTTGTCTACAATGAAATCTCTAAAACCAAAATGTTCTTGAAATTCCCTTGGTTTGTAAAAATCTAAGTATTAGAGAATAATAATAATTTTGAGATTGTAAAAATTTATAGCAATCATTCATGAAGTACGCTGTGGTAAGGGCTTTATGCATATCATGTCTTTGCCTTTGCATTCTTTTCACAGAGGGGTGAACCAAGGCTCAGACACTGTAATTAACATGTCTACGGTCACCAGTGGGTGGTGCTGGGCTTGGAACACTAAGTAGTCTTTAGGCAGCCTGGGCCCAGGTACTGTTTTAATTTTATTTAGTACTGTGTGACTACATTTTCATTTTAAGAACAGTCTGGTTTTAGGACCCCATTGTTTCTTTTTGTAACAGCTGAATTTGTTCACAGCATCTCACTTACAGCTAAATGGAGGGGACTCTTGGTAGCACCGGAATCTGATTCTTCAAAACCATTGTTGGTTCTTCCCAAAAGCTGGAGACAAAAACAAAATAGTATGTAAGTGCAATTTGCAAAAGGAATCCTACTTGATGGATAATGACGTTGACATAAATAAGAAAGGCGGCTTCAAAAATGTAAGAAATTATGCAACTTATCTGCAATGTAAGAAATCTGATAAAGTATATCAAAAACCCTACTAACTAGATATCAGCTTCTAAATCAGCTCAGCGATTGCTATTCACAAAAGCTTTTGAACTTGAAAAGATGCTTAGCTTCAGGGAAGAAAAACAAGATTAAATCCACTTTTCACCCACCAGATGGTAATTCAGTAATATTGATAAATTGATAAATAATATAAATGTATTCCATTATGAAACATGTATTTACTGGAGGTAGTATAGAGAAAGACATATGAAGCTTCCATTCCCATGGAGCTTACATTCTGGAGAGGGAAAGCACAGAGAAGTAAATAAACTCACAAAAATGAAAATATCTGGCAGAGAGATATCTATGATGAAAATAAAATAAAGTAATACAGAGTGATTGGGAAGTCACTTTACTCCTGATGGTCAGGGAAGGCCTCTCCAAGGAGGTCATATTTAAAGTGAGACCTGAATAAGAAAAAGAATTAAGGCAAATAACTGGGTGACAGGGAGGAAAGAATAGTGAGGGCAGATACATCAAGCAGAGAGAAACACAATGAGTTCAAGAAACAAAAGGGACAATGTCACCAGGGTATGAGATTGTGAGAGTTTTAGGAAAAAGACATTCCAATGGACTTCTGATGGAGAACAAACATTTTGGGCAATGTATATATCTCTGTACATACCTAGCGTACATATCTCTGACCCTAGGAACTAAATCCCACTAAATAGACAAGTATACATTGACATATATATAAACAAATGTATTCTGTCAACAAATAGTTGACGAATGATAACTAAGGTGCTCACTTTTTCATGCAATGAGCATACAATAATAAGTAATATACTTTAAAATCCATTCTCATGGGGGGGTGAAAAGTCAATGAAAGAAAGTTTATGCAGTTAATTAGGAAGTGCTAGGTGCTATGGAGAAAAATAAAACAGAGAAAGATGATTTGGAGGGCTGGAAAGGAGGTCAGTTTGCAATTTTAAATATGATTAGCAGGCGATGGTCAAGCACAGTACATAGGGCAATAAGAAAGCCTGTGGATATCTGTGGGAGAACATCCAAGCAGAGAGGCAGCCATCCAAGCCCCTTAGGTCAGGTGTGCTGACCAATATCAAGGAGACATTGGCAAAATGAACAAGGAAAGAATGACGGAAAGGAATTCAGAAAGATGGTGGCAGAGAGAGTGGTGGTACCAAAAAGCCTATGGGTTGTTGTAAGGATTTTGACTTTTATTCTGAGATTGAAATTCACTGGAGAGTTTTGAGAAGAGGGGTGATATGTTCTAACTTTCAGACTCTGGGAGGGCTGGAGTGGAAGCACAGAGACCACGGAAGAAATAGGACAATAGTGCAAGAGAGAAATTACAGTGGTGTAGACAAGCAGGGAATGGGGTGGGGGGCTGTGAAAAGTAGTTGGATTTGAATATTTCTAGAGGCAGAATCAAAAGATTTGTGAATGGATTAAATGTCATTGTGAGAAAAGCAGAACAGTCAAGGATGACTCCCAAGTTTTTGTCCTGAACAGATGGAAGGATGGACAGTCCATGAACTGAGATAGAGAAGATGTCAGAAGAATAGATGTAGTGGGAAAGAGCAGAAGTTCAGTTTTGGAAATACTAAGTGCGAGATGTCTTTTCAAGTATCCATAGGTACGTATGTATTAACTAGGGGGTGGTGGAGACATAATTTGGAGTTCAGGGTATTTAAAGTCATAGATTGGATGAGATGAGTAATGTAGTGTCTAGAGAAGAAAGACTTAGACTGAGCAGGTAAACTAGAAACAGCACCAGGAAAGCATGAAGACCTGGCAAACGATGAAGCAAGTTTCAAGGAAGAGAATGAATAATCATGCCAAATGTCCAAAGAGGTCGAGTAAATGAGTCTTGATAATTGACTACTGGGATTAACAACATGAAGCCTATTTTTTTTCTTTAAAGATTGATTTAGTCACGCATATAAGAACTGGGGTACAGAGTAGAGGTGTGAGGGGTGAGGAGATTCACCAGAGACAGAGCGGGGCACAGAACAGGCAGATCAACCAAAACACACTGCTGAGGGGAGCAGCAGGCAAGGCAGGAGAGGTCTGCCATACCATGTGGGTCACCTCCCCATGCAGGGATCGAACTCCTGCTGCAGTGGCTGTGGTTTGCTTCATAGTGTGTTGCTTAACCCATTGCACCACCAGGGAGGGCCCTGAAGGCTATTTGTGTCTCTGGTAAGAGCAGTTACCAAAACACTATTTATATGAAAAGACAGAAAAGTAAATAGCTAGCAATATAGGGATGGGTTAAATATAGTGGTATATATCATCCCTTTAGATGAATTATCTTTATGTTGCTGTCAAATAATGAATCCAAAAGGAATGAAAACCTAACACCCAGAATCTTGTATGGTGAATTCTGCTGCTCTAGGCTCTTGACTGGTGGGCTTGGGCTGCCCTGTGCGGCAAAGGCTGGAAAGCTAAAAACTATATTTTCTAAACTTGCTTGAGCTAGGGTTGCAGATATAATTTATATTTTGCCAATTAAATGCACTAACCTGAAATTTTGAAAACAAATTAGGTAGTTGAACATACGTGATTTCTGACAGTGAGTATAGCCATGGAAATTTTTGTTAGCTTTTAGTTTCCAATGTATAGGCCACTAGCTCCATGGGGGTGGAGAAGTGAGACAGGAATACAGGAGTAGGAATACATTCATTTCTTGGTAATGTGTATTAAGCAGATGATGCATACCAAATCTGCCCCTATATGTTCCATATGGTTAAGTGCTTATGGAATAACCATTCTGGTGGCTGCTTTCTGATTCTCTTTCTTTCTGATAATAGGGAAAGGGCAGCTGCCTTGGCAGTGCAGTTTATTAATTCAGGATTATTTCTGGAGCACCGACCTAGAGTTCCCTCATCTTGACACCACCCCCCAATCTTATAAACACCTCTTTTTAAAAATCAAATGTTTTCTGCTAAAATAGCTAGTATTGTTTGTTTCCTTCAAATGAACTCTGATTGATTCAAAAATTAATACATATTATCATAGAAGCCTTATTAATGGGTATGGCAAAGGAGAAATTATACCACTCAATACACGAGAAAAAAAACTTTTAGATGACTGGATCAAGAAGATGTAGTATATATTCACAATGGAATATTACACAACAATCAAAAAAGATAAACACATGCAATTTGACGCAACATGGATGGAGCTAGAAGGGATTATGCTCAGTGAAACAAGCCAGAAATAAAGGGAAAAAATATAGGATAGTTTCACTTACAGGAGGAAGGTAGAGGAAACAAATAAGAGACTAAGAAAAAAATTACAATAAATTAAAAATCAGAATTAACAGACAACTAAAAGTCTGAGATATTCCCTAGGGGAGGAAGAGGAAGACAAAACAAAATGGGTGGGAGGAGCACAAAGGACTATGGTGAGGGTACATGGGTGAATTGGTGATGGGAATTTCACAGGAACAAGAAATATTCACTGTACAAAAATGAAAAAAAATAAATCATCCTAATAAAAAAGAAAAAAAGATGCTAAGGGGAAAATCCAATAGGCATGTTTTCTTCATTTGCTTTAGCCTCTTTCTCCATTAAACATAGAAAAACACATCTTAATGTCATTCATGTGGAATGATACCATTTTTATTTTTAAAAACCTATACTGACATAACTAAATATGCAGAAAAAAATGTTTAACAAAGAAATCTAAAAGTGGGATTATAGATGATTTTTAGTCTCTTCCTTATCTTTACTGATCTTTTTTTTTGCAGTGACTACATATTTTAAAAAACAACAAACACTAAACCTAATGCCATTTGGAGAAATAATTAATTTTCCTTTTCATTTAACAGAAAGATGTCCAAAGATTTGCAGTCAGATCCAGAATTCCTTTCTAGTCAATTCAAGTAGACAAAATACTATAGTGCTAAGATTCCTAGGCAGATCAAATAACAGAATAAAATTTACCATTAAAAGGCACATAATTTCAAATTTCCAGATAATTCAAAATAAATAAATAATTATATTTGAAGTATGAGACATATTATGCTTGTTTTTCATTATTGTGAGAATAAAATTTAGAGTTTAACAATCTAGAATATATTAGGATAATGAGAGTATATTTAATTTTTGCTCCAATGCAAGTACTTTAAGCTCAATCTCCCTTACATTATTAAAATAAAAGTAGCCTAAAATGGCTAGAAAACAGCTGTTCTTTGCTTTGTTTTGCAACATAATCACCTGCAAGACTTCCTGGAATTGACAATGTGTACCAACTCCAAATCCTGTCCTAGAATAAACTTTTAATCAAAAGAACAGAGAATCATTTCCACCATTATCACAAACACAATAATACAGCCAAGAAGACAATATGCTGTTCATAGCCACATATATTAGGTATGTCACCACATTTATTAAGGAATAAAAAATTTCCACACATGTATTTTAATCATTTTAACAGCATGTTATGTTTTACTTCAAACATTCACCAACTATGTGCTGAGTTCACCTTTGTGCAGGGCCCTGGGTTAGGCACCAGGATTCAAGGGTGCAGAGAGCAGATGTGGTCACTGACCTGAAAGAACTTAGAGGCTAATGGGGAATCTGCAGTGAAGTAAGAGGTAGGATGGAGAAGAGCAAGATGCTATGGGAACATGAAGAAGCACCTGACATAAACTTTGGGAGTGAGAGAAGATGCCTCTCTTAAAAAAAGATCTAACCTGAGATCTGGTCGGTAGGGGTCAGCCAGGAAAGGAGAACGGAGAATTTCCAGGCAGAGCAAGAGTATGTGAGCGCAGTGAGTGCAACAAATTTGAGAATCTTAGAGTTCAGGAAGACTAGAGCAGCACGTAAGGATGAGGAAGGAATGAAGAACAATGAAGACAGGATTGGAAACAGGAGAGAGATTAGGGATAGGGTGATCATACCATTGTTGACCAATCAAGACATTTTTAAGGATGAAAACTATGCTGGGACAACAGTGGTAAACCAGGACATCAAACCAGGATCATTATTCTCAGTCACTGAAGGGCTGTAAGCAGGAAAGAGGCATGATCGTGAGCAATTATTGAGTTTAATGAGAACTGCTTTGGCTGCAGTGTGGAAAATGGACTCTTTTGGGGCTGCTGATAGGACTTCAACCCTAGAAGTTAAGATAATTTACTATGGGATTTTTAAATTATGAATCACTAAGTTGGTAAGACCTGATGGGAGCCTCCACTACAGAAGAGACAATGAAAATGGAAAGAAATGGGTATATTCAAGGGTTTCATTCACTCCATTAATTCAGTAATTTACTGAGCACTGTACACTGAAATTTCAGTTCTAATATGGTCCAAACCCACATGAAACATATAGTCTGGAAGATGAGGTAAAAAGAATTCATTTACTGGATATTAAGGAAGGAGAAAAGATAGTAAAATCAAGGATGGCATTCAGTTTTCCAATTTTTTTGTAACAGGGCAAAGAGTGATGCCTTCTTTAAGTAAGAAAAAAAGATGCAAAATCAGGGGAAAGAAAAATATATTGAGTTTTGGTTTGAAGAGTTACTGGAAAATTAAGTGTAGAGATGTCTAGTGAAGAGATGGATGTAAAATTTGAAGTTTAAAAGAGCAATGTGGGCTGGAGTTATAGATCTGGGAGTTAACAACAATGTGGCACCCACTATGGATGAGACTGCCCAGGAGAATGGAATACAGGAAGGGAAAAGGGCACAGGACATAAGTCTCAGGAATCCCAGTATTAAGGTTTGGAAGAGAAGGAGAGCCTGCAAAGGGGGCTGTTTAGTGAATAGAGATGTAAAAGGAAAAACAGGTGAGATGATCGTGGTGGTGATTACATGATATGAATGAGGTGTTGTAATAGATGATGATGACGATGATGATCTCACTGAATGATTCTCATTGATGACAGCCAAAAGTTATTAAGCACTTTGTGAACCAATCACTTTATAAGGACAATATATGGGTCACCTCAATCACTTCTCAAATAATCCATTAAGTGACTTGCTCAGGTTCACAAAACTCATGAAGGACAGGTCTAACTGAAAAAACCATAATATGATCACACAAAGAAATGTCTTCCAATCAATTCCTAAGCTGAAACTTTTCCTGGTCATTTCACATAAAACAGCAGTGATAAGGATAAGAAACAGGGAGAGTATTTTAAAATTATATGGGTCTTTTTATGTCTCTAACTTTAACAATTTCCTTTAATCTTTGATACTTTCCTCTCCATTTCTTAAGAAGTGATAAGTACTCATCATCATAGCAATCACAGGGGATGTTAATTGGAATCTAGTTCCTCTAAGTATTCCTCTCCCTGTAGTGATTCTTCTTGGCTAGTTAAGAAGACAGTGTGGAAGAGTGGGCAATTTGTAAGCCATTCAAAACTGGCATTTACTTTTAGATTTTTCTTTATAATCTTAAATTGGATTCTAAACATATCAAGTTCAAGGATGAGGCAGAGGCAAAGGCAGATGCAGACTTAAGAGTCAGAGAGCTCATACCATGGTTATTATACAAACTCATAATTCAGCCTATAGTCTGCAAGATTACTGAAAAATGGTATTGCTCTAAAGAGCTCAACCTCAACCTACCTTGTAAAAATCAGAAATGGAATAACTCTTTTGAAACACCATTATAGCTAGCAATATAAGCCAAAGCAGGAACATTGTAAAAAGCAATGAATTTATAGTTGTAAATCAAAGAGCACAATTTTATGTTTCCAGTATAAAGCAAACTAGTTATAACTTTCTCTTAAGACTACTTCCAACTATAAACCCTCATGCTGACCACCAACATGTACATAATCCATGCTTCTCATGCATTCACATGTTGGTTTTTCATTGAATTATGCTCATAAATCCAATCTACATGTCCAGTATGTTGCCAGTGGCATAATTTAAAATTTGCATTCACTTCATGGACTTGGTCTTTTGCCTAAATAATCTATTAATGTGGCACTTTAATAAAGAATTTATCAACTACTTGACCTTATTCTTGTTATCTCAAAAATCCCTGAGTTGTTTTTCTCAATTGATTAATCATTTATGAAGCTCATATGTAAAATCTAGCAAAGCCTGACCCACTTCTTCCTCCATAGCCTTCTTTGGCACCTTTCATCTTCTGAGACTCTGGATGAGAAAAGCAGAAAGTTTGGGATCAAAACTACTTCCAATCCCCATTATCAAGTAAAGATGGAGGCCTGAAGTGACAACAGAAAGAGAATGAGAATAAGCAGAATTTTCAACCATTTTGTCTTTGTAACATGAATTCTCTAGTTCAACCAGGGGTGGCTGGAGTACTCCACTGATTTGTTTTTTCCCAAGAGAAAATTACTACATTTGAGATTACAATTTAAGGAGTCCAACAAGATGGTAGAAGAATGAAGACATAGGCTCACCTCCTCCACATATTTACAAGCAAACTATCTGCAAATAACGAACTGGCAGAGGGGGTAGGACCAACTGCAATTTATTTGTGTTTGGAGGGTTATGATTTAGTGAAACCAAAGAGAGGAAGCCTCTCTGCTGTTGGCACACACTCACACTGGGGTCTTTAGGTCTGAAGACAGTGCTAGAGAGGGGGTGTGGGTCTGCTAATCCTAAGCAGCCTGTTTGGCCACCATTTTGTCACCTGCAGTTCTGCATTCCTATACAGGGTCAGAACTGCCCCGTCAATCAGTCAAATCAACCAAGAGCAGGAAGCTTGATCACTCTGGGAAAGTTATGCCTCATGAGGGATGACTGGGAATGCCTAGGGGGCTGAAGCCCATGCATAAATGTACTCCCAACTTATGCATCATGAAGTATGACTGGCAACACTCTGGGGGCTGAGGATAAGGGTCCCCAGAAGCTGACCAGTGGAAAGCCTTGTTGATAAGAATGACAGCTGGGCTGGAGATCTAGGCCTGACCTCAATTACAATGCCAAGTCCTCAAGCAGATGAGAAGTGCCCAGAGGGCAGACTCACAACCCCTGATACTATAGATGACAGTGCATCTTCTAGTTTCACCCCTCCCTTTTCTTTTTGTCCTTCCCCTCACAACTGATGCTGTATCATTATTCCATCAATAAAAAGACCAGGATCTTGCTTGTTCAGCAACATCCTGCATCCCACAGCTTGCTCCACGTCTCCCATTTGTCATTTCAGTGTTGTCTACGAAACAAGAGTGGCACACAGAATGTGTGCAGGAGAGAGGGTCTACTTCCCAAGAAGTAAAGGAGAAGCAGTGCAGAGACCCTCGGTACACCAGAGTAGTAGAGCAAAACCTGAAACACAGATGTTATACTGCCAGATAGACACTAGGTGCTCGGTGTCAGAGTGTGAACACTGCACCACTAAACAGGACGCTACAACTATTAACTGGTAGCAGAACCACATACCAGAGCTCACAGGTTGAAGCTAGCATGAGATTTGGGACACTTTATTTGGGAACTTTAACTGAGGAACTGACCTAAGGGAAGGAGTCATTGTATCCAACTTAGGAACCTACACTACCTGAAGTTTGAATTCTTAGTACTCAGTAGTAGCAACCTCCTGCTACCCTGGCTCCTATCTCCTTCCCCTGCCAATACCAGTATCCCAGCCACCCAAACAGGTGCATAGGTGTTGGTCTATGAAGCAATAGACACTGAAGGACCCTAACTATATAACCTAGGATTATAGCCTTCAGCCTATGAAGGTAATACAAGGCCAATTCATCAAGAAAAGAAAGCTTTTTATCTCAACCCATAAAAACAAAATGAAAGACAGAGAAACATAACAGAGGTGATGGAACAAAAAAAAAAAAACCCCTCCAGACCAATTTCAATCTAGCATTACTGTGTAACCTGCCTGACAGTTATAACCAAGCTTGTTGAAATGAAACTACAATTCAAGGACATTTTTTAAATCTGGAGGTTCACACAACGAGTATCTTAATGTCTGGGTTTAAAAGTAGGAGGGGCTAAGTTTAAGCCTCTTTCTCTACAAAATGAATCTATTATTAAAAAAAAAAGTCAAGAATAAATACAGTACAATGGTAAAACAACAGGCCAGTGGGTTAACAAAACAGTAATCTTATCACCCAAAATTGTGAGAAAGCTTTAGCTGGAAATCCAAGCTTTATAAATATTATAGATTATGACTAGATATTTAAAAACATGGTAGGAAAAAATTCAGAGACCCCAAGAGACCGCAATTTGATCTAGATCAGTGTTAGATGTGCTACTGAAGAAGGCAAGTATGGCTCAGACTACAAACAGAAAAATGTAGCCAGAGAGTCTGTGAGCTAACCTTTTCACTTGCTGATTCTGTTTACAGCCTGACTATACAACTCATTTCCACAAATTAGGAGGGCTAGGAAGAGCTAGAAAACCAATCAGAAGATGTTCATGGCAACCATGTAAATGAGGTGCTCTGAGGGAAGGTTAAAAATGGATTTTTTTATTTTATAGCAACAAAGACTAAGAGGACATTTATGAGTCTCCAAGCTTGTAAGGAGCTGGAAGCAGGCCTAAGCCCCTGGAGAATTAGCACCTCTGTCAGAAATTCTATTTCATATTCCATTTGTTTGTGCTTGCGAATGAAATGTTAGTAGGGCTACCACATAGCCATTCCACATCCACTGCGATGGCACAGTCAGGCTGACACCTGGCTGGGCTCAGTTCAGGAGGGGTCAGTAAAGAAATTCCACAAGCTCTAGTCTGTGTCAAAGCTTTCCACGCAGAGGACCAGGGGCTGAGGTTAGAGCTCAGAGGCCCCGCCAGGCCTTGCAGTCTTAGAACTGATGTGCTATTTCAGAACATGCTGGAACCCAGTGGGCCCCAGGCCTTTGAGTCTAGCCCAAAATAAACTAGCTTCCCTGTGACGACATATCAGTTAACAGCAGTGGCCATTTTTTTCTCACCCCTTTGGTTTTCTCACACCCCTTCACAGCTATTAGAAAAAGCTGTGTTGCTTGAAATTGTTATTAACAATCACTGGAAACCCAGTGATCCCTAGAAATGTATGAATCTAATCTAATTTCTGCCTCCCACCCCTCAATGCCATAGGTAAAGAACTGTTAACTTTCTAGACTTGTGAAAGTCAAGGTCTATGCAACTTTAAAAGGAGATAACACAAATTAAGGAGAGTGCTACTAGAAGCTTAGCTAGATTGTTTCCATTTCTTCTTGGGAGCTGATTTTGATTACTCTGCTTATCTCCTCCCTCCAGTGTGTATTCAGTTCCTGGTGATTTCCTTGCCAATTAAAAGGCAGAAGAGCCTGTGGTATGTTTAACAGAGGCTAATAAAACCTGCTGTGAAGATAAAGCCCAATGTAAAATGTAAAATGCATGGTGTTCAAACCTTTTTGCAAGAGCCTTTAAAATGTGCATATACTTTGACCTATAAACCTACTTCAAAGACCCCATTTTGAGAAAGTTTTAAGCCCAAAGCCATTTAAGAGTAAAATCATGTAAACTACCTAAATAGTAGAAGAATGGCTAAGTTGATACAATAATTGAATATTATTTAAATAGTGTTTACCAAGAGTTTTTAATAACACTGGGAAAGGATTACATCATAATAATTTGTACTAAGAAAAATCAGTGCTTAACATTGCAAGTTTAATATCTCATACGTAAAGAATATATATAAGGAGACTGGAAAGAAATATGCCAAAAGGTTAATAATGATTGTGGGGGAATAGTGGGACATCGGGTGTTTTGACTTCCTGTTTCCACTTTTCTACATATTATAAACTTTCCATAACAAATACAGATTATTGAATAAAGTATAAAATTCTACTTTATTTTTTTTCTTTTTTTTAATTAAAATATTTTAAAATTTACATATACTTGCCATTAATTGTAATCCCCATGTATTCCCCATTACCAGCTCACCAGTGCACCATCACCTCAG
>JAGFMF010011702.1:447369-497503 GCA_019455555.1 Galemys pyrenaicus | reverse complement strand
CTGAGGTGATGGTGCACTGGTGAGCTGGTAATGGGGAATACATGGGGATTACAATTAATGGCAAGTATATGTAAATTTTAAAATATTTTAATTAAAAAAGAAGAAGAAATAAAAAAAAAATAAAAAATTTAAAAATAAAAAAAAAAAGAATTTGTATCTTAAATTGTACTTTAAGCTATATGGATAAATATTGTATATGGATTTCCTGCCAATTATAAAATAATTTTACATTTTGCTTTTCTAAATAGACCTATTTTCACAGATCCATCATTAAAGATTTGTCTATTTCTAATAACTAATGTGCAAAGGATTTATCTGTAGTTTTTACAAGTTCATGGGACACCACTATGGAAGGTAACTGGGGACTTGTAAATAAGGGCATGGGGGGGAGGGGGAGGGTTGAGGGAAGATGGGAGCACGAGGGACTGAGGTGATGGTGCACTGGTGAGCTGGTGATGGGGAATACATGGGGATTACAATTAATGGCAAGTATATGTACATTTTAAAATATTTTAATAATAAAAAAAACAAAAAAAATAAATAAATGCTTAACTTAGTAAAAAAAAAAAATAAGGGCATGGTAGTAACAAATCTGTTTTATCCTCCCTTAAGGTGCACACTACCAGATGCTAATATTTAATTTCTGTGCTATTGGGGAATGTTCTCATTGCTTATTTAACTTTCATATTTTCACATTAAATATACCTCAAAATTGTATTCCTCATATATGCTCTAGGGTAACCAACACTTTTCTGAATTCCTACTTTAAGTATTTAACCTTAGTGATGATTTTCATCAAAAAGAGAAAGAAAATTCCTGGGGTTCTTTTTCTATTCTAACATATACTACTCTTCCCTCTAAACTAATCCAGTAGCCTCTTTCTTTATCATGGCTAGAATACCACTTGACCACAATAACAAGTCATTCTCCTTCTCCCTTATTCCAAATTCACAAAATCCTTTGTTGCAATAAAATCCTTTCTTCCCAGATACAGTTACTTTGGGTCAATTAATTTAAGCTTCCCTCTGTTGGCAAGATAGCAGGTTATTTTATTTTTTTAATTCTTGACTACAAGAAGTTGTATAAATAAATTCTGGTTATTCCCAGCTATGCTTGGGCTCTGAGAGATCACAACACTCTCTAAAGCAGAGGTGAGACCCTGGAATGAACATTTCTATGTGTGAAATTATTTACATGTCTCCCTTTCTAAATTGCAAGTTCTGAAGATTCACAAACAATAGGATCCAGCCTCTTCAAAACTATAAGCTTCCACCAAATCCAGCTTCTGAGAACTTGGCCAAATCAAAATGTGTGTTCAATAAATGCTCTCCACATGTGCCTTCTGAATTATTTAGTAGAAACTTTGTTGAAGAGATGAATGGGGAGTATTATCTTGGATCCCAGCTACATCTCACCAATAAATAAAGTTCTACTTTATGTTACTGTCACCACTGAGAAGCGAATACTAATTCAGTAGGCCTAACATTCTCAAGAGGGTGACTGTACCCTCCAGGAGACATCTGACAGTGTCTGGTGACATGATTGTCAAAACTTAGAAGTGCTGGGTGCTACTAGAGCCTACCAGGTAGAGGCTAAGGATGCTAGAAAGCATACTACAATGCACAGAAGAGCCCACAACATAATATTCCTGTTCAAAATGTCAGTAGTATCAAAGTCGAGAAAGCCATCTTAAGGAAACAACAACAACAAAAAACTATATATAGATGATTCCCTTTTTGAGAAAGGGTTACCATCCAGGCAGTAAAGAGTTCTGATTCAGAACTTTATGATAGGCAAACAAGTTGCCAAATGGAAGCCCTATGATGGGAGTACCCCAGTATATTCTCTTTTTTTAAAAGGTTTATTTATTTATGTACACAAGAGCTGGGGTATAGGTCAGAGTTTCAGGAGGGTGAGCGGATTCACCAGAGACAGAGTGGGGAGCAGAACAGGCAGACAGACTGAAATACACTGTTGAGGAGAGCAGCAAGTGAGACAAGAGAGGTTTGCTGCACCATGTGGGTTAGCTACCTGGCTGGGGATAGAACTCATGCTGTAATGACTGTGGTTTGCCCCCTACTTCTAAGACTTAACCCCTTAAGCCATTAGGGAGGCCCACCCGAATGGGTCTGATGAAGTTTAGTAAACATGAATCCACTGGCTTATAGACCAAGTTCCAGAGAAATGTGTAGTCATCAACTCGACAATTTTCAGTTAGTGAGAAAACCATCCTTCACATTTAATTGGACTACACAGAAAATTTATGACCTGAATGAGGAATAAAACAGAAAATGGGTATTGACCAAACCATCTAAATGACTTTAGATATAGCCTTTTGTGATCGATTTTAAATCTTTTCTTGTTTTGGAAAGTGTTGAGTTTTGGGGGTCGGGTACAGTAAATATCTTCAGTGTTGTGACACATGAATGAACCTCCGGTCATTTTCAGATTTTAATCATCCTACCCACATTACAGACGCAGGCTGTTTGGCAGATGCTCAGAGAAAAGAGCTTTATCAGTCCTCAGCATCTAATTACTTATCTTAGACAAAATTAGGCACGATTCCAAGTCTACAGAAGACTCATGTTCTGTCGGGAGTTATTAATTACAAGCAGACTTAAGAAGCATTAATTTGTTTTGGTGATCATGCCAGGGTATGCACAGCTTTGCCAAACAGCATGGGAAGTAGAGAGCAAGGAAAAGGTAAGTTGCTCAGCTCAGCTGGTAAAGGCGGAGATTAAAGCCAGATGGTCTCCATTTGCCTCTTCTACCCAATTTCCAAATAAAATATTCTTTGTGCTGTTTTAAATTAAATGGATACCTGACTGTCTAACTCCTGAGTAAGAATCTAAATTAATTCCTTCTTTTTTAAGGATTTCCTGTCACATGTTTTGAAGACCTTGAGAGAGTTAAAACATACTCTGACACACAAACACATACCCACACATATTTACATAAATATTAGGAAAAAGGTTGGAAGAAAACAGACCAAAATTTAAGTAGTAGTTATCTCTGGATGGCAGGATTATAAGGGATTTCAATTTTCTTTTCATATTTTTGTGTCATTTCCAAAATTCCTATAATTAAGCACATACTATTTTTATGGTCATAAAACAAAATGGATTAGGATAACCATATCCTTCTGGCATTTCTATTGCATGTCCTAACTATAATCCAAATCTACCTATACTTCTATCCTTTACATACTAACATGACTACTGATGCTAAAAAATGTCAATCACCATTTAGACTGTAGAACTGAGACTACCAGATGCAGAGGAAGATGTGGAGAGCAAAATAGGGAGGGGCTCACTGGACTATAATGGAGAATTATGGAAGCTTTGGTGGTGGGTGTGAGGTGGCAACATATTTTTGAAGAGGTGTGATTCTTTGTCACACAGTGTTGCAAAACTATGTTACCACAATTGAAATATGTTAGAAGTACCAGTCAGATCAAAATCTCACCCATTATTACTTATATAGCTATGGTATAACATATTGCTATTGGGCAACATGTGAACATATTTGTCACTTAAGAACTAGTTAACTAAAAGAACTTTTTAATTTCTATCTTCCATACTATATAGATTCTAAAGTGTGAATTAGAAGGAAAGAATAGATATTAGGTCTTATCTAGAACAGTTACAGAACATAAAAAACTATATCGCAAACCTTGAAATAGATGCAAAATACAATTACGCTTAAGTTTGATGTCTAAAGTTATGTTCTTCCTCTTGACCTTTAGACATTAAACTTAGCATAACGTGGAATACTATTCAGCAGTCGAAAAAGATGAACTCATGCCATTCACAGCAACATGGATTGTGCTAGACGGGATTATGCTCAGTGAAATAAGCCAGGAGGAGGAAACTAAATATCAGATGGTTTCACTTATATGAGGAATATAGGGGAGCCAAATAAGGGAGCATGAAAAAAATATAACAATAATAATACATTTTTTAAAAATTAGCAGGCAACCATAAATCAGAGACATTGTACAAGGGAGGGAGAGAAAGAGGGACCAAAACAGGAAAGAAGAGCACAAGGGACTATGATTGATGGTTCATGGGTTAATTGGTGGTGGGAATTTTATGGGGAATACATCTAAAAAGAGAAAGCATACAAGCATATATTGTACAAAAATGAACAATGATGTAATCTATGTACATATGTATATATAGAATTAGGATAAAAAATAAGAAAGTTATATGCAATGTATTTGTTCAAAAAACTAACAAACCCTACAAATATGTCTGTAGAATGGAAGCTACCAGGATAGAAGGAGAAGAGTAAAGTGTAATTGGGGGTCCAATGGAATATGGTGGAGGACTATGGATATGGTGTGATAAAAAAAAATCTGAAAGATGTAATCCTATATCTCTGAGTCACATACAGTATTAAAAACTAATGTCACCACAATTAAAAAATAAAGAAATCACTTGGACATTTTGAATAAATATTTTAAATATGAAAATATTTTTTTTGTTATTTATCTAAATGAAGTGAAATGCATTTGGAAGTTGGGATAAGACAAGAATCTTAAAGGAACCACATATTCCCAACAAAGCAGCCCATTCATTTATTTCCTGAATATTTTGCAAGTTAACAATATATGTAAGTCCATCAAGATGAAGCTGTGCCACTTTTTAGTAAGCAATTGGATTATTGTATGTTCTTAATAAAGTGACATTAAAAATGAATTCACAGATGGTGCCACTGTAGGTGGTAGCCCACTTTTTCATTCTTATAGTAAAGAATGCACTCTATTTAAGTTGTATCTGGGAAAACCTCTTGAGATTGCAGTTACTGCACATACTAATAATTATCTACTCATTCATCCCACCTCTGGCACTCCAGGTCCCCAGTGTCACCAGATATTTAAATGAGCCTGCTTCACATTTAATTTTTTTTGTGGCTCCAAGATATTATAGAAAAACACTATAGTTGAACTGGGGGCTATCTTTACATTTAGATAGTGAATCTTTTCAGTTGTTTTTTTTTTTAAGCAACAAACTATTAGTGCCCTGTGTTCTGCAAACTAGTTTGTCTTTTTTTTTAATTGGAGAAAAGACATCACATATGAGAAAAAATAAATTTAATTCAGAAAAGTTAGAAAGGTAGATTTGATGATACTTGGTCTAATTTTCATCTCCTAGGACATTTCAGTTCATTGATAAAATGTGGATGGTATCAACGAAGTCTCTGTTAGAATCTTCATATAAATTTGGGGGTTAATGACCACTATAGGTTGGCAATGAAGACAAAAAGGTAGCAGGTCTTCTGGATTTCATGCTATTTAAAACTCATTCAGTCCCCTGTCATTATCCACGTATCAACCAAAGTACTCGACTGAGAGCTAATTCAGCTCAAGTTCTGCACAGTAAAACACTTGATTGCATTAAGAGACAGACATATTAAAATGGTGACAAGTAGTCAACCCTGTAAAATATTCAGGGCCATGGATGTTACATCCACTCCCACTGGCTGAACATAGCCTGTTCTTTGTGTATCACCAGAAAAAGCAACAATACTAGCCTCATCTTTCCAGTGACTTCTGAGAGCAATTATTAAGTTTAAGAGATATCTTGTTAAGTCCAACCATAAAGTATATCTAGCTGATATACCAGATTACCCTGAATTGTATTATTATTGTGTTTATGTATTTCCTACCTCATTGGATGGTGAAATGTATTTGCCATGGGTAAGTGAGGTTTTATTTGGGGGATAAGAGTAGGTTTGATGGGGAAGCTGAATGACATGGTTACATTGAAAATAATAGGAAAAGAAAACAAAGGAGATCATAGATTTAAATATGAAAAATTGTTAATTGTTTAATAATTCAAAGTAACTATGGAACAGGAAAAGTATCCTCCTTCAGAAAGGCATTTACTTATCTGATCTTAGTTCCTACAAAAGCTGTGCAAACCAACATAAATGTCCCTCTGGGCACCATTTCTAATGTCCAATTACAGTACAAATTTTCTACTCTCAGAATCAATTAACATTTTAGTGATTCTAACCCAATAAATAAAATATACAGTTTTAAAGAAAATATCTACTGATTCAATTAAGCTAATTTTGGTGGGATTGTGTAACACTAAAAACCACAAAGACTACTTCTGGCTGATGAACATTGAAAGAAGCAGCAAGACTCAAGTAAGTGGGTAAAGAAAGCTGTTATTTTAAACAAAATTAAAACAGATGGGAGAAACTGACAAACATGTATTCAGATATGTGCCCGCCTCACATTTAATCTTTTATGAATGGCTGCTCCCAGATGGTGATGGGATTCAGGAGCCTAGTTTGAGACACAGCACCCATCTTTCTTTTCCTGCAACATACTATGTGAATTACAACCTTGCTATTCAGTGGTTGCTGCAAATGTCAGGAAAAGGAGAAGAACCATCGTAAAGACAAGCTTTTTTATATTCTGAAAATGAAATATTGGCCAATTTAACAAACCAAGTGCAAACATCCAACCACATACGCCATCATTCAATTAATTGCAGGTTTGCTGCAACTATACCACACAAATGGAGTGGTGATGAAATAAGAAATCTAAAGAGACAAAACAACAAACACATTATGCTGATGATGTGTCAGTGACTCTCTCATTAACAGCAGAACCCAGAATAGGAGGTACCCTCCCCTGAACTCTCACAGCATGTCACCATACCTCTCCAGGACATCACACTTTATTTGGACAGCGATGAGAATAATTGATATACAGAATTCTAACAGAACAACTATATTCCTTTATAATGGCTATTTATTCACATGTTGACTCCCACATACATAATAATAGCTGCTATTTGTACCTATCATTTGGCAAACACTGTACTAGATACTTTTCTTTCATTATTCCATTTACTCCTCAGAACAACCTAATCCCTACTTGACACAGTCGAGGTAATGATAGATATGAAGTGCTCTACAGAAGATCTTGCAGGTAGGTTATGGCAGAACTAGCATTCCAATCCAGGCCAGAAGTCCTTGAACCTTCTATCATACTACCTGGCATAGAAGTCTATGTAGGTTTCCTCTATGGAAATCAGAGGAGGTGGTTGAGTGCAGACTGCACATACTGGGCACTGATGGGCAGTGATAGGAGTGGTTCCTGGACATTTATGACTAAATTGGCTTTTTGGATACTAACAGTAATGGGAGAAACCACCACTGCACCATGAACAGGAGAGGAGGAAAACAGTGGGTGTACTGTGGTGTCTAAGACAAGTGCATAGAGCATATGGGAAATACACCAAAAGCTCCTCAGAAGGTATTAAAGTTAGAACTTTTGCAGAATGGAGGGGAAAAGGCCAGAGAAATAACATGGAGGTTGTGGTTATTATAACCCTATATAAACCTATGGAAAACTAGGAAACATGAGTGACACTGTGAGCCAGCACTTGCAGAGTTTGTTTTACCTCTCATATGAAATCATAACATCCTTGCAAGTAATATTCATGTTAAATATAGTTCTATGTAAGTCATGGTTCCTAGCATACTGCCTTATAATTTATTCTTTATCTCCAGAAAGGAGACATCCTAAAAGCAGCTCATTCATGAAAGTCACATTTGGAATCTGCCCCAAAGGTTTTTTTCCAAATAATCTAAGAAAAACAGCACTAAAGATAAGTGTTTCTCTAGCCCTGTCCAGGGGAGAGAATTCCAGGTTGCCAAGTAATTCTGATCTTTATTCAGTTTATAAATTTGGGCCTCCTACCTGGAAGGGAAAATAGCTATAGCAAATGACAGGAATTCCATGGTCCTCTCAGAGGTCGGACTTCTCATTGTCAATTCATAAAGCTTGAATTTCTGCTAATCAGACGCTTACGACTGGTAGGACTAAAAAAGTGTCAATGTGTAAACGTGTCTGTGCTGCCCCTGATCTCCAACCTCACCAACTACTGGTACTAGTAGAGCCTTGAAAAAGTACACTGGAAGCACTAATGAAGTATCATGTTTATTTATAATATTTAATTTACTTATAAAAATATATTTTGAGAGAATGACACCAAAAACAGCTTGTCTGAAAGGATTGTTTGAGTTTATTTCTCACAACGGTTTGTTGCATATCAGTGTTCAGAAAAATTTGATTCAAAGATGATTGCTAAAAACTAAAATATCTTTATTGAATGTAAAGTGATTTTTTTGTGAGAAATAAGTCACGTATTTGAAAATACATTTTTCTTGGAAAAAAAATGCTGAGAACTTATGACTATTAAATTGCCTGCCTAGCAAGAAAGTGAATGTTATTGCTTAACAGGAACAAAACTACTTTTGCAAGTGCTGAATGCCCCACAGAATTTAAGCAAAGATGTTACCACTTCAGTTACAGAGATCTGCTCATATGAGAAAATAAATCTCAGCTATTGCTGAGTGATTTGGATTTTCCAAATAGCCCTCTCAGCTGTTACAGTCAGGCCTCTATCCTCCTGTGGAATCTTAAAAAAGGTTCTTTGTCCTCTGTGAATATCATAACCTTATAATCTAAAGGCATGTGTGTGTACATGGACTCTCATTCTAAACAAAAAATAATAATAATGCTCAGACCTCTATTTTTTTCTGTTGCTGAACAAGGATCAGGAAGGGAAATGATTATCACAGGAACCCCTGATCTAGGTTCCACAAGTGATGAGTCCTTGGCAGCTGCAAAGTATAAGGCAGCTTTGGAGAAACAATCTTGCTGGGAAGTCACAGCCTCCTACCCCCAGCTGGAAGGGGTCATCCCTGGCAGCTGCCATCATAAGGACAGTGAACCAAGCTGATAACAGCTGTTACAAAGATACTGAACAGAAATTCCAGAAGGAAGGCTGGGTCCAAGTAAGATCACTTTTATGTAAACACGTGAAGTACAAGGATTAGCTCTGCAGATTTCAAGCAGTACTTTAAAGTTGTAACTGGGGTTACTGTATTACTCACTTGCTGGACAATGTATACAGTGGGTCTGACTGTAAGCTACTCTCCTGACCACCACCCCCAACCCCCCTCCCCCAAAAGAAAACTGCTAGTAGTCAAGACCAAAGCTACTCAAAGACACAGGTGACACAAACATGCTGTTACTGGTATTCTCGAGTACCCACCCTCTCTTCGACAAAGACAAGAGACCACTCATCTCAGTGGTGCCTTGTTGGGATGTCACTGTCTTGGTTATTACAAATTCAGATGCTTGGATATGGCTTTAACTTTCAAAGTCTGGAATTCGCCAGTCCTCCAGACAGTAGAGTATAATGGTTAAAAACCTGGACGTCATAGAGTTGGCTAACATGGGTTTGAAGCCTACTACACGATGCAAGATATTCACTTTCATTGTTCTTTAGGATACTAATACGTAAAATATGGATTAAAAACAGGAGCTATTTAACAGTATTGTGAGAATCATTATGAGAAATTATGCAGACACAGGATCTAGTTCAACATGCTTTCAATAAATGTTCATTCCTATGACTTTATCAAAAATAGGCATGAGAAATTTAAAAAAATTATATAAAAAAAAACAAAACAAAACAGAAAGGCATGAGAAGGGTCTGAAAGAGAACTGGGGTTTTGCTCTGGATAAGGGGCTGATTTTTTAAGGAATGAGGCAGAGATGACCATACATTGTAGATCAAAGTGAATGCACCTTTCCCCTCATAGCTTATATTCCCCACTCCTTGCCTCCCCCAGACATCCTGGGTCTCCCCACTCTTACAGCAGCCCTTTTAAGCAGAAGCAAGGTGACCTCCAGTCCACCTCTGACCTACATTCACATTTGGGCAATGGAAATATACACATCGATCCCTAATTGGTGGGAGTGGAGTGTTTCTAAACACAGCCCCTTTTTATTTAACTTTCTGGCAAGCAAGTCCTGATCAGAGCCATTTAGTCTTTTCTTTAGATCTATCACATGCCAGTCCACTTGGCCCCCTAGATTGAATGGGACACATATCAAATATCCAAGCAATCTCCTTGAAGTTTCTCTTATTGGGCTTGGGATCAGGAGAAAGAATCCTTTCTCCCCTGCTATGGGTAAAGAGGCGTGGTGGTAGGATTCACCCCAGAGTTATGTACAAAGATATCCGCCTTCTGGTCTGCAAATTCTTAAATGGTACTGGACCATGCATTGAAACACTAGTATTTCACTTTGAAATGTGGTGGAAAATGGCCAAGGCCCTTAAATGAAGGTGAAATTGAACTTGTTTATTGTAACCCAGCATTGAAATTTATTCATGGTAAAGCCAAAATTTTCTCTGCTCTATTACAAAGAAAGAAATGGAATATTTTGTCATAAAATGTTACCTATTTTATTGTTCTAAACAAAGACTCACTCACCCACATTCTGATTAAAAAGTCATGGACTTATTTTACATTGAGTACATGGCTAGTATTCATAATAGTTGGGGCCATCCCTCTGCTCCCTCTCCTAATGAAAAGATTTTATATTTCTTTTCAAATGAATTAAATAGTAGAAAAAACAAGATCAGCAGTGTTGGGTGTCCCTTGGAAGTTGGCCTGCTGGGAAGTCACATACTTCTCCAAGTCCATCTTTTAGTAGCACTTCTGGGACAGAAAAAAAAAAAAAAGTCATGAAGACTATTTCAAGCTAGGATTCAAATTTGACTAGTTTTCCTCCTTAAACTCCTTTATCTTGCTTTTCTAGTCTTGAGAAACTGATCAGACACTGCCAATGTAAGCATGTCTTATACAAAGCGAGGTGATAACAGTTTTCTAAAGTCCAACAATAAACACAAGAAACTGCCTGAAACATGGAGTTTATTTGAAAGCAACATAATTTCAGTGTTCAGTTGCCCTTGATGCAGTTGTCTTCAGTCTATCCTCATAGAATCAGAAGCAACTAGAATACATATGCAGGAATATTTGTCACTCCCACTTACTTTCACAGTTGAAGTTCAAGTTAGCCTACAGCAGTGAAAAGGGGAGAAGCTCTCAGGGAGGCAGCCAAATTCTGAGTGATTTGGCATGGGAGAATCTTGGACTGAATTTAATAGGAGGCCTAGAGTTTTCAAACAATCTATCTAAATTTTTGTAGGCAATTTGTGTAATTATATTGGCACACAGATTTTTCCACTTCAATAACAAAGTCACAAAAACCTTTATGTTCACAGACAAATCTTTAATGTTATAAAATAAGAACAGTAAGCCAATAGAAGCTCAAAAATTCCAAATAGGGGCATAATTCTCTGATTTTTCCTCAGTAAGAATTCATTCCAGATAGAAGAAAGGCAGAAAGCTCTTCTTTGCCAACTCCTTCTTCCACTCAAACATGTTTTATTCAGACACAAGATATTCTATTCCCAAGGAGCCTCCATTCTGTTTTAATATACTGAACCCAAATGACTATGAGTAATCACAGTTAGTGTACATTCGTGGGCATTCTTTTGCTTGAAAACACACTACATACATCTTTGATCAAGATCTGCTGAGAACACTGGCGTAAGTGGGCAAACTTTGCCAAGAATTTTGAAACTTGGCTTTTCAATCAAGGCTGAGGAATGCATACTACCTTCTAGAAGATTTTTGTTATGGAATAAATTTATATAAAGGAACTAAAAATGAAGACAGCTAAAATACTTCTTGTACCTTTTTGATTACAGCAAAATAGATGAACACAAAATATGATTTACAATTTTTAAACTTATGATTATAGACAGGATTCACAAGTCATGAATGCCAAGCAAATATACACTGAATTAAATGTGAGAGTCAAATAAAATATGCATCAAAGTTAATGATACATATTTAATGATACACATAATCATAGAAATTGCTCAACTAGATGGAAAGAGATGCAAAAACAAATTCTACAAACCTCACAAAACAGCTGACTCTAATGGACACTCATCCTCTTCAACCCTACTTCAGTTCACAAAGGACAGAGGTTTTAGTCTGACAAAAAAGTCCATTTATTCCCTATTCTCTTTCTAGAGGACAGAAACATAGGCTAGAGAAGGAGACATAAAGAAAGGTCTCCTTGAATAATTCCTGCTCAGAAGCTCAAATAAGCTATCCAACTATAGAAACAGGTTTCGTTGGTATAACGGCACCGTAACAGAATCAGGACCAATTTGGTTTTTTTTTTGTTTTTTTTTTTTTTTTTTTTAAAAAAAAAGGAGAGAGAGAGCTTCCCAGGAGGAATGGGATGTTTGTACTGTGAGATGCAGGACAAGACTGGATGACAATGCTGAGTCTTAAAAAACAATCTGCAGTGCACACTGTTAATTGCTCTGCTTTCCTAACTGACTACCCAAAGAAATGGAAGTATTGGAGGGTATTATGTTCCTATATAAAGAACATAAAATAGAAAAGGTGTCCCTCAAAAACCCACTCCTTGAATAAAAATATGTTTTCACCTCTCCCCTCCTTCTAGAACCCTTTTATCTTATCTCCTCCATTCTCAAATCCATTCACAGTAGGTGAGCCAGTAGTGGAGATAAGACACCTGAATCTCTGATTCATGATGTCAGTCCCAAAGGAAAACTCAGGAATGTGTCTTCTTTTGATTGGGAGGGGCCAGGGCACAAGAATGTTGATAGCCCGCTTTGGATCTTTTCTCAGTGTGAACTACATCCAAGAGAAACTTAGGAAGCATTCCAAAAATGGAAATACAAAGAACTTTCCATCCAACAATAATCATTCAAGAAAACGACAGAATTTCATTCTAACCATGTTATACGTGACTCACTGAGGTTCTTTGCTAAAAGCAAACAATGGTGACACATCTACCAATTTACAGGTATAATAAGCTCCTTTTCAGATGCCTGTGTTAGTTAAGATCAATTAATAACTCCCTCTACCTGTGTGTGAATGTCTTATTATTGCAAACAATAATCATCTCTTTGTAAACCACACAGGGCAAGTGTTAACCTAATCAAAGGAATGATTTTATCAGACAGGACTTGTAGAATTTCCTTGTAGACAGAAAATCTCTTTGTTGGATTACAGAAATAGTGGCCCTGAAGTGACTTTTTCACAAAATTAAAATAATGTGCAATACATTATTTACATGAAACAAGGTATTATAGGATAATCGTTCTAAGCTACTATACCACAGGATTAAAGATAACTTGCTAAAATACTTTGAAATAGAATATTAAGACTATTACAACAAACTTTGTAATAAAAGTTCATATGCCCAATTCTGATATATCACTTGCATAGAGAAAACCAACCAAAGACAACTGTCTTAAGTACATTTTGGAGAGAGGCCCATAAAAAAGGTATACAGTAATGTCTTCATTGTCACTGATCTCTCTTTCTCTCTCATACACACACACACACACACACACACACACACACTTTTTGTGAGGAGCCTTCCTTAGTGGTATCTAAATACACCATGGGCAGTGCTTTGAAACAGAAGACAGCTTTTTTTTCTTTTTTTTTTTTTTTCAATAAGCAATCTTGATTTATGGACTCACTTCTTCCACTGATCAGCTTTTTGACTTTGGACAAACCAGTTAATATGGTTTGGTTTGCTCATCTAGAAGCCAAGGAACTGCTCTTTGGTCACTTGCAATTCTATATCAAAATCCATCTTATAAGAGACTAAGAAATAAACATCTTTGAAATGGGGTGGTGATAAAACATGTCTACAAATTCTTTAACATTCCTCCCTTTGAAAGGGGGTTTCTTCTTCTGCCCCCCTGGATGTTGTGACTGCCTCCATGAACAGATGCAGCAGTAGTGACCTGTATGCCTTCAAGGCTAGATCATTAAAAAAGAGTTATGGTGTCTTTCTCTCACTTGCTCTTGCTTACACTCTTGCTCTTGACTTCAATCTCATTTTCTCCCAGAGTAGGTCCTGAACCACCATGTAAAATATCCAACTACTCTGAACTGCTACACTACAGAAAACCACATAAAGCAACCATACAGAGACACAGAGTGGCCCAAAGACTGTCACCTTGGGCCTCCCTGGTGGCGCAGAGGGTTAAGCAATGTGCTGTGAGGTGGGCCGCAGCCACTGCAGCACGAGTTCAATCCCTGCCGCCGGCCAGGGAGGGGACCCACATGGCATAGTGGACCTCTCCTGCCTCGCCCACTACTGCCCTTAGCAGTGTGTTTCAGTCGGTCTGCCTGTTCTGCTCCCCACTCTGTCTGGTAAATCCTCTCACCTCCCTGGACTCTGGCCTGTACCCCAGCTCTTGTGTGCATAAATAAATAAATAAATAAAAGACTGTCACCTCTTTGAATCTTCAAACACAGATGATTGACATACGAATAAAGAAGCTTTTGAAATCATGCTAGCCCAGTCACAGTGCATAACTCACAGACCTTTAACTATAACTATCCAAGTCACTCCAGAATTCCTGAGCCACAGAAACAGCGAGAAATAATAAATTATTATTCTGAATCAGTAACTTTTGGGGTTATTTCTTACGTAGTCACAGGAATTGGAAGAAGATTATGACTGAATCAAAACTAGAGGGAAAAATTCCATTCCCAAGGTCAAACAAGGAAATCTATAGTATCCACAAGAACCTCAGCGAAGAAGACTCAGACATCTTCAAGAGTGTTGAAAGAAGGTACTACAAACCACAAAAAAAGCACTAAAATAAACTACCTTTTCATTTCCAACCTAGGTGACCTTTAGAAACATTTCCTCAGATTTGTAGTTAAAATAAATATTGTAGAAAAGACTCCAACTGGAACCTCTAAAACCAGTAGCATAGCCTAATGTGAAGGAACTAGCTGGGGCATCGTCCGGTCATTTCTAAGCAGGAGCTGACTGATCCTGGCTTTCTGCCTCTCTCAGTAGACTGTGCAGCTGATTTTTTAAAAAATGCAAGTGTTTTCCAAACACACCTCCAAATAAATCTGAAAGCAGGACTTCCACTTATAAAAAGACACTTGAGAGTTCGAGAGTCAGGAAAGGCGGTGTCTGTCATTGGACCAGAGATAGTGAGTTTGAGGTACCCCATGTACCTCAGTGAAGCAGAATCAAGGACAGTAGTCAGGAGATGGTAAATAATGGCCTACAGGCAAGATTCTACCGCAAATCCACATATTTTCTTCATAGACCACCCAGTGTTTTTAAAACAGGAAATTCACATAAAAAGTCTAAATTTCTCATTTACCTTAGAACACTGGAGATGTAGCAACTGTAAGTACTCATTCCCACTCAGTCTCAATCGGCTGAAGCTACCAAGCTGTCTCTCCCTTTATACAGAATATGTCCTCTCTACTTAACCACAATCCCCACCACTCCTAGGGTCAAATCCTGGGTTCACTTCACTCATTTACTTTATATTTCTATTCCACAGGGGTATTCGAGTTTGTGCCTTGTGGCCTACAACAACAGAGGAGTTTCAGTCTCCAAACCTCCAGGAATTTCTATCATTACAGGTTTGAAGTTTTTAGTGGTTTGGATAATCCAGTAAATTTCATTGTTGGACTACTGCCAAATTTCTTCCCTAAACTACAACCGTGAAGCCATCATAAACTCATATGACTAATGGTTAGTTATCTTTCAACACAGCTATTTAAAATTAGGGTTGCTAAATATGCATTCAGAAGTACATACTTTTGATATACCCAAAATATCTCTAAAATATAAAATGTCCACACATGGGTCTAACATTCCCAGCCCAAATCACCATGAAAAACAGTTATCAGACAGTTCTGACATTAGGATGGACAGAAAGAGAACACAAATCTACAGATCATAAAGTGAAATAATTTAATCACTCACCACAGAAAACCTTCAGGGTGGTTACTAGTGGGGAGTTAAGTAGACAATGAAGCATTTGCTGAGAAGTTAAGACCAACAGCTTCAGGTTTAAGAACATGTGTGTGCATACATGTGTATCTGAGAAACAGAATAAGGTAAACCAACTTACCAATTCCAGACACTGTCTGTGGCCATAGGCAGCAGCATAATGTATGCTATTGTAACCTTCCTTGTCCCGGATGGATGGATTTGCATCATTTTGAAGCAGAAACTTTAGACATCTGTTAGATATAAAGAGAAGGGGTTATTTTGGAAAATATCTCTGGACCAAAAATGATAATATAAATTTTCATTTACTAAGAATGTTCTACAAACCACTTTGTAAAATTAAGTGTTCCTTTAAGAATCCTAAAGCAATTAGGTTTCATCCTGGAAGCTCTAAATGTATGTATGTTTTCTGTTACTATCATTATTTCAGCTTAAAATAGTCATTCTAGAATTTAGGAATTTATAAACAAGAATTTAAGGCTTTAAAAACAAGAGGAAAATTAAGGTTTTCCTCCTTCTCATCTTAAGGTATAAAACCTGTCTGTCTTCACCTGTATTATGAGTTTTAGAGCTCGATGTTCAAAACATGAGTTCTCACATGTTAAAAAAAGGTAAGCAGACCACAGCAACGAACAACCTTAAAAGAGAAAAGGTTATTTTAAATCTGGTTAAAAAATGGAAGTTAAAGAGAATAAGAAATGAAACCAAAAATAATAAGAAGAAGAACCTAAGAATAGCCAGGGCACAAGTGCAGGGGGCACTGTGCGTTCTGCTCAAGTTTTGTGCAAGTGGCACGACCCTGCTTCTGCAGCAGAGTAACATGCAGGGAGCATATCTCCACCATTCCACCATTATTTCTAAGACAGTGGGACAAATATGTCCTTTTTCAAAATTTATTTATGCATACAAGAACTGGGGTACAGACCAGAGGTCGGGGATGAGAAGATTCACCAGAGATAGAGAGCAGAACAGGCAGACAGACTGAAATACACTGCTGAGGGGAGCAGCAGGTGAGACAGGAGGGTCTGCTTGTCATGTGGGTCATCTCCCTGGCCGGGGATAGAACTCATGCTGCAGTGGCTGCAGATAGCTTCAGAGTGCTGAGACTTAACCCCTTGTGCCCCCAGTGAGGCCCCTGGGCCAAGTATATCTTTTACAAGACAAAGCTGATTCAATTTTACACGCAAATGTTAAGATTCTAAACATGAGCCTGTACATTTAACAAAGACCTTCCAATTGAAAATTTCTTTAGTCTACTCAGAAACATTTACCAAATTTTTGGCATGAGGCAAAGAAAATAAACAAAGCACATATACAGATAATTAAAACAAATATTTTAGCTTCTAGGAGAAAAAATGATGAAAGACAAATTTTTATTTTTGTATTTATTTTTATTTATATATATATATTTATTAGATTTAATTGTATTTGACATCATTTGTAGTCCCCAGGGGGTTCCCACCACCATTTCACCCGGGCACTGTCACCTCAGTCCCTTGTGCTCTTTCTGCCCTCATCCCTCACCAGCATTTATTGTTGCTACTTTTTTTTGATATGTGCCATTCTCACTGGTGTGAGGTGGTATCTCATGGTGGTTTTGATTTGCATTTCTCTGATTACCAGAGATGTTGAATATTTTTTCATATGCCTATTGTCCATTTGCATTTCCTCTTTGGAGAAATGTCTTTTTAGCTCTTCTGCCCATTTTTTGACTGGATTGTTTACTTTCTTTTGTTTAGTCTGGCCAGCTCTTTGTGGATCTTTGTGATAAGTCCCTTGTCAGTAGTGTTGTGTGCAAAGATTTTCTCCCAGTTGGTGGGGTGTTGCTTTGTTTTGGTTAGTGTATCTTTTGCTGTACAGAAACTTTTGAGTTTGATGTAGTCCCAGCTGTTATCTTTTCCTTCACTATCTTTGCTTTGGGTGCTGTGTCTTTAAATATTTTACTGAGGTGTATAGCATGTATAGTTTTGCCTACTTTTTCTTCTATATATTTCAGGTCTTTTGTCAACTTCCTTAATCCATTTTGAGTTGATTTTTGTGCATGATGAAAAGCAGTATTCTGGTTTCATTCTTTTGCATGTAGCAGTCCAGCACCATTTATTGAACAAGCTGTATTTATTACATTGCATATTCTTTGTTCCTTTGTCAAAGATTAGTTGTTCATAAGCCTGTGCATTTATTTCTGGACTTTCTATTCTACTCCATTTGATTTTTTTTGTTTCAATTATAAATGGGATGGTTTCCTTGATTTCTTCTTCAGATTGGTTGTTTGCATATAGGAAGGCTACTGATTTTTGTGTGCTATTTTTGTATCCTGCTACTTTGCCAAACCAGCTGATTAGTTTGATTAGATTTTCTGTAGTTTTTGGGATTCTCTATGTATATTATCATATCATCTGCAAAAAGTGATTAATTTACTTCTTTCCTTATTTGGAGTCCTTGGATGCTTTTTTCTTGTCTTATTGCTCTGGCTAGGTCTTCCAGTATTATATTGAAGAGCAGTGGTGAGAGAGGGCATCCTTGTCTTGTTCCAGATCTTAAGAGGAAGGCTTTTAGCTTTTCACCATTGAGAATGATTTTGGCTATGGGCTTGTCATATATGGCCTTTATTATGTTAAGATATGGTCCTTCTATCCCAAGAATTATCATTTATCATAAATGGGTGTTGAACTTTATCAAATGCTTTCTCAGCATCTATTGATATGATCATGTGGTTTTTCTTCTTCTTTTTGTTGATGTGGTAAATTACATTTATTGATTTTCAGATATTGAACCATCCTTGTGATCCTGGAATAAATCCTACTTGGTCATAGTGGATTATCTTGTTGATGCATTGTTGAATTCTGTTGGCTAAGATTTTATTGAGGATTTTTGCATTGGTGTTCATTAGAGAGATTGATCTATATATTTCATTTTTTGTGTTGTACTTATTAGGTTTTGGTATTAATGTTATGTTGGCTTCATAGAATGTATTAGGTAGTATCCCTTCTTTTTCAACTTTTTGGAAGAGTCTGTATAGGATTAGGTATTAGTTCATTTCTGAATATTTTGTAGAACTCATTTGTAAAGCCATCTGGTCCTAGACTTTTATTTTTGGGGAGGGATTTGATTACTGTTTCAATTTCACTCCTTGTAATTGGACTGTTTAGGTGTTGTATATCTTCTTTATCTAATTTTGGGTGATTGTAAAACTGTAGAAATGTGTCCATCTCTTCTAGGTTGTTGAACTTGTTTGCTTATAGTTTTCATAGTAGTCTCTTATTATTCTCCTAATTTCTGCTGTGTCTGTTGTGACTTGTCCTCTTTCATTTTTTATCCTATTTATTTGTGTGTGCTCCTATTTTTGTTTGTTTTTTTTTTGACAGTCTGGTTCTCTATTATTTATTTTGTTAATTTTTTTGAAGAACCAGCTTTTGATTTCATTGATCTTTTGGATCGTTTTCTTAACTTCTAATTCATTTATTTCTTCTTTGATTTTTATTATTTCCTTTCTTCTACTGGATGTTGGGTTTTTTTGTTGTTCTTCTTCCGGTTCTATAAGGTATGAGATTAGGTTGTTTCTTTGTGTTCTTTCATGTTTCTTGGTGTGTGCCTGTATTGCTATATACTCTTATAACTGCTTTTGCTGTGTCCCATATATTCTGGAGAGTTGTGTCCTCATTATTGTTCATCTCAAGGTATTTTTTGATTTCTTCTTTGATCTTCTCATTGATCCAACAGTCTTCCAGTAGTGCAGGTTTCAATCTCCATGTGTTGGGGGGGGGGTTCCTTGTTTTCTTTGAATGGTTAAACCAAATACCTTCAAGTCATGATTTATCCCCAAATGATTCCTTATTAAATCTAACTATTAAGAGTCTTGATATCATGCTGCCTTTGATTATTTATACCTTATTAGGAAGTCTACTTTTTAATTTTGGTAATTTAAATGCCTGTGGACTGGATCCTAGGTGTGACTCATTTAAAACTGAATTTGGCTCATTAAATAAACCATTCACTAGGAATAACATTCTAGTGGATACACAATTCCCAGTTTCTGAAAAATTTACATTCTAATACTCAGTCGACACACTTAGCATATAATTTGGAAAACATTTAGAGTTGCTCCCCAAAACTTATTTAACCCAGAATACAACTGACTATACTACCAAGAGTATTATTAGAAATAGCAACAGAACCAAACCAATAACAAACCCTAACAGATTGATCATAGAATTGAGGCCACCAGAGTGGGAGGAGGAGAAGAAGGATAGCAAGCAGAGTGTGGAGCGGACCCCAGGGAGACTATAGGTGCCTTGGTTGTAGGTGTGGTTTGGTTACATACATCTGAAGAAGTGTGATCCTATACCTCTGGTGATATACAGTTTTGTAAACTAATATTCCCTCAAAAAAATTAATGATATAAGAACAACAAAAAGAATCTTGGTTTGATGAAAAAAAAATTGAAATAGCAACAGTACTACAAAATTTGAATATTCTCCAAATTGTGTCCTAAGATCCTGGCTAGCAATTTTGGCAATTAAATTGCAAAATCAAGAGCTGCACATTGGGGCAGAAGTGTACTTAAACAAGGGGAAAATGACTGTGTGAGAGAGCTCTCAGGCAGGCTGATTCCCTGGCCTTCTGCTCCTTCTCTCTCCAGCAACTCTAACAGGGACCAGGATAAGCTTGCATTTCACTGGAAAAGGGGGAATTTGCAGAAGTCAGTTAAAGTTCTACCTTCCTTTAATATAATTTTTTAATTTTGTAGCATTAGGGCAAAACATTGGTCATTCTGCTTTACTCACAGCTATGTTTCCTGTTCCTACCCCAGTAACAAAGTTATGTACCATATCCTGCACTGGGGCTATCCTCTCTAACTGTACCCTTTGACAACAGTCTGGACCTGGGGAAAGAGCCCAGTAGGCAGTGAGAAGACCCTAGAGAACACACAGGCTTTCAGGCCACAGGGAAATTGGTTCATCTGACAACTGGAGGGGAGAATAGATAAGGACCATGTGTGCACTCATAAAGTACTATATCTTTGGGTCCCACAGGAGAGGACAGAAAATGTGGGCACCATTTATGAGTTGATTGGTCTACTCCACAGCCATTGAACACAACTACCTGCCAGGCACTGCACTGGGCAGAGCACTCACCTTGACTTGCAGAGCAGGAAGAACTCTCAAAGGACAAAGCATTTGCGCTTCCTGTGGAGTTAACACTCCTGGGACATGGCGGTCACTCTGACCCCATCACAGTAAAATCCAAGTCTCTTAGAAGTCAGAGAGAAACAGGTGGGATGAAGTGGGACAGGGGTAGCTGCTTGCAGGGAGCAGCGAGCTCTCTTATGTTGGTGTGTGTGTTGGTGAGGGAGGAGAGTGTACTGCCAATGTACCGCACACCAAAACATTTATTTATAGAATCTGCTAAATAGTTGTTATTGCCAAGTCATACGGGGAAGCTTATACCTCAGAGAAGAGGTTTAATATGTCTCCTGAGGCACATGACACATGGATAAGTCAAATAATATTTAAGATACCTAAGCCTAGAAAAGCTATCAATTACCAAAATGGCCCTGGGAAAGTTTATGATTTTAGAAAGAACTTCCAGTGTGAAAATATTTGAAGGATGTATTAAGATAATAATTTCTTCTTTATTAAAGGAAACACCACATAACCTCCTCAAAATAACAAATAAGACTCCTAAATAGCAGAGCTGCCCCACATGGCAACCTAGAAATCAGCAGAAAAAGCAACAGTAAAGGCACCATGAACTTAAGTTGAGAAGAAACTTACTGTGCAGCTTCCTTTTCCTTCAGTTCTCTGACTCTTACAAGTTCTTCTGAATTTTCATGGGCATTTCCTAAGAGAGTCTTACTTCTCAGCATAAGAGAAAGAAATAAATACAATTAATTTTTTAATGGCAAAGTTGCTAATGACTTGGTATAATTTATATCTCAATAATTAAAAATGCAAGCCAAAAGTAAGGAGCACTACTTATTTTTCATTGAGGATATACATGGTTCTCTCCAAGGCCAGTCAATAGACCTAGCCTCTCCCAAGGAACCCAACTAAGAAAATTACTTTCTTAAGGCCTATGCCCAGATATCAGTGAGTAAAAGAGCAGTCAAGTTGTCTATACTTCAATAAGTATCTTAAACTACCCAAATAAAAGGAAGAAATTTAGCTTCACCTCTATCACATTCCTTGCTGTCTTTTTTCCAGTTCAGCATCTCATTTATTCAGGAATGGATCCCAGTCATCCTCATCTACCAGAGAAGTTCCTCATTATCTAGGATTGCTTTTCTACTTCTTTATTGATAAAGTACAGCTTTCCCCACTCTACCCCAAATGAATACCATAGAGCCTGGAACATAGTGGATGCTCAATAAATACTTGCTGAATCCATAACCTTCATGGCTATGGGATGCTGAGCGCTACATCGGACCACCCAATATTGTGATATGAAGACAGTGTTTTCCAAGTTGAACTGTGAAATTACTAAACTGAACTCAGTGGGCTGTATTCAATAACATTTTTAATGATATAAAAAGATCCAAATGTATTATACATATAGTCAAAATAAAATGGTTTCATGAAATTTTTGTTTCTATTTTACATATACACACATACATGTATGTAAGTATACATATATCTGCATAACATACTATGTGAGAGTGTGTTCTGAGTAACAGCATAAAATTTATTTCTTACAGTGGGTTAGCATCTAAATGTCTGAAAGTGCTCTATGAAAAAAAGAATTAGCACTGACCCAGAATCAATCCCACAGCACAGAGCAGCAAATAATTGAATAGTTCTCCAAACAGGATCACCAAAAAGTATTTCTATGAAGGAGGCCCTGGTCCTTCAGTCTTTGAAAACAATCTCATAAGCCATGGGCATTTTTACCTTTTCCCCAGAACTAGTTCACTTATTTCCGCTTTCCATCTCTAGTCCCCTAAAATCCAAACATGCCTAAAGCAACAACTTCTTCTATAGCTTTCCTACTGAAAAAGCATTTGTGCCCAGATTTGGAACAATAGTCCCTATTTTATACACATGGATGCTACTTTTGGAAGCTACTGGGATTATGCAGAGATGGATATTTTCAATATATGACATATTTATTAGCAAATATAAGTTGTATAGCAAGGGAAGCATCCAAGTGGTAATAATGAAAACTACAGTATATGACAAAATAAATTACAACGTATTTTGAATAAACTGAAAACCTGCGTTTGACAGCTCCATTTGGCCTTCCACCCAAAGAACAGAGAGGTAATTGTGCAGTGACATGTAATAATCAAACATAAAGAGAGTGGAATGGGAAAAGCAGGGTTAGGGATGAAGTAATTTTAAATCCTTTAGGTCTGGATGAAAGAGATTCTTCATTCACAGCTTACGTGAGGCAGTAGAAGGAAACAGTAAACTCTCCCACCCACTCCCCTGCCCTAACCCCAGAGGAGCATGAGCAAGGCTCTTTTACTTTCTATCCATGTCTGACGCAGCGGCATAGTGCAAGGCTGTCCGTCCCCAGTCATCTGTTTCGTTAACATTGGCCCCTGTGGTTACTAATGTCTCAATACAGTGGAAGTGACAATTTGCAGCTGCATAGTGCAAAGGGGTCCTGAAACACAAACAGAAGTTTATTACTTCACTTGGTCTGAAGAACAGACCCATCGTCTGCACTACATTGACAGCAGTATTCCTGGGGGTTGGAGGTCAAGACATCTTCCTTTGACTTGATAAATTAGAACTGAAACCACAAAGCCCAGGCTTCAGACAAGGCCATCCACTGTGGATCTCTTTTACTCCCAGTGCCTGTTCTGGTTTGGGTCTACATTACTGTTCTTTTAGACTATAGAAATACCATCCTTATTGAATCCTTAATGCTAATCAAACTTCCATCAAATTTCCAGTTGGTATGAATGAAGAACTGGGTTTCCTAAGGTACAATATCCACATATGACTATCCTGTTCTAAACCCCTCAAAACCTATGCATTTCCCCAGTTGTTTTCTTCCCTAGAAATTCTTTTCTTGACCCACTTCCACCTATCAAAACCCCGCTTCCAGAACCTTCAAACCAGATCCTTAGTCTGGAAGTGAAAGATCTTCCAAGCAGATTTTACCTTTATAGAGTACTTCTTTCCCCTTAGATGAATGCATTGCTTTATCCAAAACAAATGACCTGAGATGTTTCCTTTCATGTCCACACCTCTATACATATCCCATGTTGCTTTCTTCCCTAGAAAGTCTTCTTTCCATCTATGAAAACCCCACTTTCATTAGATCTTTTTCTCTTTTGTCTGAGACTGTTTAGCTCTTGTCCTGGTCTCTTGAGGTCACATCACTATTGCCCCGATGTTAACTACTAGAGTTGTCTCATCTTCTCCACTACACTAAAAGTTCCTTGAAGGTAGGAGTGTAGGTTAACCAAAAGAAAGAACAATGCACTAGGAATCAGAATCCCTGAGTTCTAGTCTAAATAGATTTGCAAACTGAGCTGAACTATTTCTGAGCTGGGCTTCCTCATCCATATTCCAATAAGGTACGCTGAGCAGCTGTCCTCTAAGGTCTATTCTAGGTCTAAAATTCTATGTAAATGTTTAAATCATTTAGTTTCCCTGGCTTCAGCTTTCTCCTCAATCAAAACAGGTAAAGGCATTCCCATATACTTCATAGAGTTCTATGAAAAACCAACTGAGTAATATCTAGAAAAAAGAAGCATCTTGTAGAGAGTCAGGTATTACAGAAATAAGTAATTTGGTTTTTATTATTTATTTTTAGTCCATGATTATTTTGCAATTTACCTGAGTACCTAGCAATTTGTAAGAATAAGCAAAATACTAGAAATGAAGCATCTTTATTTCAAGAACACTTTATCTTATGTATGTTTAATAGTTTTATAATTATGGACTTTTTTATTAGTTGATTTTTCCCTATTTAGTTAAAGAAGGGAAATATTGTAACTCTTTTGCAGAGTGGATAGTTTGTGTTTTAACTAGTCAGACTGAAAATTATTAGGTATCAAACAATGACAGATCCCAGAGATAAAGAGATCCAGTCCTTGATCTTAAGAGACCCATTAGTCAGGTGAGGAGAGAGACAAGGAAACAGAAAGTCCATTAGAAGAGTGTGATGGTGCTGTGTGTGGAGTACATAGCTGGTCAGGGGAGCAGAGAGGAGGGGCACCCCGTGAGAGTGGAGGGGCGGTGTCATTTGCTATAAATCTGGAAAGATGAAGAGGTGAGTAGGGAACTGACCTAGGTAAGTAGTAAGAGAAGAAATTTGTGGCATCTGGAAGAGCCACAATGCAGAGAGACAGGAGCAGAGAGATGCTGGCGTGTGTGAGTGTAATACATATCCATGCACCAGCCACTATTACAGCAGGATTTAGCAAAGATTCATTACGATAAGAAACAGTCTATGACTCATCCCATCAGCCAAAGGCACAGCTGTGACGGCGGTACTGGTGGTGGTGCTGGTGGTATGTGTGCTTAATGTTTAAACTTGTCTAAAGATTATCCCGAGATGAAATGTCTGATAAATATAATAAAATACTTTAGAGCTTGTGACCAAATGTTGGTTTTGGGGTGCTAAAGTGTACTACTTTGCTATAAACAGAATTTTCTTAATTATATCCATGTAGGAAATTTTTAAAAATTCGAAGGAGAAGACAATTAGCACCATTAAACAGGAGCTGTGAGAAGAGATGCTTTTCTTGTGGCTTATGATTTGTTGGCATTTGTGACAAGAGGGATTTCCTTCTGAGAATGGAATCACCCTAGCTAGCTTCCCTATTTACCACTTGAACATAATGTGATTTCCAGATGAACTCCTCCCTGCTCCTTTAATTTAGGCACTTGAAGCAGAGTTCCCTTTTACATACCTCCCACATTTGTCCTTTTTATGGAAATCCGCTCCACTGCTCTGCAAGAGTTTTATACATTCCACGTTACTAGAAAGACAGGAAAACATTATTCAGATGGAAGAGGTCAATTGCTAGGATACCATCACAAAGCACTGTTTTCTACAGAGTGCTAACCAAGAGGAAATGGGGGCTCTTGTTTGAAATTCTGCTAACACAAGAATAACCTGAAAATATTAGAGGAATGCAATATAGTAAGCAACTAAAGTTTCTGAAATTTTTAATAAATTGCTACATTAAAGATTTGAGGAAACATTTTAAATTTTATGACTACAGAACTTAATGATTATTACATGATTAAACCTTTTAGTGATGGTTTCATTGTTTATGCTAGTGTTCTCTTTCAAAACATAGTTTATTTAAGAATTAATTCCTTAAACCTATAATAATTTAATGTCACCTATAAACAGTGAACCAGAGTGGATAAGCATTACCTTTTATCACAGAAGAATGAATTCACCATAACCATTTCTGACCAAGACTCTCCTAAATGGAAAATAAAACAGCTGCATTTCCCTGTCATTGTAATCTAGGTAAATAAATGTGCAGAACCAAGGCTGAAAATGATGTAATGGAGCATACTGCTCTTCCAGTGCTTCTTTGTCATTCTCAGAAGCAATAAATCATGTTTAGTAGGGAGAAAAAAACCCACTGAAGTGAATTTTTCTATTGAAAGACATATAGCTAAATATTAATTCTAACATAAGTTTCAGGCATGAATCCAGAATGGTGTGTTTTCACTTTTGGTACAGGTCTGATATATATTTTTTAATGTGGCCATAAAAAGAGACAATTATCCATTATTCTCTTAGCATCTCTGGAATGCTAAGAAGTATCCTCGGATTTACCATTTTATTATCATTTAAATAAGAAAAATGATCTCATTAATGATAAACCTGAGCAGAACTCTCCCCACCCCACATTTACCCTTTATAGCCCCCTTTCTCAGAGAACTGTTCGTCATAAAATATAAGAATTTTCTGAGACTATTATATGTGGGTGTAGCCTTCCAGTTGGTGTAAAGCACCTGTCTCTCCCTGGAAGAAATCAAAGGATCAAAGGCAGAGACAGATTCAAGTTGCGTGGCTTGTGAAGCTTATGAAATTAGAGGTGGGGGCAGGAGATTCTTTTTAAAAATAATACAAAATTATGACCACAAAACTAGATGTAAAAATTCAAAAGGGACCTACACAAGTAAGAGGCTCTAAAGTGCCATGGTCACTCCATCTCTGACAAATAGGTAATGCTTAGGTGATGTACAGATCACAAAAAGAGAGACATTGCTATTCCTTAAGAACCATGAAAACGACTGCAAACCAATATCTGACCCAAACAAGGTCATCTGAGAGAGGACAAGTTTGGGCAACGTGTGGTCATGTATCAACAATAAATTGATCAGAGTCTTAGTCTAACCACATGAAAAAGAGTATCTGATGAAAATGCTAATTTACAACTTAAACAAAGGCAAGGATTAATTCATTCTTGCATCCTTTGAATTTTTTTGTTCACATCAAATCATTATATATATATTTAAAAATCAGTTTTAGAAATAAGACCAAAGTATCTGTAAATGAAATTGAATTAACTCAATTCTAGACACCTGTGATCATCACCCCCTACCAGCAACAAAAGAGGAAAAACTTTAAAATTTCAAATTATTTTCTTTTGGTGGAGGGGGTACCAAGAAGATATACATTCCATAGGCTAAATAACTACAATTTAAAAAGAAAAGAAAAGAGACAGGGAGAAAAGAAAAACTCTGCTATATAAGATAGGCTTATAGTTTTTCTTTGGAAGAATAATCATCAAGAAATATGGATATGCAAACATACTGATATTTGGTATTAGTAAAATGATTCTTGCCCATTTTACTTAAGAAATTGATTTACAGACAATGTAAGTAAATTAAGATGAATTAGTAATTAAATCATGAATTAACAACTAAAATTGCTGACTACTTACCCTCCTGCAGCAGCAGCGTGAAGGCATGTTCTTCCAAACTTATCTGGGGTGTCTATTTCAAAGCCTGCAGACAGCACGTGCTCATTACTAAACAACGATACTATGCTATACTTTTGTCCTAGTTAAACCACAAGAAACATTGCAGAGACAGAAAAATCAGTTAGTAGAAAAACCAGAACGCAAGCAATTGTAGTCAGAAAGAGGTTGTCATGGAAACGAATGGTAACTGCTCAAGCTTGGCAATTTTATAGGAAGAACCATGAAGTCAAAAAGAATTTATTTTCACATTCAGCCCTGGGTGAACCACAGCCCCATATTTCAATCCCAGCATAGAAATTTATGAAACCAATTTGAGATAAGTAGGGCAATAGACAGGCAGACAGAACACATGGAGAAAACATGGAAGGCAAAGGCGGAATCTTAACATGCTTAAAGATTTTCTTAAGTGTATTATTAGCTTTCAGTTGGTTTAAAATTCAGATACATGCGTTCATGCAAGAATTATTTTTAAATATGCCAAAGGTAGTAGAAGAAGAATCAACCACAGGTAAAGTACATAAAGGGGAAAAGAATGCCTCTGGGTTATCTTTTGAATTAATTCATAAACAATCTTTGCCTTGCAGACCTCTATCACCTTTGAAAGAGCAGGAACTTTTTTATACACCAGGGTTGACAGAAACAGTGATAAGAAATATTAGCAAAGCTCCAAACCAGAAAGAATTTCTTGGTTCCAAATGGGCCCATGTTTTAAAAAAAAAAAAGGTTAAGCCAAGTTGGAATGGATCATTTTAACTGTAATTATTTGTCAAATTATTTGTCACTTTGAAAAGTGAGTTCCTCCACAGAATGGGAGGAAGATAATGACTATCAATTTTTTTCCTTTGTAGAAAAATATTAAATATTAGGTTACCATTTTAAGGTATTTTAAGACTCAAGGATATTTTCTCCATGATGAATTTCCTATAAACCACTGCCATCTCTGCCTGTCTCTTACCCTGGGTCACTGAACATTTAACTTGAAAAACAGACAAGACTCATTCTTGGGCAGGAATACTAACATGGAAACGACTTCAACACCAAGAGTGGCTGGGAGCTGTCACACAGTTAGCTGTGGACACTGCACTTCCAGCCAAGGCAGGTAATGAATGGCACAAGGCACAGGCAGCACTCACTCTGGCCAGACACTTGAAGCCATGTGGCTCACTTACAGGACACATTAAACCTCATCTTGGGTGATGGAGTTACTTACCCGATGATAACAACTTTCTGCAGCAGTCAGAGTGAGCATTTAGGGCAGCTAAATGTAAGGGGAACATGCTATGGATGCCACACCTGAGGAGGAAAAAAAACAGAGCAGCTCACGTGAACAGATTTCAAGACACATGTAGAAGGATAATTACCTTTCTGAAGTTCTCTGATAGAAATTAAATTCATGACACTAGCTAACATAATTTTGTGACTCTTCCACTCAATAATTATGCAATCATTGTCTACCTTAAAATAATAAAATCCCAAACACAACCAGAATTAAAAATCCATAACAGGAGGAATATACATTAATCAGAAGAATGTTTCACATGAAGTGACCCATGACATTTAAAATTAATCTCGGTCTCTCATAGAACTTATTGATTTTACATTTTATTCATTCATTCATCTATTCAAAATGGTATAAAGATCAGATACTATACCAAGTATTGAAGATAAAAACAAAAACTCACTTTGAAAAGTCAATTTATATTATTTTGAGTTGATGATTATTATTGACCTATTGTGCCAAGTTCTTTGCTAAAAGTTAATGATAGCCATATTTCTAAAAATAAAATTTTGGAGACTAGAAACTAACATTTACCTTTGCAGGTGAAAATTCATCTCCCTAACAAATTTTTACATTGCACATTAATCCACATGAGGATGAAAGCCTCAAAAACACAGGAGTAATATTTTGTATATCTTCATAAATCTATCATATTTTCCTCAACTCTATTACAGAAAAAAAATGTAGCCAAAAACATTCTAGGCTGATGCCCCACCATAACACACTCTCAAAATAACCCCTTAAGGGGTCCCAGGCAATCCTCTGATGGCAGAGCTCTTGCCCATCACCTCTCCTGGAAAGGACCCAAAGCCATGTGCTGAATTGCAGTTCATAATAAACAGCATCATCCCTGGTTCCTGTGTATTCATAAGCATTTATGTTAGTGAATACTTCTCATAACATGCCATTTTACTCAAATAATATATTTCAAATTTTGTAAATCCTCAGCATAACATAGCATGAAATATATATTTTTATACCAGCATTAATTACTTGTTTCTTTGGCATAAAGTGACTTGATTACAGATTCTATGCTTCATAAAATACACATATATGATTTGAATTTGCTAAGCTTTATATATGAATTTTATTGTCTGTCTCAAAAATTACTATGATGTTTGAAAGAATACACATATTCACAAATATTTCATGATATTCAGTGTTCTTTAAAATCCAAATTGCCAGCAACTAACCACTTCTCGTTTTCCATGAAAACGTGTATTTATTGGTGTTTTTGTTCAGCCTTTGCTCTGTTCACGTTCCTCTCCCTATATGGAGATTTCCAACCCCGGGTATATAATAGCTGGCATCCATCAAGAGATGCAATTTGCCCATCTTCCAGGCAGTGTCATGTGTAGGAGAACTGCTTCTAATTGCCTCTCTCATCATTTACCAAAAAAAAAAAAAAAAAAAANCTCATAATTTACCAAAAAAAAAAAAAAAAAAAAGCCTAAAGCAACTGCATCAGAGACAACCTTGATGCTCATGAAAAGGAAGAAAAAGTTGGGGGAATGACAAAGAAACATTCCTATTTGTGCTGCTATTTATATTTTTACTGATTTTTGTTTCATGTATAATGTTTTAAAAGTCCCTTACTAAATGGAAATTTAAGTTAATGTTACTTCATCTGACCATTTAATTTATTTAGGGGAATTAATGCAAAATATAGTATATGATTAAATATCTCTGGATATTTATAAGAGGAAAATGGATTAAATATTTTCTAGGGTTTTTCCAGCTCATGAAAGAATGTACCTGAAGTCAAGTACTGAATTTCTCGAAATTTCTTGGACATCTCCTCATTTTTAAATATGTATATGTGAATATATACAGATAGGTACACATAAATACATATGTACACATTCATACACACACATATATGCAATGTATATATACTATGAATTTATAATACGTTCTAAAGATACACAAAATATTTATCCTTATATAGAACAATACGACATTTTAACTAGAGAAAACAGGATCAAACTCTGTAAGAAATCAATTGAGAAAAACATAGGAAGTGTGACAGTATAACAATAATAGCATTGTAATAATCCACAAACTTCATCATCAACCATTATCTTTAGATAATTCATCATACTCTACACTAGCTAAATCTTTCCTTTTTCCCCCACTGCTATTTATATATGTTAGAAGATAACAGAGATGGAACTACTCTAATTGAAAAGGTTTAGCAAAAACTATTTGATATACATTTTTATTCCATAGCTAATAAAGATTTGTCACCTTAAATTGTAGGCTTTTTGAACTCAATATTCCTGGTATTTTTACTTGAACACGAAGCTATGGTTGAAATGCGCCAAGATTGGAAAGAAAATAGAATTCAAAATCTCTGAATCACTTCAGAAATGAGTTGCATTTCAAAATAAAAATTACTCCCTTATTGTTACAAATACAAAACTGTTCATGAAGGAAGGCTCATAAATATTGTAGCAGAAAAATTAGGATTTGGCTGTCCTGGTCAAATAAAAAGCATCCTTCTTAATTCATCAGGTATACATCACAGACCAAGAAATAAAGATGTTAGATAACACTAAACTTAACAATGCATAAATTATAGGGAAGAAGAGACCAATTCCAGTTAAATTGCTACATTTATTTGACCAGTCATAAAGTTAATGGAACACATTTGTATTAGTTATTTCTAATTTAGCTATTAGCTGGCATCTCCTACCCAGTTATTTCAGAATAAATGAGGCCAGGATAAATTGTAGAGGCGATCAGAGGTGAAGAAAGGGCTTTCATACCATTAGAATATCAGTTCTTTTAAGCTTTCCCTTTGGCATCAAGAAGATATGATTGTCCCTTTCCACATTTAGTCTTCTCTAGAGCCTTCCTTTAGACTGCATGGTAAAAAAACGCTATGGTTAAGGTAACGGGATCAAAAACTTTGGGTTTGAGTCCAGTTTTGCCATGTGCTTGCTATCTCTTCTTCATCAAGTATATAATGGTTCCTTCATCCAGAAAAAAGAGATAACAACAGTATCAACTATACAGAGCAACTGTAAGTGCTAATTGAGATAATGTGCAAAAAGTGCCAAAGAGGGCAGCTGGGCCAGGTCACTGCATGAGTCGGTAGTAGTATTGCCCTCGCCGTAATCATTAGCTTAGTTGGGTCACCAGCACTCTAAGTTTTGAAGTTGTAATTTTAAGGCTGTGCTTCCTTAAAATCAGGTGTTCAACTCCTTTAAAGTAAAAAAATGAATTGGCACCAGACAGCATTTCTGTTTTCTTTCTACATTTCAAAATCCTTTATAAATCTCACAACTCTCCTAAGGAAGGTGAAATGGGTTTAGTTTTACTAAGGTGAGACAAAAACATTCGATGATCAAAGTTTTGTGACTCTTATTTAACTGATTAACCCAAATCACAAAACAATTTCTTTCTTATTTTGTCCGTGTCATTCCAAGTACTTATCAAATGACCGTGAGGCTACAAGTCATTAGATAAAACTGCGAACAATGAGGCCTGGCCCTTGCTGTCTGCGACATGCAGGAGCTTCAGTGGTTCCTTTTAAAGCAAGTCTGAACACTAAAGTGGCTTACAAGGTCCTTTCAGGACTTGGCTGTTGCTTAACCTCTGTTCCAGATATGGTTTCCTGTACCCCAGAGGCACCCAGCAATTGTTCCACCATCACACTTAGCACGCATGATGATGTTTAGTTTAACTCTTGCTCCCAATGGATGATAAACTCCTTTATGGCAAGGACCCCTTTAACACCAGAACCTAGGAGGCACATAACAGGCCTTCACATGTAGTGAATTAATGGATGCCTGAACCAATCACTGACTAACCACAATACCCCTAATCTTGCTGCAGTGAAGGCAGAAAATGAAGTGAGAGCATAGCTAGGAAGGTGAAAGGCAAATTCATATTTTACAGACAAGTGCCCCAAACTGAAGTTAAAGAAGAAAAATCAAAGGTCTTTAAAGCCACATGAAGCTGTATGAGCAGTGAGTGGAGATGCAGAAACTGCTCTGACTTAAAGGTCAGAGGAGCAAAAAGAATATCAAAGAACATTCCATCAAGGCCTAAGAAAATGAGATTCAAAAACGTCATAAGAAAGCAATGGCCATAAAACTCTTCATACAAAGAGCTGATAAAATACTTTTAGCCATATACTTTATTAATAAAAACAAGTTATTTTTAGAAATGTTCCTGGTTTATTCACTTATTTATAGAATGAAAAGTCTGTTTTTCTCTTCTTTAATAAGCAGTGCTATACAAAACCATAATGAGTACAGAGAACAGTGATTTGGGGTGGAGGGGAGAATACAGGGGAAGTGTTAACAAATTTAATCATCTTCAACTCTCTTCCCCTCATTTTTTTTTATATTTTAAATTTATTTTGTATAGAAGAATTGGGGTACAGGCCAGAGGTGTTGGGGGGGTGAGAGGATTCACCACAGAGTGGGGAGTAGAACAGGCAGATCCACTGAAATACACTGCTGAGGGGAGCAGCAGGCAAGTCAGGAGAGGTCTGCTGTGCCATGTGGCTAGGGATAGAACTTAGGCCACAGTGGTGATAGTGCTCAAACTTAACCCATAGGCCACCAGAGAGTCCCCATCTCCCCCTCATTTTGATATTTTCCCCTTGGGTGACTTCCCTTCTCTCTCTCTCTCTCTCTCTCTCTCTCTCTCTCTCTCTCTCTCTTTCTCTCTCTCTCATGCACACACACACACGTGCACACACTACCTAATAGTTCACAGTTTCTAAAGGGAGTGTGTCCAATTCCCACATATCTTTGACAAAAGAAAGCAGATATGGTTCTTTGAGGCTGGAGGCTGGGACAATGTTCCCTCCTTGGTATTCCCAGGACACAGGACAGCCAAGGAAGGAAAGACTACTTGAAAGACAATGCCATTTCTAGGGCACTTTTCCTACATGATTTGTGTTTGCATAATTGAAAGCAAATAATGTTGAGGAAATAAACTGTGTTTATCGAGTTAAATGTGTTTAGAAATTTTTAGTAAGTATTGGACCTAGTTTACCTTCATCCTTCAAATGGATTAAAATCCAAAAGAAAATCAGAAACATGTGGTTAACTGGTTAAAGCTCCTCAAGTAACCCAGAACTGAAAGAAAAATACCACTGAATATATTAACACATTACAGGTGAAGCAGGTTTGTGCCTAGATATTTTACTTCTGCTTAATTAACAATGAGCATTAATGATCTCTCTCTGGAGGGCAGTGATGTATTTGGAAAGGTTAGAATCTAGCATAGCATTCATTTCACAAAGTGGATTCATTTCACAAAGTGGATCCATTCTTTTAATGTGCAGCATCCAAAAAGGTCCTCTGGTGTAAAAGGAATTCTTCCGAAAGGAGAGACCCTACAGCTCTTTCTATTTGTCAGCATTCCCCTGCTTCTTGTCCTTATTCCAAGCCCTCATCCTTTCTTCCCTGGATATTTTCAAGAGGCTGCCAAGTGTTTCTAGTCTGGACCACCTCCAACATGTCTGGATTTCTATCAGAGGAATCTTTCTTACACACAAATGGGATCGTTAGACACAACCTACCCTACACCCACTTATCATTCTTTAACAGCTTCTGAATGTCTCGGAATGAAATCAAACTCCTTAGAAGGCATGCAAGGTACTTGAGATGTGGTACTTCCTGCCTTTCCACCTCATTTCTTTCCAGTCCCATTCATCCATTCACAACCCCCTTTGCACACACACCCAGAAAATCCAGCCTTAGAAAATCTGCATTTAACATGTTCACATGTTTGTGTCTTTGTAATCACCATTGCTCTCTTCCTGGAAATGTTGAGCATTGCTTTCTCCTCTATCTTTTTACTTCATACAATTCTGTCCATCTAGTAAACTCCTACATATTCTTCCTTTTGCTCAAATGTTGCCATTTTTGGGGAACCCAGAGAGTCAGTGTTTCTCTGACTGTTCCCAAAGCCTGATCCAAATCCCAGTTATAAACAAACTTCATGACACTGCAGTCATTTGCTCTTAATCTTACTTCTATCACTAGACCACAGCTCACAAGGTCACTGGACTCCAATGGAATTTAACGTTGAACTGATGAAGAGAAATTACCATATACTGCAAAATCTACAAGTGCTCCATAAAATTTACTTCAAGGCCAGAAAATTCCAACCACTGTGAACTTGATTTAAAACATGATTCCACCACTGCTTCCCTCAACCATTAAACCACTGGCTTACTCTCAAGCAAGGTTTTCCATTCTGTTGCACAACATCTGGCAAATAAAATAGAATCCTAATATAACACTGCCTTCAAACTGTCCTGAAATTTCAGTTACTGTTGCCCCCAGTCTCTATGATCTAGGTTTAAGGCATTTAAAGCCTGCTTTAATTTGGTTCTACCACATACTAAATAATTAAATAAAAGTTAACATTTATTGATAGCTTACTAGGTGCCAGGCACTGTTCAAAGAGATTTGAACATGGATTATCTTGTTTAATAGCCTTAGGAGACGTATTTACACAACTCATACTCATACCAATCTTTATATCCCAGAGAGCTTTACCAGTAATTAAGTCATTTAATCCTCAGAACAAATTTATGGATAGTTACTATTATTATTACTCCCATATTTCAAAGGAAACCAAAGCACAGAGAGATTGAGCAACAGGTTCAAAGTCACACAGTCCGCAAGTGTGGTAACTTGGATCACATCCAGAGTAGTTGCCCACAAAAGCCTGGGGTCTCAACTGCCTCTAGGTAGAGCACAACTTCCTCAGACACATTCTACTCCGTCAGACTGAGCTCGTACCAGAGTTGGGCTCCTCTCTTCTCGTATCCCTGCTTTCTTTCCCTTCTTGGAATGGCTGCCACCCTCTGCTCTACTCAGATTAATCTCATCCCTCAAAGTCTACCTAAAACTATCTTTTCTTCAAAAGCTTTTCTAAAAACTGAGCTCTCTCTTTCCCATCTGTACTCTCTGGCATATATTGTCTACACCAAACATTTTGCCACAAAAGTCCTGTCTCATTCAGAGCTTTATTATATATTTTACATGGTTCTTTGTCGTAGGTGGGTTCTAGGCTGCCAAAAAATCATGAGGTCCTTGAAGGTACCAACCAGATGGCTTTTGGAATTTCCAGACCGCACAGCATTGTGATAGGCTTGTACAGTTACCTTATTGCTTTTTGCTAAAGTGTGAAAAGAAGTGAGGACCCTTTTATTATACAGTAGATTGACTTGATTATACCCCATAACCCTATCATTAAAACTAAACAAGCACCCTGAATAAATTTTAAATTTATCCAATTATGTTTTCTTTCCCCTACTTAACTAACATTGAACATTAGAAAAACAGAATATTAGAAAGCAGAGTTAACATTAAAATTCATGTGTTCTTCATCAAGAACACGAGAATTGCCCTCTTTCTAATGTAGCTGAAAAATAAAATTTGTTCTTCCTTATATCTGGCACCAAAAGTCAATTTATTTCAAGTTTAATTTGTGGTTAGCATAATGGTACAAATCCACCTTAACCTGGATAAGTGGGAACTATCTACTGTAGGGCAGAAATCCTTTGACAGTATTCCCACGTGTGGCAATTATTCCACCATATTTTTGCAGTAACCTACTTGGCTGTGTCAGCTCCACTGGTTATTAAGGTGTTAATCAAAAGCTCATGACCATATCTTGCAGCCACATGGAGAGGGGTGTTGCCATCTTTATCCACACAGTCAATTTCACCTCCTGGAAAAAGACATTTTAATTTAGGATAAGTTATAAGCATCATTTTGCTATTATCAGGAATGCTATAGTAAATAGTCTCATGTATTCAGGCTTTTTCATATTTGTAAGATCTATCTTTAGGGTAAATTCCTAGAAAAGGGATTTCTAAACTAAAGGTCAAAGGAATAAGCAGCTTTGTTAGATTCCACTCTCTATGTGCTACACAAGTTTGCACTATTCTGGGCAATATAGGAGAGGGCCTTTTCCTCACAACCTTGTCAAGCTTTTGAATATCTGCCATCTGATGGGTGAGAACTGGTGTCCCAGTGTAGTTTTCATTTGCATTTATCTTATTAAGAAGTTAAGCATCTTTTCATATATTGATGGAACAATTGTTTATTTTTTCTTATGACCTATTTGTTCATGGATTTTGTCAATTTTTCTAAAGCAGCTGTGTCCTTTCATTCCTTGATTTTTCAAGGACCTTTAAAATATTTAAATATTTAGGAAATTACCCATTTGTCAGTAATACATAATGTAAATATCACCACCACCCCCACCCCAGATTTTCACTTATCATTGGTGTTTTTACCTTGGAAAATTTAATTTAATCAGTCTTTTATAGTATTTAGATTTTTAGCTATGGTTAGAAAGCCTTTCCCTACATTCTGACAAAAAGAAACTGACACATTTTGAAAATATTTGCAACATGTATACCTGATAATAGACAATCCCAAATATATTAAGAACCCTGAAAATCAAGGAATGAGAATGAATCAAGGAAAGGGAAGTGACTGTGAACAGATACGAGGTTTTTTTAGGGAGTAATGAAAATATTCTGGAATTAGAGACTAGTGATGATTGTCAAGCCTTGCGAAAACTCTAAAATCCAATGAATTATATACTGGTGAATTTTGCAATATGAGAATTATGTCACAATTAAAAAGGGTCTGAAAAAGCCATAGAAAAAGGTGAGGAAGTAAAGGAAAGGGAAGCACACCAAGGAGAACAATACACAGAACAGTATTTTCCTTGTGTAACTAATACCCACTTCTACTTAAAAGAAAGTGCCCATTATATTGGGGCACAGATTACTAGTTTGAGGTTCTAGTCCCTGGCTAGCCTGTTGAAAAACACATCTCTCCATCATTATGGGAAACAGTATTGAATTGTTAAATCATGCTCTTAGACATAAGGTTTTTTAGAGTAGGTCACATTAGAAAATTTTGTTACACAAAATTTTGTACATTTTACACAAATTCTGTACATTTGCCTCAAATCTTGAGAGTTATTTTCATTACCAATACAGTAGATGAAAAGCTGATATTTTAAAATTATAACTTCCCATTATAAGATATACTAATGCTGTCCTGCTTAGTTTGTGTATCTAAACTATATAGAGACACCTATATATGCCAGAAAAAAATGTAAAATCTTGAGAAATATAAATATTATATGAATAGTTTAGATGAACCTAGAAGGATATTATATATTTATTTTAAACAGCATTTCACATTCTGAAAATAATTTTTCACTGTAGAAAATGTAGAACATTCAGTGAAATACAATGAAGAAAACAGAAGACACCTAAAAATACACAACGTAGTATTAATATTCTAGAATATTTCCTTCCGTGTGTGTGTGTGTGTGTGTGTGTGTGTAAATTTCCCATGCTTGAGATCATAATATAGGAGGGGGTTTTATACCCTGCTTTTTCCCATTACTATTACATTATAAACACTTGCAATGTCATTAATGTAACTGTAAATGGTTATGTATTACTGATATTTAGAGTTTGCTTAGCAAGGCTCTAATTACTAGGTATCAGGCTAAGTCCAAATTATACCATTAAGGAAAACAAAAATATTAATAAATATCTTTCTACATTTCTGATTATTTCCTTCAGTAACATTTTTAGAAATAGAAATACTAGTTCAAAAGAATGAATGTTTTCAAGATCCTGAATAAATATTAGCAAATTGCTTCGGAGAAAGGTTGTGACCATTTATAAGCCATTAGCAGTATTTTTGAGCATTACTCAAAAAGAAGCCATTGAAAGTCTTCTTGCATCCAAGAAAGTGCATTAACTTCCAGGTCAGAATACAGTTTCTTATAATGGTATCAATAGAAAATCTTCTTAATAATATCTATTATCTCCAGTCTAGTGGATTCTACTACTGGTGATTATGACTCTGGCTCCTTAATATTTATTTTCAACAAACAACATTTTTTCTAGCTAGGTATAAGATAAAATATAAATTTTTTAAATAAGAACCTTTGCTACAGAATAGAGATATAATTACCAAATATGTATGCACTTTGTAAAAGGGACAAATGCTTCAAAAACTATGATTAGCACATACATTTACTCTGGATTTAAGATGCTTCACTCTACAGCCAAGACTTCTTGCTTGTAGAATTTAACTTGAAAAATCAAACTGCCAATAAGTTTGCACATTTGGAGTTTGCAAATGTTTGTAAAGGTAATCCATTTTTCACTTTGTAACAGAGAAATGTAAAAGGCAACTTGAAAGCAAATGTCAATCTTTTCTCAAATCTTTATTTCTATGATGTGGCAGTTTTAAAAACCAGTTCTAAAATAAAAAGACTCTATTTCTGTGGACATCATTGTAATAATAATTACATATCAACCTACCTACTTACCTATCTTATCTTCCAAATACATAGAAAGATCTGAAGTTTTACCAAATTGTCAATAGAAATTATTGGGATGGGGTTGGAAGACACTCTGGTGGGGGTAATGGGGAATCTGTTCAATGATTTAATTTTATTTTACAATGAAGAGGTACTAATTTCATAATAAAAAGTAATAAAATTAGTTATTATGATGTAGGGATTCAATATTATTAGTTTACTATGGTCTAAATTTAGAAGCATCAATTTATATCAATTATTTTTATGACTGCATAGTATCCTTGGGAGCAGGCAGTCCCTATTCTGTATGGATACCTCAAAGCAGTCCAGGATACATATTTATGTCTAAGTACTGTCCCTAAGCAGTTGCTCTGAAAGGTTCACTCATAGAGCTAATTGGAGAGATATGGGAGGCAAAAATCCCACACTTCAGAGAGGCCTTTGCCCTGAGCAAACACTGCATCACACTATGTCTTTCCCAGTGAAAAGCCTCTAAACTGTTCTTTAAAAGTGGTAAGTCTAGGCCTCCCTGGTGGCGCAGTGGGTTGAGCGCCGCACTGTGAAGCATCTGCAACCATTGCAGCACAAGTTCGATCCCAGCCAGGGAGGGGACCCACGTGGCGCAGCAGACCTTTCCTGCCTCACCCACTGTTCCCCTCAGCAGTGTGTTTCAGTCAGTCTGCCTGTTCTGCTCCCCGCTCTGTCTCTGGTGAATCCTCTTACCTCCCATGACTGACCTGTACCCCAGCTCTTGGGAGCATAAATAAGTAAATCTTTAAAAAAAAAAAAAAAACTTTATAAAAAAAAGTGTTAAGGCCTTCCTGTTTACCAGCTTCAAAAAGACAAAAAACTGAATAAGGAAAAGACAAAAAATATTTGAAAGTTAAAAACAGAAGGGTTGATCTTATAAATATTTTGCTGTTGCTAGTTAGAATCATTCTATGAGTCAATTTAAAACTGTAAATATAAATATCTTCCACATATGCCCTTGTTGTCACTTAAAATAAACTTCAGAAAAAATATAGCTTACTGGACTCTGTGTTATTTAGAAATTAGTTTTATATGAAAATAGGATTTTTAGGTAAATGAACCTCTACAGTCAGTACTGCAACTATTCCATTTTCTCTTGAAAAATTGTTAAGATTTACTTGGAAAACAAATATCTTTACTATTCATTTGAAGGCTTCAGGTTGGAAACTTTGGTAATCAATCACTGATAATTAGTGACGAAAATAAACATTTCTGAGTTGAGAAGTATGCAGAGCGTGTCAAAAGGGACAAGTTATGCAGTACCATGGAAGCATTCACCTGGTGATAGTTTTTAATTGCAAAACCAAAAATGGTCAGCATATTAAGTTCTGCAGGAGAATTATAAGCTAAAAGGTCAAAAAATATCACTATAACTCATCCTAAATAATCACTTGACTCTTTTTCAAACTCTATTTTTAAAGTTCCTATGAAGAAAACATCATTTCTGAACTTATGTAACCTGCTGGGCAGCATCTGAGACAGTTGCCCACTACCAGGAGCTGGATCAATTTTCCTGATACTATCTTATGTCCATCCAGTTCTTCCCTTTTCTGGTCATGACAACAAACAAAATATTTGAGCAGCAGAGGCAGTTTTTACTTATTAAAATAAATAGTTGCTTTTTAAAATGATTATCTTACCAAGAATGACTAATTCAAGAAAATGCAGTTATGAAGAACAAATAGCCCTCATGTGAGAACAGTCAGAGAAGCAGAGAAATGCTACAAAGTCCAGACACCAATTTGTTTGTTTTGACAAAACAAATAAATAGAAGGCTCTTTAGTAGCACATTCAGTGGTTTTAGGAAGCCAATCCACGACTCCAAGAGAGACCAGTAATCCAGGTCCTGCTGGGCAGTTATCCACTTTGGAGGATGGACACCAGGCCTGGGCGAGTGTATCTCTGGGTTTTTTCCCAGAAGGAAGCCAAAAAAACAAGAGTCAAACTCCCTAGGGGCATTTTTTTATTATTATCAAAGGAAAGAAATTGAAGTTCTTATAAGTACAGTGAATGCACAGAATTGTCAGCTGAAAGAAGAAAATGCTAAATTATCTTTTTACAGGGACAACTCTATTCCAAATATTAGTGCCTCTTAGAGTAAATAGAATACAAGTTTTAAAAAATGTTTATCATGCTTTTGCTCATCCAAAGAATATGTTCGTTAAGCGTGCTAGTTGAGGGCTCAGCTCTTGGTGTTAGATAGCTTGGATTCCAATCCCTGCTCCTCCTCATGCCTGCCATGTATCCTAACAAAAATGACAAGAGCCCTGCCTCAGTTTCCCTATCTTTAAAATGGAGGCAGGCACAGTACCTTTTTTCGCATGAGATGGCTGAAAGGACTTATGTGGCATGCTTAGCCAGGTGCCTGGCATAGTGTGAACACTCAACCAACGCTAGCTTTGTCATTACAGAGAATGGGCTACATACTACAGCCACTATATCCTCCTAACTTTGCATCTTAAACCCCATCAAATGCCACAAGCAAAATGCCAGGCCAGCCAAGAAGGAGAGAGGCTCTGAAACAAGTTCTTTGATCACAAAGGAGGAGGGATGGGGTCTCTTTCAGGTCTTGTCTCAAGTCAAAGTCTAGCAAAGGTATATGGAGGAGTCATCGAAGTCTTCGAGTCCACAGGGGTAGCTTTTGGAGAGTTCAAAGGGGCTAGCAAACCCCAGGACTTATGTAACCACACTAGCATAATGCAGGGGAGCTGTGCCATGACCTGATTCAAAGACAACGGCCAGTAAGTTCTGGCCCAGTGGGATGGACCTGTAGGAAGGCAGTGCTTACAAGGTGAAAAATTGCTCTTTCTTTGATCTGATCACTGGTGCTTGAAATTGCTTTAACCTGCAATGAAGATTTTTATGCCACAGAGCTAAGGACCATCGATTAACTTCACATTAAATTAAAAAAAAACAGATGCCAAATATCTCTCTAGTTTTGTTTATACTTAAGATGGCAGATTTGTTTCAGAAAGTCAGTTTAGAAATTTAATGGGATGAAGAAAGTAGACAAAAGAATTATTAGTGTCACTCTCTACCCACCCTTCTTTACTTACAAGCAAAATAAAACAAAATGGCCCTTTCAATAAAGTGAATGTCAAAGGCATACCATATATTTTAAATTAGAATTAATGGGTGCTATACAGTTAAATTTCATTTTACCTTCCTTGGCTTATTAGAAACTTGTGAGGATTTCTCTCCTCTACAGCTTTAATGAAATGCTTCTAAATTTCCTTTGCTTTGCCACAGATATTTTGCTTTCTAATATAACTGTATTGGCTGGTCTTCAAGTGGCAAATAACTTTGTTTTTAATGACTTGAATGCCCATGACATAACAGTACACTAACCATTGAAATGTATGTCATCCAAAGTTCTTGAGATGAGGGGAAAAAAAGGGCTAAGAAATTGACTAATAAAATTTTGAAAAGTGAAAACGTGGGTCAACTAAAGATAGTTTTGGAACTGCTGAGCTGAAACTAAATCTGGACTAAGCCTGTATTCTGAACGGTCTTTAAGATTTGCTAAGATAACAGAAGTTATGTGGTCAAGGTCAATCCACTCACAGATGCTGGTTGTGACCTGCAAATAGTAAGGTGAACCATGACATGAATGATACCCCTGGCTACAGATCAACTCCATGGTCCAAGTAGACCTCTGTTGTAAGAATGGAAAATTACTGAATGATGTAATTTTCCAAGCTCTCTATCAAGCCTGTGATTTTTATGGTCTTTTTATCACATACTTACCGGCTTTCCTTCTGAGTCACGTCATTCCTCCTACCTTTGCCCAAGTAGCTTAAGGGTTTTAGTTTAAGGAACTATGGAGAATTCTAGACTTTAAAAATAACTCGAACTTGCTGATGAAACTTTTATTTGTTAGTTTCACAGTGAAAAGTGCAGGATCTTGAGCCTAGATAAGTATATCATTTCCACTTTCAAAATTCACATGGTCTTTGACTGACTGGGAATTGACTGCAAAACTTAGTGGCTTTATGTTCTCACTCCTAAGCTGGGTAATGTATGTCTGATAAAGAGCTTTTAGTCAAGTACATCAAAGGACTGTGTAAGTTCAAGCTTTATAAACTCCCAAGAGCGTACCACCTTTCACATTCAGATGACAGACAGTCACATTCAGTCAGACCAGGAAACTGTTCAAATAATGATGCTGTGGGAGAACCTCTTACCGTTCTGAATGAGGGTTTGTGACCGTGTGAAGCGCCCATGGACAGCTGTCATGTGCAGTGGACTTTTGCCATCTTTACTCTAAAAGGAGGGCAGAGATGCAACAGATCAGTGAAATCATCCTATGATACCTCCAGCAAAGCCCTGAAAACATCAGTTTTTCTAGATGTATGGTAAAACATTAGAAAAGCAAAAAAGATAATTTTTAAAGTAAAAGGAAAAGTATATGTGAAATCTTAAGTTACTAATATCACATTTTAAAGAACTTAGAGAAGTGAAAATTATTTCAGAGAAGACAAGCAACATTTTTAGCTTCACTGACAAGTTTTAAACTATCCTGTTTCAATTTGAAGAAATCATTCAAAATATTTTTTCTTCTCCTGTGATCTACTAAAGGAGATACTTGCTTTTATTTGTGTCTATAGTACATTAAAAAGGGACAAATGATATATTAAATTGTTTGGTCCTTTTTTACTAAGGTGCCATAAATAACTAAAACTCTCAAAACTGACAAGGAACCATTCCCCCATTCCCTAACACTCTAATTCACAGAAAAATAACACTTTTGATTGCTCTAAAAAAGCACTGTTTGCTTCATTTAAGTAATTAGAAAACATAGAATTATGGTATAAAACTGCTTAGCAAGCTGACATTTTAATGATCACCTAGAAATGTGTATTGAATTTTTATACTCCTTTATTATTCAAGATGCAAATAATTGAACTTCATGACACATAGTAAGCCAAAACATGAAACATGCATACGATATCTGTGTGTGTGATCAATAGAACAAATACTAAAGTCCTACATACTTAAGACACAGTTATTTACAGAATTTTAATCTAAAAATAGTAATACCCAAACAAAGATACTACTGGGTTTTTTTAGAGCAAAAGCACACTCAAAAGAGAGAATGGATTCTTTCATTTAAGTGTTGTAAGAAAACAAACCTCTACATTACTGTTATTGTTCTAAGCCTCAGAAGAAACGTTATCTTAAGTATCAGGTTAAATATGACATTTCAAAAATAAATAAATAAATATGACATTTCAAAAATGCAAGCTCATTTTTGTGATGCAATCCATATACTTATCCTTTAAAATGACTTTTTGTTTTAGAAACTCCACAGCAGAAAACAATCCTTTTAAATAAGTATTTCTCAGAATGAAACAAGGACTAACAGCATCAGAATCACCCAGAGGTTCTTATTAAAAATATGAATTCTGTGCCCCAACATAGAATCAGAATTGTGTAAAGGAAGTCTCATTTCAGACTTACACAGCACAGTAAATTTCAGATTGTGAGTTAAGAGTAGCTTATAAAAACCACACGATTTTAGCAGGAAAGTTTTTTATGTCATTTAAAAACGTATCCAGTATTTAAAAAAGGAAGTTATGTCTAGTCTGTGCCAAGGGAGAGGTAGATGCATCTTGATTGAAAATATAATCTCATAATGAAAGGTCCTTAGGTAAAGGGGAGGGTGGGGGATCCTTTCCTTCATTTTGTATGGTTATAAACTGAATCAGAAAATACTGAGAAAGGAATACTGAATTAAGCTTGAGGCTTTATTAAAATGATATTTCTTAAGGAAAAAAAAAAAGGGAACAGCAATCAAGAGAATGAGGCTAAGATGAAGGAGCGCTTCCAAAAGCCAGCGCCAGAATCTGGATCTGACTGTCAGAACTACAGACGGTTCACAGAACTGATGGCCTGAGAACTACACAGCAGTCATGATTTAAAACTTACCCCTCTCAAGGGTCAGGACAGGGGTGGGGGAGCACAAGGGATATGCTGGCGTTACCTGGGTGAACTGGTGTGGGAATCACAGGGGAATCATACATTGTACACATGTGAAGTATGACATAATAAATGTACATTTAAAAATAAATGAAACTTACTCCTCCAATTAAAAAAAAAAAAAGGAATACTTAAGAAAAAAAGTAATTGCAGTTGACAGTAACTTGTCCCTAGGTGGTGCTATTTCTTTAAATTTTGCTCCAATATATTTTCTCTTAGATTTAATATGAAAATATAACAAACTAGCATTTGGTTTAATAGATATAAAGCTTTAAATATTTCAGTGCTTAGAAAATATCTTTTTAAATATTTAAACATTTTCCTATGTCTAGAAAAGCCCTTAAAGGCTTTACCAAGGAGTGACCACCAGCCTGGTGGTCACTACCTAAATTGCAGCAGAGTCAGGGGTAAGTAACTGCTTTCTGTGCCTAGAAAGTTTTCATACTAGTCCTCCTTTAAAGCAGAATTTAACAACATCCAAAGAAGACTGATCCTTTAGCTAATGGGGTATATCAGTCTTTTGACCACTACCCTCAGAAATCCATTTTTTCACTTCCATTCCATTTTTCTTACCTCCAATATCCCAGTCTTTTCCTAAGCTTACAGGCATTGTGACTCCTCAGCAATGCAAAGGCCTCGCTAGCACAGTACCTTGTGGAGTCATACCGCTGAGAGGCCACACTGGAGGCAATAAAGGATAATACTAAGGCCAGCTTAGGGCTGAGTACGGGACTAGAAGTAGGGGGTCACATAGAGTCAAACCCCAAAGGGCTTCCCAACTCAATGGAAGAACAATCTAAAACCCTGGTTTGGAAAAACTATGCATAGTCCATTTTTTAAAAATAGTTCTAAAGGCCAGAGTTGGTCTATAGTTGGCTCAAACATTCATTCCCCTTCTTTCCTCACTTCCTCTCCCAAATTTCAAGTGCTATATCCCTTTCTGAGCTTATTCTGATCTCTTCCAGTTTTTTTTTAAGCTGCATATCATATTCAAATTTTATTAATTGCCTAATAATGACCTGTTTTTTCTGATCCAGGAACCATTCCAGGTTCATACATTTCATTTCATTTCCTCTTCATCCCTCTTTAATTTTCTCTTCCAGTTTTTACCTTTTTATTTGATCCTGGTATATTTAAAGAAGGGAGCTGGACCACTTCAGTAGACATGACATGGGCTTCAGCTCCACTCTCTTAGGGCTAAAGGAACTAAGACTGCAAAAGGGAAAAAGAACTGAGACGTTGGGCAGGCTGCATGTTAGTGGCCAGGAAGTAGGCAACCTAACCGTGGCAATTTCTGAATCACTTTTCTAAGTTGTGCCCAGCATGGTTACATGTTCAGTGCCCATTTTTATGTTTATTTTGAATGCTTCCCAAAAGAGATTTGAAATGCTACAATAATTACAATGTGGTCTGTAATGCAGACTAAAAATTATATTTATCTCCTCTTCCTATCTGCAAAATGCAAGTGAACCTGCAACAGACTATTGTATCTTCATTATTTTATCACAATTAAACTAATATTAATAGTCAAAGACAGAGCCTAGGTCGAGGTAGGCAAAATGAAGGGTTGCATAATGTATACAAATACATGTCCTTTCTCCGTTCTCCATCACTTTGTAATTGCTCACGAAGCTATCACTTTATTTAAGGGTAGAGAAAAAAATTGAACATGTGGGTAAGTATTGGCTACATTTCAATATGCTATTGCCCTCAAACTTTGAAAAATCTAAACAAACAGAAACTGTCTTGCAATCTACAAACACTTTTCAAAATCCACAGAGCAATGTGGTACAGAGAGATAACAACTTCAATTAGAAAGCTACCTCCAGGGTCAGACAGAATGACGCTACAGAAATGTTAGATGATACGTGTATTCAGAGTGCACTGGGAATAATGAAGGGATTCAAGAAGAAAAAAATAAATAGTGCCTTTGGGACAAACTGGATAGACCTTGAGGTGATTAAGCTATTTGAAATAAGTGAGAAAGTGAAAGACAGATATTGGATGGTTTCACTTATCTTTGGAATATAGATTAAAAAAACACATACAGCAAAAAGTAAATCTAAGACTTAGTTGAAAACATACTGGTTATTGGAGGATATGGGGGAGGGGTGTGAAGGGAATGGGGAGCATGGAAATAGGGCATCAGCAAGAGGTTTGGTAGAGGGTGAATCAACATGTATACATGTAACCCCAAAGTTATATGGGCATGAAAACAACTTTCTATTTTAATAATAAATGAAACATGATAAACTAAAATAGATTTTTAAAAAATGATTGGCAAATAGTGAGTGTAGACAGAGCAGATAAAGGGAGACTGAGAGAGAAGGCTAGATTTGATTCAAATTCATGTAATACAGATTAGAAAATAAATGCAAGTCTCAGATTTCTATAATGGTATTTTTCATATTCTATTTATGATTAGCAGTTCCCAGGGGGAAAACAGTAACTGTAAAAATTTAGTAAATATGCTTTTCAGGTTCATTTTGTGGAGGAGAAAATGTTTCTAAAACCAGCGCATCATATATGAGGGAAGTGTCTTCTCCAATCTGAGCGGACCACTAGTCAGTTAAGATAAAGTACCTGGAGCAGCAGGTAAGTGTGCCAGAAAGTGGACATCGAGTCTTGGTAACAAGCACACTGAGAGCATCAGTTAGGTATTTTACAGGGATAATGGAGACCATTAAACAACCCTGTGAATTAATTAGGTGGAGGTTGGTGAAGAAAGCTACTTTATTTAATTTCAAAATTTCTCCGTTCTTTGGAGATTCACAAGATGCCCCTCAGACACCAGAGCAGCTAAGTTAGACGAGTGGTGCAGAAGTCTCTGGAACACTGATGATTTCACCACCTACTAGCCCATACCCTCTCCATCACTCTCTCAGTAATAACCCCAAATGATGACTTTTTTGGGGGGCTACAGTTCCTGGGCTATATAATGCCCCCAAACATCTTCATCTTACCTCCGCCAGGACCGTGATGGGCTTGACTTGCAAGATCTGGAACTCTGAAAGTCTCTATTCTATTTTTTTCACTTTTGCTTGTTTGTCTTCATGAAGACATTATATGCTCCTGTTCCCTTCCTATCTTCTCTAACCTTTCTTATCATCACTTTCTCTGGATTTTCCTCCTGATCCTAAGAGTAGTGGGTTGCTGGAGTTCTCTATTCACGCTTTCATGTATTCTCTTCCTAGGTGGTCTCATCTTTTCCTCCCAATTTCAACTACCAATCATATGAATGAGGCAACCTAATTTTTTCTTCTATTCCTTTTCATTTTCCATGCTAAAATTTCACATTTTCCACTATTGGTTTTCCTAGACTCGTTGCATACAAGGTACAACACTTTCTTTTCAAAAACTAAACTCATCAGTTTTACCTCTTAAACCTTTTTCTTTCTCCTGACATATCTCTTACTAACAATAATCATTTATCAAGTGCTTATCACATGGCAGACACTGTTCTAAGCACCTTATGTGATATAACTTGCTTGCTCCTTATGGCAGCTCCATAAAGAAGACACAACTGTTTGCCTGATTTTACAAGTAAGCAAACTAAGACACAAAGAGAGGTTGATTATGATTATATAATTCCTATAAATCAAAGCTAGGATTGGAATCTCTAGTAAGTCTAGTGTCAGAAATGAATATGTAACCACTGTTCTATACTCCCTCTCTCAGCCAGGTTTCCATTCTTACATTGTCTTCAACGCCTCTATTTCTAATCCAACCATAATCTATTTGATTTCCTTTTACAAATCTCTCTCTTCTGCACGGCATCTCCAGTATGTGGGCTGTCCTCTGCCTTCATGCTCTCTTATCTAGACTAACTTTACTTATTTCTAGTCATTTCCTACGATCCCTCCTTCCAGGTCCACTACACCTGAATTTTCTTCTTATAAAAATGAAAATAGTTGTTTTTTTCTGGATATATCCAGGGGATATTTATTGTAACATAGTCAGAAGATTAAAACACATACATATTTTTAAAAATCCCAAATCATAATTTTGCTTCTCCACAGTGATAGCTGTTTCTAGTAGATTGGTGTATATTTCAGATATTTTTCTCTTCTAGTGCATACACAGGAACACATAACATTTTTAATTTAAAAACTGGATCATCTTTACTAATTGAATTTTAATTTTCTCATTGATAACACTGGGTATTACCAGCCATTTTGATATTTGCCAATCTTATAAGCAAATATCAATATATTAATATATTTGTATTTATCTAATTACTTTGTACTGAATTTTTTCAGAGATTTAGTGAATACTGTGAACTCTCATGATCTACCTTTGCCTGTATTTTGTAGGTTATCATCAGACTTAGTGATTTTTATGAGCTATTTATACATTGAGCATATCATGAATATTGTAAAAAAATTTCCATGAGTTGCTCCTCTGTTGACTTTATGGTAGGGTTTTTGTTTATTCCCCTTTTATTGTTTTGTCACATAAAAGTTTAAAGCTTTTATGTAGTGATTTATAGAAATATTTCTTTTGTGTTTTCTGTCTGGGGGGGTCTATGAGCAGATCATGGTTTCTAATGGTCAGTTTTCATCACATGACAACCTCCTTAGCCAGTAGAGAAGCCCTCTTCCATTGTCAGGTCACATTTCAGCTTGTTCTGGCTTCTTTCTTTCATGAAATTATGCCCATCCAATCACAACAAGTTGCCGTTCTGAAAATGTGTCCCACATTTCCCTACTATTAGAAATTATAAAGAAAAAAAATTTAAAGAAGAGATGGCATCAAAACAGGCTGTTCAAAATTCTTGAAATTATGGGCAAAAGAGCTAAAAAGGCAATTCTCCAAAGAGGACATGCAAATGGCCAACAGGCATATGAAAAAATGCTCAACTTCTCTTGTCATCAGAGAA
>JAGFMF010011702.1:431451-446909 GCA_019455555.1 Galemys pyrenaicus | reverse complement strand
AGGATCAAGGAAAGGAATAAGAACAATAATAATAATAACAGTAACAGCAATAAAGACACAGAAACCAAAAATGAGGAGTCAAGGACAGACTGGGGACACTTGATGGGAAGGGAAGAGGGAAAGGGTGGAGGGCAGACAGGAGCACGGGGGACTGAGGTGATGGTGCACCGGTGAGATGGTGATGGGGAATACATGGGGATTACAATTGATGTCAAATATATATAAATTAAAGGGAAAATAGAATAAAAATTAAAAAACTAAAAAAAAAGTAATTTGAGACAAACTGAAAAAAAAATTCTTGAAAATAATTTTTCAAAAGCAGAGACAGGATATCCTGGGACTTTGTTTCTGGATTCTTGTGCACTGAGAAGATGGGAAGTTGAGGATAAAATAATATACAATCTCTTAGTGTAAGTTAGAATATTCCACTACCACCTCTCTGGACTACCCTCTCTCTAACTGGAATACCTTCTCTCAAATGCTCTTGCTCTTCATTTCAACTGACATCTTTCAAGTCTCAGCTGGAAAGCTACTGCCATTTTTGATGCCAAGTAAGAAGCAGGTCAACCCTTGCTTTTTATTGTATGCAACACTTTATTATTCTCTCATGCCTCTCATCACATTATATCTTGCCTCATGATTATCTAAGTACATTATCCTCTGACCATATTGTGAATTCTTTGAGGGCAAAGATTTTATCTCATGTTGGAATACTCCCCCAGTAATAAACAGAAGGCACTAGGCAGTCCTTGCTTAGTTTGTGGAATAAAGGAATCACCATTAGGAAGAGGTCAGTGTACATTGTGAAGTCACCAAGTAGGGCTACAACAGAAACAATGTTGAGAAATGGCCTTGTAGGACCATGCGAGGTTGGGGAACTGACCTTAAATCACTAGATTAGGTTTTCCTTTCGATTCTTAGAACCTCTGCTTAAGGAATTTAGCACCTCAACATTTATCTAGTCTTAGAGTCTGGGCTGTATCAACATCCCTGAAATGCAATATTGCCCTAGAATACTCACTGAGCTACCAGGAGCTACTATAAGCCCAGAGCCTTCTACTGGTATCACCACTCCTGCAAAAACAACAGAGTTGAGTTGCATTTCCACAGCAGCGCAATGCAAGATAGGGCTGTGGCAGTCAAGGTATTGGACAGTTACACTTCATGAAAACCAAACTTACAGCAGTTGATTTTGCTCAAACAGAAGCTCACAAAGTCATTTAACATAGAGACCAAGGGTGCCATACCTGGATGTTAACATCTGCTCCATTGTTGACTAACAATTCAAGACACAGAGCACCATGTGTGGAGGCCGCAGCAAAATGCAAAGGGGTGAACCCACTGTTGTTGGGCTGGTTCACATTAGCACCGTAGTCAGTCAGCTCATTCACCACAGCATCCTGCCCATTGTAGCAGGCGAGGTGAAGGGCTGTGTTCCCATAGATGTTGATTTCATCTATCTGTGGAAGAGTCCAACAAGGGTGATTAAGATCACTAGAGTAAATGTACCCCATTTTCTACACACACACACACAAAGAAAACCAAAAACAAATCCCCACCACAACTCAATGACTGCACTAGAGAAAGAAAATTCCATCCATCAATGTGTTATTCAGAGCTCGCCCTTGGCCCAGCACAGTGATCTCTGCAAAGCTTGTCACTCTGAAGTAAAGACCAGTAAAACATGAAAGTGACAAGCTACCAGGGTGTAGCATTCAAGGTCTCCACTTGTGGAAAGATATTTTTCAATTAGGAATGGAATAAAAAATAAAAGGCAAAGCTGCTTCAAAACGCCAGAGGTGGACTGAATTGGGGGAGCTAGAGAAGAATCCCAAACTCAACTATGAACATGAAGAGCAGGGGATGGGAGATGTGTAGGGACATGCTGTGAAGCCTAACTCAGAAACGGGGCTTAGAAGCCACTTTGGGCTTGACTCTCCTGTCTAACACCTCACAAGGCACATCTACGCCAGGCCTTGGAGCTGTCCTGCGTGTTTCGCCATGGCTGCCTCCTGCTTTCCCATACCTGTGCTGGCTGCTGAGTTTCACCATCCTGGTCTCAGCACTGAGCCTTAGTTTCCCTCTCCTCTGGGCATCGGGATGTTCCAGAGCCTCACCACTGCTCCTTTGCTGCTAACTGAAGGAGAATGGGGTTGGCCTGACTGCTCCAGCTCAGCATTGGGCCATTCTGCTTTGTCCCTGCTATTCATTCATTTGCTTCTGCTTGGAAGTCATGATTTAAAAGATTCTGAAGGTGGGAGGAGAGCTCTAGCCAGTCTTTTAAAAGTGAGAGGTTATTACATATCATTTTTCTCTAAGTCTGTACAGAAAGTTAGTCTTAATTTCTGATTTTCTGTTATAGTACATGCCCCACATCATCCTTCATCAGTTGCCCATGTAAATGTAAAAGGATAGGATGCCAGAAAATGGGGAGAAGAATTTCCTCTTGGATTAAAATGCAAATAGGATTTCATTTCAGAACAATGAAAACCCACAAACACACATGGGGGATGCACTCATTATAGCTCACCTCCACCCCCAGATTCAGGAGATGCTTAACAACACCGATCTGTCCGTTGGAGGCTGCGGCGTGCAGGGGGGTGTAACCCTTCTTATCCTTACATGTCACTTCTGCGCCGTGGCTAATGAGCAGCGCCACGACGTCCAGGTGGCCTTTACAAACAAAGCCACAGAAAACATTACTAACCTTTCCAGAACAATTTGTTAATTCATTCCACCTAAATTATCACTATTAGCTTTAACTGCCACCAGTATTTTGCTGAGCTCTTTACAAAAAGCTGGTTTGTGGCAAATATTTAGTGAGTGCCTACTACATATCAGGCATGTGTAAATGCAGAGGGGGGGCAGACAATTCCTATATGAACCTTCTCTTCAAGGAGATCTAGTAGAAGTGATGCCTGTTCACTTTAGATTTTGCAAGTATCATCATTTAAGCAAGCACTGTTGATGTGACTAGCCCAAGGATTCATTCAATTTAGCTATCGCCACTCATCTTCCCCCCCCACAATTAATGTGATTTTTATGAAAATAAAAGTTATATGCTTGTTTGAATGTATTCAGAAAGGGCTAAAGGTGTTAAAGGAAAACCAAAATTACTCTCACTTGTCAATCCCTGCAGATAATCAGTTAAGATTTCACTGTATATTTTCTAGATTGTTTTTATTGTATAGATTATTTTTTTTACAATTATATTTTTTACTAATATGAGAATCATATTATTCATACTGTTTTGTGATCTGTTTTCACTTAATGTATCACAGAAACTGTGTTAATAAATATCATTGATGTCATCATTGTGGTTACTGCATAGCTTCCCGTTCTGTAGATCTTCCATAACTCACCAACACTACCTCCTGTGGATGGGTATTCAGGTTGTTTATAACTTACTGCTGACAGAATCCTGTCTGCTTTTCTAACTACAGGATGTTCTCCATTAGAAACACAAAGGGAAGAGCCTAGTTCTTCTTTTCCCACAAGTCTACACTGAGAATAAACTCCATGAGATCTATCACTTGTCAGTAGTGTTTGTGCCAAGAAAATGAAAAGGAAAAACACAGAAATGTCCTTCCTTCGTGTCTCTGACCCCAGCAGGCAGAAGTGCAGTCTCAAGCCCTGGAACACTGTTGGCTGCAGTCACAAGAGACCCAAAGCCACTCTGGTCCATCTCAACCTCCACGACAGCCAGGGGGCTGTCTTCCTTCCTTCTATTTTATTTCTTTCATAAATATTTATAAAGAAAAAGACAAATGGAATTTGCATCCTTACTTTGCTAACCAGTTCTTTTTCTTTTTAACACCCTTTTGGCTGCCATAACAAGTTAAAATAAGCCCAATTCATGTAGCTTTCCAATCCAGATTGAAACACATTCAAAAAGGTCCATCCAGGCCATGATTTATTCCTCATTTTTATAACATAAATAAATCTCTAACCAAGCAACTGCCCAAGTAGAATGTTAGCTGTATGCCACTAAAATGAACTGAATCTTAATTTAATGGAAACACACACTTGAAAAGAAATTTGGCGTGCCCTAGAGAAAACCTGCATGGTTAACGAGAGATCTGTGGCTAATTTAAATTATCTGCACTTTATTTTCCATTCACAGAATCCTTACCCATATATGCTGCCCAGTGAAGAGCACGCCGGTCCTTCTTGTCAAATGCGTTGATGTTTGCTCCTTTGGCCAAGAGTAAATTGACCATCTGAAAGATAACCAACAATGAAATTGGGCCTCCCTGGTGGTGTAGGGGTTAAGTCTCAGCATTATTGCAGCTAATGCCTGAATTTGATCCCTGGCCAGGGTGCTCATTCACATGGTGCACCAGACCCCTCCTGCCTCACCCGCTGCTCCTCTCAGCAGTGTATTTCAGTAGATCTGCCTGTCCTGTTCCCCACTGTCTTTGGTGAATCCTCTCACTCCCACCCACCCCTGCATGTCTACCCCAGTTCTTTCACACACACACACAATTGAGCATATGCTCTGTAAAGCTGTGGGCTCTTCTCCATCTGTAGGTGATCTGAGCCAAATTAACATTATACCAAAAGGTAGGCCAGAAATCTAGTGTCAAAGCTAATGCTGTTGCATGTGTGCCAGAGGAAAAGACTAAAATGACAGCCACTTTTTCAATACATTGTGGTTCTAAATTTGAAAAACAGATAGTTACCTAAGATCTGGTATGCAAATATCATTGTAACATTCTCTGAAGGTCTTAGCAAGAACGTTAGATTCTGTTTGGGCTGAGAGGGTCTGCAGGGAAGGACTGTTTTGGTCCCAAGCGATGAGGACACCTACCTCCACGTGACCATTCAGAGCAGCATGGTGCAAGGCTGTGCGCCCCCCTCGGTCAGAGACATTGACACTGCTTAGCAGGGGAATGATCACTTCTGCACACTTGACAGCCTTATTGGCTGCTGCCACATGCAGGGGCGTCTGCCAGTTCTTGTCCCTCGCATTGACATCAGCCGAGTGCTTAATCAATACCTGCACTGCTTCCTACAACAAAGAGAGTTTGCAGAGGTCAATGACAAATGCTCAATCAATACTTATTGAGTGTAAGATGCTTCACCAAACCCAGGAACTACGAAGAGAAAGGGAATACTCCCTGTCCTCACAGGTCGACACATATCGAAAACCAAGCAAAGCTCTAAGAATAAGATTTCCTTATAAGGTGTATCCTTAGGTCAGATGAGAGCAACTGTGTGTAAGCATGACACCAAAGTGAAATACTGAAATATTCAGAGGCTAGAAGTCTCCTGAAAGACCACCTAAGATTGACGTGTACTGACAGTATGATTCAATCCCCAAACCAAAGCCTCCAAACCCTTCACATGATCTTGGTTCAATTTATAAACCTTTGGTTCTTTTGACCAACATCTTAACTGTAACTTTGTAATCAATAAGCATTCAAGGGATGACAATGTCTGTAACTAAGTCAATCTGAAGCTATAAAATTGTTCCACTTTGCCCAGCCCCAATCAATGGGTAACTTCCTTTGCTACTGGTTTGAGTTCCTTCACCTTTACCACTCCTCCCCCTTTTCATTTTCCTTTCATGGACCCAATCAACTTACTAGTTCTTGAACAATAACTCTCAGCCATGACTGTGCTGGAATCACTTGGTAGCTCCTAAAAATACAGATGTCTGGTGTCACACAGAGATTCTAACTGACTTTAAACACTTCGGTAATGCTCACCAGGGCTTCCTATTAGGCCAGCATAGAGGATATTCTTCTATTCAGTTGCACTGAATGATATAGCTCTTCCCAAGAAAGGAATGGCAGTCAGCTGTTTAATTCTAGAGACTTATGTGGGGCCAATTAGGGGGCCCTCTTTTGACACTGCGTCAATGTGGCATCAATAAACCAGTAAAAGGCACCAGTCACACACTCGGACCATCTTTCATGGATCAAGAATTTACTCTTGTCCACCTCAGTCCTCACAAGCTTAAATGTTCAATCCATCCCAGATAGTAGGTGACTTGAACACAGTAAAATTAGCAGTTTTATCAGGTATACAAGTAACAAAATAAAAAGAATGTCTCATGAATCAGTAGTAGCAATGTATTGTGAAGAATGACCAACCTGGACCATAAGCTTAAGGGTACATGATAAAAAGAAGTTAACTTTTGGAATTAGAAAATGCAATTTAAATAAGCAAGTAACAACCAAGGGACACTCCATTTAGATGACATGAATAAAGGGCAATTAACTGATAGGGCCCAGGCAAACAATTTTGTTAAAATTTAAAAAGATACAAGCCACCTATCCTCAGCAATAAAGTAATTACTGTAAAGTATTCACTGAGCCTATTGTAGAGTGAAACACTTATACATGCTTTATTAATGCTCACTATTGTGTACAAAACACCACTGGAACTATGGAAGATCAAAAGAGACATTTGTCTCTAACCCAAAATTTGCTGGATGAACACAAAGAAAAGCTAAATTACAATATAAGCTTTAAGACAATTCAAAGGTATCATGAGGGTGGGGGTTGGGGGGAGGGACCGGGATGAGGGCAGAAAGAACACAAGGGACTGGGGTGATGGTGTACGAGTGAAATGGTGGTGGGAACTCCCTGGGGACTAAAATTGATGTCAAATATGTATAAATAATTTTTAAAAAGATATAATTTTTAAAATTAAAGTCAAAAAATTATATTTGTATGAACTTTGATCTCATAGAATATAAGGGCTTATGTGGATACACAATTTATTGTGATGAGGGAAAAAATACTGGAACCTCCATTTATATTTATTTTCTTTAAAAAGGAAAGCATTTTAGCTGGTATTTAACATGTTTATTGCACTGTGCCCTCAGTCAGCTCTACAGAGAATCTTGCCTCAGTAATATTCAAGGTGCCCTCAGGGAAAAGTGAGTTTCCACACTGAGGGGGTGGGCACTGCCCTCTCTTCATTTGTTTTGAGTGCACTGAAATGTGCACTTCTGTGCTCGGCAAGTCATTTACAGATGATAATATGTCCCCTTATTAAAAATATCTAAAATGGATAAGATTCATGCAAGGAGCACACCAACTAAAAATGATAATACCAATGCAAGAATAAATAATGCATAGTCACCAACCTGACACTTCTATTCCTAGGAAAAGCTTTCTATCACCTCCTTTACAAGGAAAAAGTAATGACAAATTTAATCAGATATGACAAGAACTTAGTCAAAACAGAAAAAAATCATAAGAAGTCTATTATCTACATGTTTATATAAGACCATGATAAATGAAAAGCTTCACTCTAAGTATATTATGTCTTGAGATATTAACTAACGATAGTAATGCATATATATAATTTTAAATAAATGAGATGCACATTTTGAAAACACAGGCTATAAAAGTTTTTCAGACATATGACCAAAAGGTTAGCAATGACCATTTCAACACAATAGTATAAAAAGCAGTAGCCTTTTCATACACCTACAGCAAAATAACAATACACACTATCATTTTTATACCTTCACCTTGTGTGTTATATTACTGTACTTATTTTTGCTTTGAATTACATATTGTGTAAAGTCAGTCTACACCAACAAAACAGAAAATACACAGCAATATTTCACAAATTTATACTATTTGGAGATAAGAACAAGGAAATGAATTCACAAGAAATTTCATTTCTTTAAAATAACAAAGTGTAATAATAACCTTTTGAGTAACTCAGACTAGGTGGCCAAGATCTTATCTAGAAGAGGCCCTACTTTTAAATGAATAAGTAGAAATGATTTGCATTCCACACAAAGCAACATGTTAAGCAAAAAAAACATACATTTACATGCCAATAATTTTTTATATATAAATAAGTGCACTTGGAGTGAGAGAGTTCTGTATTCTTAAATAGGAAATATCTCTCAAATATTTTAATAACAGCTGTATTTTGGTCTGTTTTTATAAATAAAGTTTTATTAGAACATAGTCCCATACATTTACTTACCGTCTATGGTTACTTTCAAGTTACGTATTTGTGTTGAATACATATTCAAGTTGAGTATTTGTGACAGGGACCTTAAGAAGCCATCAAAGTTTAAAATATTTACTTTCTAGCACTTTATGATAAAAGTTTGCAGATCTCCTGGTGTAGCTCCTTGTTTGAACCATCACAAAATTCCAAGTATCAAATCTGGTTAAAATAAAATTTTACTATTTACTAGGATTAAAAAACACTGTTTTAAAACCAAATTCCTTTGGAAGAGGCCAGGTCCTGTTAAGAGTCAGAGGCCTGTGTGTTGGGCAAGGCCCCTGAGATGGAGCGATGGTTCCACAGTGAATCTGGGAGCGGGGTGCACAGAGCTGCACTGTTTCACTCAAGAGTGAGATGGAATTGGAGCTCAGCAGGGGGAAAGTGTGAGGACAGAGAGAAGAGAGGGCATGAGCCTCATCCCTGGGCAGAGGCGAAAGTCTAGACTGGAACAGGCTCAGTTAGTGTTTAAGCTTGTCTTTATCTGACTCTTAGTTTTAGTTACTTTATGTATTTACACTTCTAAACTGTTGAATCGCCTTAATTCACTTGACAGAAAATTAGTACAATTTGCCTTAATACACTTACTAGAAAATTAGTACAATGCCTTGGCAGAAACAAAACTTTGATTAAAAAAGACAACTTCCTTTTTAAAACAGTTTTCCTCCTTCCAAATTTTAATCTTGTAAGGATTTAATTTGGTTTTCAGAGAAAGTAAATGTATGGCAATGTAGAGAACTAATGCTCTTTTTAGGTCAAAGAAGTTTCTTTTTCCCTCTGTCACGCACTGGCTTAAAGCTAATATCTAGGCATTTTTCTCTGACATGAATTTACAAGGCAGAGAAACTAAAGTAAGAAAAGGAAAGGAAAGCAGAACTCTTTCTAAATCAAGCAAAGATACCTGCACAGTGTTTTTCAAACTAGCTGTGATAAAGGGCCAGTTTTCTAAAAATGTATTTCAAGTCCATCATGACCCAATGGTAAATACTATAAAAATTAGTATTGCAAAAGATACAAATTATTTTACTATTAAATTTATCAGACATGAAATTATTTTATCATATTATTCTAAAAGTCTCTGAATGCTGAGTCTTACCATGATAAGAGCAGGTAAACAGCTCACAGACCCAGGCCAACACACAGGCCATGTGGTGAGCTGTGCTCCTTCAGTGTCTGTTCCCTTTCATGAAAAACACAGAAGAGAGTAACTGGCTTTTCTCCTGAATGGAGGTTTTAGGCCAGTTAACATTCAATTCAGATTGGAGGTTTTAGGCCAGTTAACATTCAATTCAGATTGGAGGCCTTGTTGGATTACACTCCACAGGAGGCAGCCCCATGCAAGACAGAGATTACAGAGGGAGGAACTGTCACCAGATGGCTGTCACACAGGAGAGAACTGGAGATGACATCTGCAGTCATTTTATTTTTACTTTTTACAACTTTCTTTCTTTACAAAAGGCCACCCCAGCTCTGCAGTAAGAGTGGAACCATCGTGGTGGCACATGGGAAAGATGAGGAGAAATAGGAAGCATGTGTTTTGAAAACTGACACTCCTAGTATTTGTTTTTTTCACTCTCTGATGTGTGTGTTGCATTAAATGGTCATAAATTACTCAGAGAAAAGTAATCATTGATGATAATGTATAGTTCTTGCAGACCCAGCAATGTCAATTTCTATAAACTGTGAGTTGCTTGGGACCAGGATCTGAGTCTTATACAACTCTCTGTATTCTTCACAAAGAGTAGCAGGTGTCTTTTGCTTCATGTATATTCAATAGCATTGAGTGGTTGATATAATTATTAGCAAACTGTCTAAATAATAATGCACAAGTGTTAAGATTGTTGTAGATTCACTGCATTTTTTTAAAGATTTATTTATTTATGCATACAAGAGCTGGGGTACAGGCCAGGGTCACAGGGAGGTGAGAGGATTCATCAGAGACAGAGCGGGGAGCAGAACAGGCAGACGGACTGAAACGCACTGCTGAGGGTAGCGGCAGGAAAGGTCTGCTACTCCATGTGGGTCCCCTCCCTGGCCGGCGGCAGGGATCGAACTCGTGCTGTAGTGGCTGCGGTTTGCTTCATAGTGAGTTGCTTAACCCACTGCACCACCAGGGAGGCCCCCTCACTGCATTTATTAATAAGGCATTTACTGATGTCCCTGAGGGTTCACTCAAGTCCTAAAACATTTATGTTATTACTGTAATCACTTCGGTTCTTTGTCCTGTATTGATTATTGCTATATCTTAATTCTATAAGAACTAATAAACTGATGTCCATTCAATTTGTTCAATTTATGAGATAGTTCCGTTTAAATTACCCATCATTAAACTAAAATCACTAATTATTATTGGAATACAATTATTCTAAGAACTCATAGTTCACTGGAGACTTAGGAATATGAAAGAATTCTAAGGAAAATTATTCAAGAAGCACTGCCTATAAGCATTAGGAAGACTGCTAAAGCATTCCCAATCTTGGGACTCCCTGGCAGCACAAATGGTTGAGTGCCGCACTGTGGGGCTTCCACAGCCACACACTTCTGCAGCGCAAGTTAGATCCCCGGCCAGGGAGGGGACCCACATGGCGCAGCAGACCTCTCCTTCCTCACCCGCTGCTCCCCTCAGCAGTGTACTTCAGTTGATCTATCTGTTCTACTCCCCACTCTCTCTGGTGAATCCTCTCACCATCCCTCCCCCATGCCTCTGGCCTATATCCCAGCTCTTTATCATTAAAATAAAAGTATTTCCAATCTTCAATCCTGGGTCATAAAGTATGTTATGTGGACCACATGCATCAGAATCTTCTTTTAAAATGCAAATTTCTGGATCTAACCATAGGCTTCATCACAATCACCACTCAGATGATTTAAATGCACACCAGATCTCAGTGCTTCACATCTACATTCTAATGAACAGGATTACAAAATTCTTGCTTTCAGTCCAGGTCTGATCTATGTTCCAAGTGTAAACATTCTTTTATAATCATAAAGGTAATTTAAAGAAAGTATATAGCGTTACTTTCTTTCCATATACTTTTTCCAGTGTTCCTGTCTAAGCAGTTAGTCCACAATAATGACAAATGTTTTCTATAAGAAGGAGAAATATGAGATTTTAAATTTAACCTTTAAAATGCATATCCAACCAAGTTCTGGAAAACATTTTTATACTGGGTGGCTTTTGTCTACACAGACACCAAAGGGTACTTTTGTAATTTGTAATTTGCGGGAAGCTGTGGAGCAGGATGGTTAAGCAAGCATTTTCTAGTCACTCTCCTTCCTAGTCACTCTCCTTCACCAACTGGTTTTGGAGCCTTTGACTTGTTACATCTCTTTGAGATTGTTTCCTGAATTTGGATTCATAATAGTATCAATCTCATAGGGTGATTTGGAGATTAAAATGGAATAATGCACAAAAAAGCATATAGCATATTGCCTAGCACTCAGTAGGTGCACAATAAATTTTCCTAACAACATGACATGTATGGACACAATATCCTCAATTCTTTACCCCAAGACATCACACTACTATTTTTACTTTCCTAACTAATAGACAGTCTTCTAGAGCAGGGCAGTGAAAAGTTCAGTAATTCTCCCTTGCTACTACTCTCAGCTCATTACAGGAGAGGCATGTATAAAAGCCACCTGTATTGGTATGCAAACACAATAGGTTGTGTGCCTTGTTGGCCCAGAGCACGAGACCCTAAAAGCCATACGTGTGCCCCAGCACCCACCTACTCCCACCCCAGCACATTTAGCAGTGCCTTCCACCAAGTGGGTTTGCATAAACATGTGTTAAGCTTCAATAAACATATGTTAAACTCTCCAGGTTTGTATACATTTAATTCATTTCCCCTACTGTTGCTCTGTTCCAAGAAAGAAAAACCAAAAAATTAATAAGAAGTTAAATAGGAGAAACAACATGAAATAATCCACACCACCACTTCGGGAGATTCTCCCTGGTGGTCCAAAATCTTGCTCAGTTATGCTATTAAGCACTGTAAAGTATGTTTCCCTAAAATTTTCGTGCACGGTTATCTTCATTTCTTCACAGTGGTGGGAGCAGTTGGAGAAACTAGAGGATGAGTGACACTCTGAGGGAGTACATAAAGGATCGATGCCATTTGGCTCCAATTATTTTTTTATACCATGTATATAATTTTATTTCTTTTTATTGAAGTAACATTGGTTTACAACACTATGTGCATTGCAGATACACAGCATATATTCTGACATCTGTATGCGCTAATGATCCCTACCAAGTCTAGTTTCCATCTACAATCAGACCAGTGACTTCCTGACTCCTTTTTCTTATATCCAGTCCCTTTCCCTTCAGAGAATCATTCTATTCTCAGAATCTAAGTGTGTTTTCTTGTTCTTTTTTTCATTTGCTTTATCTTCCATATATGAGTGAAATCTTAGAGTATGTGTCTTTTTCCATTTGATTTCTTTCACTTAGTATTATACTCTCTAATTCCATCCATGTTGTTACAAGATTCAGCTGAAGAGCATTCCATCACGCACAGACCTTTTTTAATCCAATCATCCACTGTTGTGCACTTAGGTTGCTTCCATGGCTTGATTATTCTGAGTAATAGTGCTATGAATATAGGGGAGCATACATCTTTTTGAATTCCTGTTTTGTATTCTTCAGAAAAAAAAATACCCAGAATTAGAATAATTGATTCATATGGTATTTCTAATCTTAATTTTTTGAGGAATATCCAAACTGCTTTTTTTTAAAAGATTTTTTATTTATGCATACAAGAGCAGGGATACAGGCCAGAGGCATGGGAGGTGAGAGTATTCACCAGAGAGTATTCACCAGAGTCGGGAGAAGAACAGACAGATTGACTGAAATACACTGCTGAGAGGAGCAGCGGGCAAGGCAGGAGAGGTCTGCTTCGCCATGTGGGTCCCCTCCCTGTCTGGGGATCAAACTCGCTCTGCTGTGCCGTGGATGCTTCACAGTGCGGTGCTCAACCCGCTGCGCCACCAGGGAGGCCCCCAAACTGCTTTTTATAATGGTTGCACCAATTTACATTCCCACCAACGTGTTGGAGGGTTTTCCCACATCCTTGTGAATACTTATATTACTTGTGTTTTTGAAAATAGTCATTTTTCACATGTAAGGTGATATCTCATATAGTGGTTTGACTTACATTTCCCTATTAATAAGTGATGAAAACCAGCTTTTTGTCATCAGTCATTAGCTTGGCTATTTGGTACCTGGAAAATCCAGATGAGGGGTGTGAGGAAGGTGGGAGAAGCATGTAGGATTGAGTCAAGAAGGGAATAAACAACAAAATCCAATGGTTTATCTTTAGAACCTGACCTACGATGGCCAATTTTGAAGTGCTATGACATCTATATATACTAATGTTTGTGGAAGAGTTTTTACAATATCAAATTGAAGTAGATATTTAATCGGTATGATCTGGGATTCCTATTGCTATAACAAATTCAGGAAATAAACTTTGCAAAAAATTAGTTTTGTAGGCATAAAAATCTGAGCACAAATTTTGACTTACACTGATGTCTGCCCTGCATGCAATTTTGAAACTAATTCTGATTCTCCAAGTTCCAGGGACTTAGTTGGCTTCTGGTGCCACATGCTCATAAACAAACTTCAAGTCAGTTTACCCAGCATGGAAGATGATCCCCACCAATGTATTCTCTGGGGTGCATCCACGTCTCATGTGCACAGTTCTTCAGAGAATCACATTAACATTGCTAAGTTGAAAACTTGGTCTTAATGAATCACTCAAAAAACAACTGTTTCTGGAAAAGGGCAGGTGGTAGAAATACAAAGACAAGCAATAGACAAGGCACTCATTTCAAGGAGTTTATTGTCTAGAAGATTTTTAAAATCAAAATAGAATAACAACTTCAATGATAATTTTTAAATTGTGCCAATTAGTCAAGCTGAACTATATTCCCCAGTATACTCTCCTCTGCACTGTTTCATTTATGGTTGACCACAAGAGAAATCTGCATGAGTTTTGGAAGGCAAAATAAACTAAACCGAGCCTGACGGATGTGTCGGGTGTAAGATACTATCACAGCTTGTACACTACATCACCCAACAGTGAGATCATCATGTTGACACAGGGCGGTGCCCAGGTTGATGCTTTTCCAGATCCTGCTATATCCTCTTCATTTTCTCCCATCCTTGAGCCAGGTTGCCTGAGAGTTCAGGGATGAACAGGTGCCTTCTGCAAGTCACCTCTGTCCACAATGTTGAGCCAGTGAGAAACAGGTGGGTTCCAGTTTGTCCTTGTTCTCCTCATTCCACATCCAGCTTGCCTTATCAAATGCAGAGCCTGCTAGCTACAGGACTTCAGATTACACAGAAACCAGGGACAGCCTCACATGAACTCCTCCAGCAGCTCACACGATTGCATGTGACCAAATCCCTGGAACAAATATCTTATTCTGCATCTCTCATGGGTTCTGCATCCCTGGTTGAAACTTGAGCCCTAAGAGATCAATTACCTATGTTTTAGAAGCAAAGGGACTTTGAGGACAATAAAGAATGTCTGTCTTTCAATGAAGAAATGATTTTCAATACATATTCATATAAGTAGTGTCAGTGCTTGTCAATGCAAGCAACAAATAAATGTGCCAGCTCTCATTCTAAAGCCACACATCCCCTTTGGCAAATTCCAAGATACCAGTCCAAATCTTCTCTGTTCTTTCTCCCTTGAGCCTATTTCCCATCCCCAGATATTATTTAGAGAAAGTACAAAGTAATGGCAATAAGATCAATTTCAAAAGAAGGAGCAAACATTGATTTAGGACTTCCACAGCACAGCGATGTGACTGAAGATGCCCACAGTCAGTTCTAACAATGGTTACAGAGACTCCAATTTTCTAAGAAACTTTTCAACCTGTGACATATTAATATGACCGCATCCTCTTATATATAACCCTGATTGTTTACAACTCAGGGTTGTCTTTTAATTCCATCCCAACAAGATACACCTGTAAGGGAACTTTTCCCGGCAAACCTGCAGAGGGAGCTGGTTCCTTAAAAAAGCAAGAAATGCTTTTCTCACAGACAAAGATTGATTCATCACTGGGTTGACGGAATTCAAACATACTAAAGATATGTTAAAAAGTAGACTGATGGTTGGTGGAAAATAGATGTTTTGAGAACTGAAGCCTTTTCAGTTCATTGAGTGTCGATGGGCATAGAGTGTTAGTTGGAAAAGGCCACACATGCCCCACGCAGTCCTGAAATCATCTGGTTTTATGTCTGCCCCACTGTACTACGTACTGCTAAGGGCAGGAGATCTGTATCTTATTTTTTTTTTCACTGTTGTCCTTATTTTTTTTATTAAAATATTTTAAAATTTACATATACTTGCCATTAATTGTTTTTTCTTTTTTTTTCTTTTTTTTTATTAAAATATTTTAAAATTTACATATACTTGCCATTAATTGTAATCCCCATGTATTCCCCATCACCATCTCAC
>JAGFMF010011702.1:414933-431235 GCA_019455555.1 Galemys pyrenaicus | reverse complement strand
TGCTGAGTAGTATTCCATCGTGTATATGTACCACAGCTTCCCGATCCACTCATCTGTTTTTGGGCATTTAGGTTGTTTCCAGGTCTTCCCTATTGTAATCCAGCAATCCCACTCCTAGGAATATATCCAAAAGACACAAATACACTGATTCAAAAGAATATCTGCACCCCTATGTTTATAGCAGCATTCTTTACAATAGGGAAGACCTGTATCTTATTTTTTATTGTAGCTCCATCAGTAAGCATAATATGGCATTAAGAGATGCTTCGTAAATGTTTTCTTGAACTAAAAAATACCTGATCTTTGTTAAAAGATAAATTAAGTCCATATTCTTCAAAAGACACTTTTTAAAAATACCAAAGATCGAGTGGTCTTAAAAGACCGCTCTTGGTCTATGCAGGAGCTGGTCTCATGACGCTAATTGTACAAGCTCAAGCAGCCCGCTGCAGCTGCTTGCCCAGGTAAAAGAGAAATGTGAGACCACAGGATTCTACATTCCTGAGTCTGGACCAGGCAACTTAGGATCATTTGCCTCCATCATTCCACGGGGGCTATTTGGAAGGAGAACACAACCTTCTATAAAAACGACTCAAATCACATAGCACAGCAAAGAGATCATGAGCACTGACTAATCTGCCAACTACTAAGTCCACTGAAATTTCCAGAGTTGCCAAAGAGCAAAAGCTGCTTCTGATGACAGCCATGGACACATGCGGCATCGCGCGTAGATGCTCAGCAACACCCCCTGCACCTATGTGACCCTGGCGCTGGCACAGAATTTTCTCTAGAAGCAGGGAAGAAGGTTCACTTGGTAAAGTCAGCTACAAAGATGAGTTTTTATAATGCCAAGTGCCTCCAAGGTTAGAGCCTCTTGTATCCCTCTGACCAGGTTTCAAGGCTCAAATTCACCTCCCCCACACTGGTCCTCTCTTCTCATCCCTTCTACTTTCCTGAACCAGCTGATCCATTTCCCATAGTTTCAATGATCATCCTCTCTATTCCTATATCTCAGACAGATAACCTATTAGTCACCTTCACCTGAGTTTCCAGCATTCAAAACAAATTCTCCCTTGAGCACCTACAATGTATGAGGCCTGGAATACAGCAGAGAACAAAGCACATGGAACTGCTCTCATGGAACTTACATTCCAATGCCATGCTTGCCAAGCTCTACATATTATTAGAGAAGTGATTAGTTCCCTGACCCCTGCTCTGCTGCCTGTCTTCTCAGTCAATGCCATCATCATTCACTCAGTAGCTTCTTTTCCAGCTCACCTCACAAGGTTCCAAATCCTGTCAAGATCACACTTACCTCCACTATGACCACAGCCCACTGCTCAGAGGACACCAGGCCCTCTACCATCTGTAGATGGCCCAACCTCTACCATCAGACTTATCTTTCTCTATACCCCTGTTCCAGTTACACCCAGTTGAACTCAAATCCCTCCCCATTCATTCACTTCCATGCATCTTGTCCACTAGTAAGTTTTCTCTCCGGTCTCAGCCCTCCCTCTTCCTGGCCTATTAAATCCCTACTCATCCTCTGAGGAACATCCCAACTGGCATCTCTTCTTGGAAGATTTCCTCTATTCAAGCAGTTATTTGCTTCCTCCTCTGATTCCGCTGTGGTGCTGTACTGATCGACTTATCCGTTCACCTCACCCTCAGACCGAGAACACACTGAAGTCAAAGTCACTCTGTCCAGCTTGGATGACCCCAGATAGCCCCCTAACACTGCATCAGCCATACAGGAGGTGGTCAAATAAACAACTGTCTGATTTTGATAACCCTCTTGTATTAGAAGTAAATTCTCACTGCCCACTAGTGAGAATCCCTAATTCAGAGGAAAGCATTTCCTCTTAGTAAAATAATCACTCACTTCACTTCTGGAGGCGACAGCTCGGTGCAGTGGGGTCAGCCACATGTTGTCCTTGGCATTCACACGAGCTCCTAGAACCAAAAAGCACAGGTTAGAGGCATAACTCAGTCAGGGGGAGTTCTGCTAACGTTGGTGTTAGGCGTTATATCCTGTGCTTCCATTTGCCTGATAGTCACCAAGTATGTTTGTTTGTTTTCTCTTTGTATCAGCATGCGCTCTCTAGCCACCGGACAGGAGGAGAGAGTCAGTGAAATACAAAGAGGAAAATCAGCTGAGACTGTCACAAGACTTGGGAAGAGACTAAATGAGAAATGCAGTGTCTCACTGGGTAGGAGATAGTTATAAAGTGGTAAAAAGGCTGAGAGTCTCTGGGACATGGAAATGTAGGTTCTGAAGAATGAATAACTTTTCAGGTGTGTCCTGGAATATAATATATATTCCTGAATACAAAACACATAATTATACATATAATTTTACTCTATCTTTAATCAGTAAAGATATTTATCTCACAGGACATACTTCTGGGCAAACTATCAGGGATGAGTGCTTTCCAAAAAGCATGTAGCACAAGTCAAATTTCAAATAAATCTTGTAAAGTTGAGTTCTGTTCAGATGTGATCTGGGCTGAGGGGATTAGCAGAAATCTGCTTTATCTGCAAATCCAAATTGTTTCACTGGGACCGGTCCAATGTTCTGGTAGAAAGAAACCAGTTTCTGCAGAGCTTTTGGACAGATAAAGCTCTGCAGACTCTGCTCACGGCTCCCTCACACCATGCGGTGGACAGACAGGCTCACTTGTGAGCCAGAATCAGCTCGCGCTCAAAGATGGGCCTCAGGTTCATCTCTCTAGGAGTCACGTCACTGTTATACAAAAGATGCATATGATGAATTCACAGAAAATAGAGCACATCCTCCTTTGTGACACCTTCCAGTTTCTCTAGGAAGCCCACTGAGCTACAACTGCACTGCTAAAGTCCAGTATGACCTTCTTGTTTTAGGGTTTGGAGTTTTGATCAGTCTTTTGGTCAGAGATGAAAGGTTTCACACAATGGTTACAAAAGAAGAGGGAAAGAAAATAATGTATGATATCCAAATTTGCTAGGTATATATCAAGAGAAGCCTGTTTTAGCCTTGGGACAAGGAAGGAACTTGTGAGGAAGAGAGGAGGGGTGAATCAAAGAAACTAGAAAGTAAGACAGAGGAAGGGGAAATGAGGAGGGAACTCAGGGACAAGAGTGGAGAAAGTGAGTCAAATGGAAGCAGGAACTGAGTAATCGCTGTGAGACCCAGGTCAGCGGAGAGCTTTAAAGAAAAATAAAACAAACAGAAATACTGTGTTTTTTGTTTTTAAAATAAAAGGCAGCAGGGAACTTTCATAGGTAAAAGTGAGCTAGAAATTTAGTTTAAGGCATGGCTACAAACAAATAACAAAACAGAAATTTCACTATTTTTACCTTGAACTGAAGAAGAATGAGTATCACCAACAATATTAATTATAGAAACAAGCACATAAACCTAAAACAAAGAGAGATAGACAGACTGTCTCTCCTCCTCTACATTCTGGTTTCATTGGTTTGAGATGAGGCCTGGCAAAAGCTCTCCAGGACCCAAGGTTACTGCAATACACTGTCAAGGCTGAGATGCACTGATAAGTGATGTTATTGTGTAGTTTATGAACCTTAAAATTCTAACTCTACTACCTCCTTCCAGGTAGTTTACCTGAGAAGGCTGAAGTCCCTTACTTCCATATGGACCAAACAAAGTCAGTTTGAGCATGTTAAGAATTAAAGGTAGCAGACATCTCTCTCCACAGAGATGGGTTGTTTCCATAGCACAATGAACACAGGAGTGCATATATTCCTCCAAATTAGAGTTTTTGTAATCTTCAGGTAGATGCCTATGAGTGGAATTTCTCAATCATACGGTAGATCCAAGAAATGGAAGACTTGAACCCAGTCATTCTAACTTCAAAGCCCATGCTCTTAGATACTATTCCTTATTTCATAACTAGCCAACATTTGTCCAGATTCAACTAAACACTGACTTTCCCTATAGTTCTCCCTGTTGCTTATATTCACTTACCTCCCCTTACCAGATACGCATAGATATGGATGCACAGGTACGTATATACTACATAGATATATATGTGTATAATATACATATATTAATATGGATCATATATGTGCATATATATTCTCTTGATTTCGCTGCAGTTTCTTTCCGGTCTTCATATGCAAGTATGTGTATCCATGGAAAACTAAGCTGAGTGATCAGTACAATATTGTTTGCACATCTGAAATATTACACAATAAGATTTAAAAATCTATAGCATTGTTTCATAAATATATTCTACATAAATTGTATCATGCTATAACACTTTGAATTTGCTTCACTAAACAATTTTTCATTGCTATCCATGTTGATATAAACAGAATGAGTCTAGTCTTTCTAACTGCCACGTGTTTTCTAGCATATAAATACTCCACATCTTTTAGACTTCTCTTCTTGATGGATATTTCAATTGTATCTAACTTTTCACTATTTCAGATAATACTGCCATGAACATCCATAAAATAACTCTTAAGCAAATGTGTAAATAATTGTCCAGGATGGATTTTAGACAAATAGAAAGGGATTTCTCTGCATACTTTTACTTTTAATAAATACTGTGAACCCTCTGAAGTGTGCCAATTTACATACCAACAGTTCATAAATTGCTTAGTTTTCCCACATTCTCATCAGAACTTGGTATTATCAATCACTTTAACTATTGCAAATTGGAAGAAAATCTTATTTCTGTGTTTTCCTGTTCACAAATGAGGTTGGGCATTTTCTCATATGTCTGTTTACTGGCCATTTTTATTCATTCTCTGACAATTGCTTGTTTATATGCTTTACCTATTTCCCCTATTTTTCTACTATTGTTTTTTCTTATAATTTATACATGTATAGTATATTGTTATTACTATTATTTACATATTCTAGAAATTTCCAGTTTTATACAGATGCAGATGTTGCTTTTAATATTAAAATTCTTTCATGGAGAAAAATGACCCCGAGCTTGCTGTGCAGCACAGAGCAGCACAGGGTAGCACACACATCAGGACTGTTGTCGTGCTGTTTCAGAATCATTAGAGGAAGATAATTAGAAATCTATGAAGTGGTTTCCTTCAGTCACTGTTTAAGTCCTTCATCTCTCCATTCATTCTCTTCCGGAGGTAAATAGGCAACTGACAGGAAAACACCCTCTCCCCAAACAAGAAAATTATTATGACAAAAGCAGAGTTATCTGAATGGGGATGGAGCAGTATTTCATCAGTGTCATTCTCTGCCATGGCTTCCTCATCCTCTTCCTCCATACGCGTCCAAGAATCTTGTTTACATGTCAGAGGGAGATGTCAGATGGTTTTGGCTCTGAGTTGAATATTTATAACATTTTTCTAAAGGAAGCCTCACGTTATTTACCTGTCAGGCACCATTGTGCACTGAAGGACACAGAGTCTGCATGTCTAATGATTTAAAGGCAAATGCATTTTACCCAAGGACATTGTAAAGCTTAAACCCGTTAAAAAAAAAATAGTGCCAGGCTATACTGGTTCATTAGAGACAAAGAAACAACAAAAGTGAGGTATAAACTGTAATTACAAATTAGGTACTTTGTAATTACTTATTCCTGTCACCACTTGATTTTAATTTTATAGATATCAGGAGTAGAGGGAGTTCTCAGCATCTTTTCCAGAGGCAATATATCTGTTCTCTTAGCCCTGTCATTGAGGAAGAAACAGAACAAAAGAATAAGATAAAGTGGTTTTAAAATTTTACAGGTCAAAGAAAATAACTGATCCTTAAGAAAGGCGTATTTGAAATTTGGCTTTTAATTGTAGAAATAAACAGAATATAAGAAAAATCTTATGAAATGGATTTTTCTATTATAATATAATGAGGCCAGCTTGCTATTGATTTTTTTTCTTAACAGATCAAATCTCATTATATCTCAGGAGCACTGTCCTTCAAAGCAATAACCTTGGAAGAGTGCACGATGACTCCACATATGTGGCAATTGCAAAGAACATTCTTAAAACTCCCCTTGATTTTAGAGTCAGTTTATACACCCACCAGAAAATGGATCATTACTTCATAATCACATTACATCTAGGGGGTCAAAATTAGCACTGCCTGGTTTAGTCACCAAACAAAAAAAACATCAAATCCAGCCTCAAAGGGTGAGTTTTCATTATGCGTAAGACAATCAAAAGAATGACCTGCTACTGACTCTGGAAGCAATTTGCATTGAGAGTAGTTAATCATATTTTGAAAAATCACAGGAAATAATTTTACAGAAATACCATTTGTTTCATATTCTAATAAACTCCAATACATTTATTATTTTTAATTAGTAGTTACACCTCACAAACACTCCCATGTTACAGGGTATTTCCAGTTGACTTCTCAGCCCAGGACTCTAACTATTGTGCATCCCCAAAGCTCTCTACAGGGTATTGTTACACTGGCCATTTTTTGTGTGCTGTTTCCAATATCTCAACCCTAGTCTCTAACTCTTAACTTCTACTGATTGGTTCACATTGATTTCATTCATATGTATATGGACAAATGATTTAGCAAGCTCTTGACCTTCTGCCTGAATGCTAAGTTGGCCAGTTCTCAAACAGAAGCTAAAGGAGAGGTGGGAGGTAAAGTAGAAGAAGGGGCATAGAATAAAGCCAGAATTTGGACTGGCAGTTATAAGAAGGGTGAATGCTAGACCTAATTCCTCCCTTTGTGCTCTGAGGCACTCAGGGGTCCATCCTCCTGGCTAACAAGAGATAATGTCAGTAAGAATTCAGCAGGCTTGGGTTACACTATGCTCTGTAAGTTAATACAACAGAGAACACAGCTGTAATGGGCTATTCCAGCAAGGCCAAATTATTTGTCCAACATGGGAACCATTAGCACCTCATTTATTGTTAAATTGGAAGAGTTTGGTTGGAGTCCCTATAGGGTCAGTTGCCAGATGTAAGCTCAGAGATGAAATCATCACGCTCTTGCAGTATTTCTTTAGGAACAGAATATACAAATTGAATAAAGGACTTCTCAGGGAAATTAAAGCCATGAGAATTCCAAGAGTTTACCTAAGTTTCCACACAAACATTTCTTCCACAGTTGAGTAAAATTTCTCAATGCCCTCCCAAATCCAAAGTCTTCCTAATCTGACAGGGGGTAGGGGGAGAGAAAAAAATTCCACAGCATGTGCACCAAATTATACTACCGTGGTTAACAGCTCAATAATTCTAGAACTAAACAAGGGTACAAGTCAAGAGAGCTGGAACAATTTCTCCTGACTCCACTGAACAAGCCATATTTAAGAAAGACTAGTAGACTCTGTGACCATGTAAAGGTGATGTGAATTCAAGTTTCCCAAACAATTACCAGGCCTCAGGAGCCTGAGAAAAATTAATGAGTCAAATTCATTTGCAGAATTAAAACCTTCCCTTTCCTGTGTGCAAAAAAAAAAAAAAAAAAGTAGTTTTAAATCTGTGCATTCATGAATCAAACATTCCTCTAAGATACTGAGAGATGTTTTAATACAACATTTTGGTGATGGGTGCAGCTGGTCAGGACCATTTGTTGTTACACCACAGAACTCTTTATTTTTACACCCTCATTTTTTCTGCCATAATTTTCCATGGGCCAAATTTCTACTGCTGGGGCAACCAACCAGGTGAGCTCTGGCTCTTAGCCATGGTCTGGGCCAACACCAAACAATACACGTTTGTTTGGAACATAATGTTGGAACATCTTTAGAACTGTCAAAAGGAAGCCCTGTTCTCCAGAGCACAAGAGATGATATATAAAATCTAACCTAAGCTCCATGCAATTGTCAGGAGCGGATGGCATACATGTCATAAGGAACAGATTTCTTGGCAAAACCCACCTCAGGAACATGAACACAATAAAAATAAGGGCAATCTGATCTTTCTTGTGTACCATAACACAATTCTTGTTTCTTTTCTACAATGCTTATAAATACATATCAGCTCCTACCTATGCACAGTTTACTGTGGAATTCTACAATTTCCCTCTACTACTGCAAACAAAGGCAAATCTTATTTTAGACCATCTGCATAGTCTGTGGTGTGGTCAGAGGCATTTCCTCCAGATTTCAATCTCCCCAAACAAAAAGGAGGAAGAAGAAAGTCAGCAGGTCTATATACAATGTAACTGAGACAAGGCACATGCTCAGATTTGCTCTAGGTGCTTCTCTAGCAAACACTCAAGGGAGAAAGCATATGCTAAGTTTTGGAAACCTGTTTGGAAAAATGCAGCAAGCATACAGGTTTTCAAAAATGAAGGCACAGGCAATTTTAAATCTAATGAAATATTTAAAATACATAGGGAAGTAATATCACAAAGACCAGTATACATACAAATCAGATGGAACACTCACTGGCCATGTTTCCTTTCACTTTTTAAGAAATAAAACATTTTATAGAGTTGTAGTCTCTTTTATAGCCTCCATTGAAGACACTTCTCACTCAACCTGCCTCCTCAGAGGTAATCACTATGCTGTCTTCTTTCCTTCCATGTCTTTATACTTTTATTACATAGTTGTATGTATCCATAAATAAAACATAGTATAGTTTTGCAGCACAATTTAAAAGTATGTAAATATATATTTGCATGTACATTTTAAGAATCAGTTTCCTTGTTTATTCTATTTCTTCTTTACAATAAAAAAAAATATCCAAAAGTACTAAATCCATCTACAATACTGGATCTGTTTAGACAGGAATCAGACTTTCAAAGAAATATAAACAAGTTTTATTGGAAAAAATCATTTACCAATAAAATAACTTCTTGCATTGTCTTTTGTATACCAATAAAACTGTTTATCAAATAAACTTCTATGAACACAATAAAAGAACTTTGTTTGGGTTCATGGCAGTAGGTCAGCTAGTAAATTGGTCATTTCAATTTTCATCTGCAGTTGACTTTTGAATGTTATTTACCTGACAAAATCAGCAGTTCAATGATCTCTGCATCTCCCAGAAATGCAGCCACATGAAGTGGGGTTCTCTTCTCAGAATCCTGAAGAATGGCAAAGAAAAATAAGTCAGTGCTGACTGAGGTACCTTCTGTAGACACTGTAAGACAACCAAGACACTCAGTCTGAAGCTTGCAGAAAATAGTGAAGCCCAAACTCCTCTCCCTGAGTCCCAGTGTACATTTCCTCTCGGTTTGCCCCACAACCACACGGATGAACCACATTTCATCTTCTGGGCCTATGTATTGTACATGCATCTGCTCCTTTATTGATGCCAAGTGCAAGTCAAAGATGGACCATCATGCACTGCATGATGAAATTCAATTTATTTTCCAAACTTCCATATAGTTAAAAAAAAATCAAACCTTTCTAAGTACCTTAAGTAAAGTTCAAAGCTTTCATTTCATTCTAAGGAAACACAAAGGGACTGTTCATAAGGATATTAATGCAAACTCAGTCATTTTCTCCTTTCTAGCCCATGAACTGTGACCTAGACCACTGCCATTCATATAATACTTATTGAATACATACTTTGTGCCAGGAACCTGGAGACAGATGGAACCACCACCGGCCTAGTCCCTGCCTTCATGAAATGTATATCTAAGTAGGAAGGTTGTATAAACCAAGAGTACACGAGTTCATTTCAGTTGGTGATAGGGACTGTAACAAAATTTAAACAGGGCAATGAGGTCAAGTGGCTGGCAGATGGGAGTAAGATTCCTTAAGAGTGAGAGGCTAAGGCTTCCTGAGGATGATGACAATGATGCTGAGAGATGAGGTAGACAACACTGTCTCTCCCTTATGGATAATAAAAATACAACTCAAATTAAGAAATTTTCGTAAAACTCCACAGGTATGTACCAAAGCTAAGATTGGGCCTTCACCTGTCAGACTCCAGTCTAAGTCCTTGGTGAGGCATTTAATGTATTGTGCTAAGAGGTGGCATGATGGCATGCAGGGGGGAAACTGCTTGCCCATCTGTAGTTGGAGATAATAATATCTACCTGAGAGGACTGATAGTAAATTCAAGATACTGTAAGTAAATAAAGCTCTAGACAGGCATGAGACTTGGCCCATGCACAGCAAATGTCTTATGCACTGCCATTATTGTCAGTGGCATGGATAGCTGTGTGTTAATTTTCCCTCCAAGACTAAGAACTCCCATAGGGTAAAGAATGGGTCACATTCACTTTTATCCCCACCAGAATACTAGGTGTTCAGCATAGATTGACTAGACTGAATTGATCTACATGCATGCCTCCCCACAAACTTCCATCAACTGCTCCATAACCATGGCAACCAAAGCCCCTATGCTGAATCTTTGACATTTCTCCAAAACTAGCATGCATTTAGTTTTTAGATTCATAGACTCACTGATTTTAATCAACATCCCTGTTATCACTTGATTATATAATTCACCTTGATTAGCCCAGGGATATTATTCTGTTTTCTGATAGTTCAGTCTCCCTGCTCTTTTTCAGTCTCTTTAAGCCCATTGCTTTTGGGCATTTCATGACTCACTAAAATCTAAAACAGATGGCAGGCAGGGGACAAGACAAGAACTGATCTTCAAACCCATCTATTTGTGAGGAGTTCTAATAAAAAGGTTTTATGAAGGGATGAACTAGCTTTAAGTGGATAAAAACAGAGTAACAAACCAGCTGGGAATTTATGTTGTCTATGTGTGCTGCAGGCAATAACTACAGATGAGTGGAAATAGGGCAGTCATGTAAACTATTCCACATAAAATCATGGTATAATTTGGAAAATTCAGTAAAATATGCAACCATAATTAACTCTCCTATAACTGTATCATCCTTTCTGTGACATAAAGATTCAGCATCTGAAAACATGCATGTTTATTTGAGAATTAAGCATATTAATTTTTTCAACAAACTATACAAAAAACTTAGAAATATATGAATATTTCTTCTATCAATATCTCTAGAAGTACTTTTTACTCTATCCTCATATTTCCTTGACTCCCCATTATATCTAATAAAGAATTTCTCTAAAGTCTTGGGCTAAAAGTTATATAATTATGTTCTGTGAATTGAACTCATTCCAGAGTTTAGGTCAACAAATTTTAAAAGTGGTTTAAACGAGGACTAGCCCAACCCAAATCATGACTTCATTTGATCTAAAGGAAAGTCAGTACTGTTTGAGAACTTGGCCTCAAATAAAAAGCTAAGAAAACTCCAGTATCCAAATCTGGCTGGCTTGTCATTAAATGACTGACTTTGCTCATTCTGCAGCCCTTTTTATGACCTGGCTTGTTCAAACTTTGGCTCCTATCATATAAAATAGATATGTTATGAGAGTCATATTGTAAAAATTCTTGCTTATGAACACTAGTGTTCCTGTTAATATGTATTTACAGGCTTCCAAGAGATCTATGCCAACCTATGCGCTCCTTCAGTGACATGCTATAAATAACAGTAGAGAAGATTCAAGCAACAGTCCTTTGATACTACAAAGCAACAGAAATATACAAATAATTACTTTTACTATTAAGATCTCAACCAAAATGACAGTGTATCTACATTACTTGTCAACACCCACTCTCCAGCAAGAAAACTTTTAAGTCACACACCCCTTAAAAGTGACTTAAAAGATCATGAGTTGAGAAGTGAATAGAACCATAGTAATCACCATACTTAATCAAATGAAATGCAACAGAAGGTTGTAATTCATCCTGTGTCTCAGAAGAAAGACACCTACTTTGCCATAAAGTAGACAACAGATTAGGAGATGCAATGGTGGAAAGAAGACTCTGGGTAAAATAGAATTAATGATAATACTAGTAAAAATAGGTTCTATGTTAATGATACCCATAGGATATTTAGAAACAGAAACAAAACTATTTTTTTTTCAAAATGACTTCTCATCTATTCTACCACTTGAATCTAATATTAGAGGAAACACACCTTCCAGGACTGTGTTCTTTAGTCTTCTCGCCACCGTTTGAAAGCTAGGGAATCTGAGCCCTTGGATAGGTTATACAAATTGTCCAGATCAGCGAACTGGTACCAAAGAATTAGATACCCTGGCTATCAACCTAAAACTGTACTTTATAAAAATGGAAGCAAATGGGCCTCCCTGGTGGCACAAAGGGTTAAGTCTCAAGGTGCAACCACTGCAGCATAAATTCTATCCCTGGCCAGGGCACTGACCCACATGGTGCAGCAGACCTCTCCTGTCTCACCTGCTGCTCCCCTCAGCAGTAAATTTCAGTCAACCTGCCTATTCTCTGTCTCTGATGAGTCCTCTCAACCCACATACCTCTGGCCTATAATACAGTTCTTGTATGCATAAATAAATAAATCTTTAAAAAAAAAAGAGTGAAAGCAAGAACATCATCCTAGATGCTACCTTGATAGCCTGAAAACCTGTCCATTATAATCCCTAAGAAATTTGTGGGGAAATGTGACCAAAATATAGCAAATGGCGTTGGTGGTACAGTGGTGAGCATAGCTGCCTTCCAAAATATAGCAAATGTCCCTTGAAATGACCTTAAAAGAAATGAAATAGTATGGGACCAGAAATGGAGAGCAAACTAAAAAGCAAAGCTGGAAGCACATGAGAAGTCAATACACCATGGAACTTCAGATTTAACACTTGCTCAGGGAGGGGAGATGAAAATGGAACTGAGACCCTATGGAAAGAAAGGTCCCAAACTAGTCTTAAAGAAAGATTTTTCAAGTGAATGGTGGGCACAAGTGAAAGCCACACATTCACACGGACAGATGCAATGATAACTTGACCAAGATTCTTGGTGGGGGAATAAACATATCTCTACTGAGCATCTGCAGCCCTGGAATGTAGCCTCATGTGGTTTAGGGTTTCAAATTTATAATACCTGTACAGTCCAAGAACTTTCAAGTTAAAAAATAAACATAAAATTACACTGTAGGCCAAGGCTAACTCTAGGATGCCCATAGAAGGAACAAGACCTATGAGAGCGATGTATCCTAATCTAAGCAACCCAGGACACCCACAGATTAAATCTCCCTGAAGATGAGCTCACAGGGCTACACCATAAGCCCATGTGGAACAATTCACCATAAGCAAGAGCCAGGAGATATAACAACCAAGAATTTCATATAACAGAAGAATCAGATAAAGATATGAATAATGTTTAAAATCATTTAAGATATGGAGGATAAAACCCAAGTGGGGGGGGACACTTTTTTAATGAACACAGTTTGGGAGAAGAAATAAAAAAGATGTTATGAGAAATAGTGCCAACACATGATGCTAGAAATCATCTAAGACTTTGATCCAAGAGAAATAAAAACAGGAAGCGCTTAAAAAAAAAAAGAGTAGGATTAAGTATAGTGACCTTGGGATATGTTGTTATTCAGTTATATTTTCTAAACATGGGTACTTATTAAGAATTTATTATACGCATATATCATAGTGGACATTAAAAATACAATACTTAATATATCCAGTTAGCAACCTAAAAAAACTTACAGTCCAGTTACTAGTTTCCAAATTTAAGATATGAGAACAAAAATAAGAGGAAACAAGTAATTCTTTATATTTGTTGTGCTGGACACTTTATTAAAATCACCAAAGGCATGAGATAAATTTATTAGTGAATATTGCCCCAAAACCCAACCAATTCTGAACTATCCTGGACAAAAAGTCTAAACTGGGAAAAAAAATGAATATGTATTTATTTATTCTTTTACTTGAGTGTTAGAGCTGAATAAATATTAATATTTATTCTTCTGAATTGGGAAACAGTACTATTTTACAAAAGTCAATTTATGGAAGCAACCTAAGTATCCAAGAACAGATGAGTGGATTAAGGGGTGGATGTGTGTGTGTGTGTGTACATATGTGTACACAATAGATTACTACTTAGCCACAAAATGAAAAGGTTAACTCTTACCATGTGCAACAAATTGCTGGAGCTAGAGGGAATTATGCTAACTAAAATAAGCAGCAGGATAAAGACAGATATTGGATGGTTTCATGCATGTCAAAAATACGGAGAAACAAAATAAAGGTCAAACAACATCAAACCAGAAACAAAAGCTAGAAATCTGACTGAGAGTACCAGGGGGAAGGAGGAGGGTAGATGAAAGGGAGGGGCACAATGGCCTGTGATGGAGGACACGACTGTCTAGTGTTCGGTGTGGTATGGTAACAACAACCTGAAGAGGTGGGAGCCTATATTTCTAATTTCTGAATCACACATAGTATGTTATACCAATGTTACCTTAATTTAAAAAATCATAAAAAAATAATTAACCAAATAAATACATCATAGGGTTAAAAAAAAATACATCATGATGTGGACGCCCTAGTGGCCCTATTGGCTCCAGCTTATCTGAGAAACTTTGGAAGCCCAAGTCAAGCCTCTAGGTTAGTGCAGAGCCCAGCTGATATCTTACAGGCTTAGGGTAGTTTCTGGATCAAAATTAGAACTCAGATCCAGAGCAGCATTCAGAATACATGTCATCTGCATTCCAGTTGCTCAAGTAGACTCTCTGTGATGACCAGCAGCTAACAAACGGTGGTGTAGGTCTTTACAACACCCAGGAGCAGAAAAGAAAAAATTCAAAAGCAAGCACAGTAAGAACAGCACACACTGGAAACAGCTCATCAGTATAATTTTGAAAAGACAATTAAATTTCACAAAAGGGAGAAACGAAAATCTCTTTTCATTACCCAGTAGTTCCAGTTCCAAATAATCCTTTGTGAATATATTTGGACCAGTGAAAAGATGCAGAGGTAAATCCTCTCTTTCCATGAATAGCCAAAGACACACACAGTCAGCTGCTGTCTGAACTAAATTTGCAGCATGTCATGGAGAGATCAGGCAGAGGAAGTTTTTGTCATCTGTTTACTAAAGTGCAGATGAAAGCAAATAGGGAACTTGAAGTAAGTACACATATAAAGTGAGTCTGGCATGGGCAGAGAGGCTGTTCCGGCAGCTAAAAATACCGTGTGTCTGGGCAGACTCAGGGGGCATCGCAAGCCTCTGGTCTGAAGACTGAGATTTATTACGTGCGTTCGGAATTCTCAAGTAGAAGCTCATGATCTAATCTTCATTATAAGTATCTGTCATACTGTAAAACAAACATCCCTTCCTACTTATAAATATCTTACATACCGACACAGACAGACAGAGCAATTTTAAGAAAACAAGCCCTGAAAAGCCTTCCTGTCATGAAATACAGTCCAATCGTCAATCTAAACCTCCCCCCCACCCACCAGTAACAAAGAAGCAGGGAAAAGCTGACAATTAGCCCCAGCAAATTTAATTTGATACTGAGCAGAGATCACTAGAAGCAAGATGTTTAAACTCTGACCATAAAAGAGGTACCTTACTTAAATTACCTGAGGAAGAGACTGTTAACAGATTTAAATCAAACAAGACACAAAATGGGAATGATGGTTGTTTTAAATGGGAGTCTTAAATGTAGTGTGTAAAGAGGAAAAGAAGGTAAAGACACAAATGCCATGTTTCTTTTTAAATTGTTCACATTTACGTTCAAGTTTTAACATCTCACAAATACAGGGAAGCACAGAAAACAACAGATCTCTATGTTCCCACCTGTAAAACCAAACAAATTGACATTTTTCTGAGTCGCCTCAGAAGTTTTTTTAATAGCTTGTGCCATGAGTCTTGTGAATTACAAACAACTTCAGGTGTGTGCGTATTAGGGGCGGGGGGAAGGGGAGGAGGCGAATGCAAGGTACATCTTTGTGCATATCCCTCTGTGCAAATGTGTGACAGTCTCTCTACAACCGGTACCAAGAAAAGGAAGTACTGGTTCTTAGGGTACATATAACTACAACTATATTAGGTGTTTGCCAATAGATTTTGAAAGCAGTTTTACCAATTTACGCTCCCTCTGAACACAAATTAGTTTCTTCTCCCAGCATCATTATTTGATATTATCATTAATATTTGATATTGATACTATTTGATATTATCATTGATATTACCATTATTTGATATTATTAGTCTTATTACTTTTTACCAATATGATGTGCCTGACAGGGAATTTCATTGTTGCTTAGAATTTTATTTCACTAAAAACCTTTCTATATGTTTATTTAAAGGTATGGCTTCTTCATCTGAAAACTGCCTGCACATATCTTTCACTCATTTTAAATGCAGTTTTTTTTTTTTACTGTTTTTTTTTAATTTACATATATTTGACATCAATTTTAATCCCCATGTATTCCCCATCACCATCTCACCAGTGCACTATCACCTCGGTCCCCCATGCTCCCATCTGCCCTCAACCCTCCCCGTCTTCCCTCCCCACCAAGTGTCCCCAGTCTGTCCTTGACTCCTCATTTTTGGTTTCTGTGTCTTTATTGCTGTTATTGTTATTATTATTATTGTTCTTATTCC